>JBBCBC010000027.1:29817374-30402230 GCA_037126765.1 Stenogyne calaminthoides
TTGTAGTTAATTTAGTGATGAACAAGGATCACAGGAGGATAAATTAAATCAACGGGAAGTTTCTTAAATAGGAGATTAAATTTGACCCCTTAGAGGAGATTTCATTATAAGATTTATCATACCAAATTTCTTGCAAGTGGAATTTGATACTCTCTTTTGATTTTCAGGAGGTTCATATGGATAATAATGTTGAAGTGGAATTTGTTTCCTGGTATGGATAATAATGTTGAACCGATTTCTTAACCAAGGACAAAAGATAGTAATTAATGGAAAGCTATTTGGTGGCTTGAATTAATTAATGGGCTAGATAATCTTAAACACGGAAATAATAGCAAGGAGCCATATTACTTGATAATATGAGTTAAGATGGATAGTTCAATATTAATTATGTAGTGGGATTAATTAATATTTATGGGCTTGAATAATATTGTGGCTCAATATTAGATATTCAAAGTCCATTAGAAGGTCCAATCTTAATTCTCCTAAAGGCCTCTCAAGTAGCCCAAAAAGATAAAGTCCAATAAAAAAAAAAAGTGTTTAAAATAAAATAAATTATTGTTGCCTAATTTTCCTAATATTTCGAAAATGATAAATAAAAGAGGGAGAAAGATTTTCTTTGAATTTTGTTATGGAATGAGGACAAGTATTCTTGGAATACAAGATTATCTCATTAAATTCAAGAAATCTCCCACTTGGTTATTTGTTAAGGGATTTTCGAAAATTTTGATTAAATAAGGGAAGGAAAGATTTTCTTGATTTTCTTGAAAATACATTATGGAAGATATGTATTATTGGAATACAAGAATATCTCATAAATTCAAGAAGATCCAAATCTTGGATTCCTACTCCTTATTTTTTTCAAAAAATACCATAACAAGAGGAGTTGGGATTTTTGTGGAATATTTAATTATGGAGAAAAGAATATATGAGATATATTCAAGATTTCTTGGAGATCAAGAAAAAGATTTTCCCATCTTTATTTCCACCTAAAATTTCGACCAACCCCTCATTATAAATAGGGGATGAATGTTTCATCCCCAAGTGAGCACGAAAATTGTTTTTTCGGAAAAATATCAGCGTCGATAAAATATCAAATATTTTGAAACGTCGATAGATTGTGTATTTTCGAAAAACTTCAATTGTGAGTGTGCAATTCCATGTGTTGGAAAATTAGAAATCCACAAAGGTGGTGCAACATAATTTTATTTTTCCTTTTGTTAAATTGTTCGCGAGTTCCTACCACCGGATTGTTGAACAAGGATAAGGGAATACTTGAGAAGGTCTTTTGGTGTGTTCGTGTGAACGGGATCCATCTTCTTATCGGTTGTCACTCCGAGAGGTTAGTTTACGTAAACCCGTAGTAATTCCGCATGCATAGGATTTATGTGAACTGCTTATATGCATGATATGTTGTTGAATTATTATTTGAATTAATATAGGATTAATTCATGCTAGTAATAATTGTTAGAATTAAATTTGTATTTAAATATTCATCTCGAATAGATACGGGCAATTAATTCCCCAACAAATGGTATCAGAGCCTCGGTTTTAGGTTCTGAATTTTAAATTATAATTTAATTCGTTTTCATTAAATTTGAAATTGGATAGTAGAATTGCTAGATCTTTTTTGCAGGTATCCAATTGTCATGGAATTTAATGTTTTTATTTATGCATGCATATAAACTGTGGTTTTTTAATTCGACTCGTTCGAATTCGTTTTGCCTCGTGAGAAAATCCACGAGTAGATTAGGATTTGTTTGATTCATTAAATGTAATAGACTAGTCTAGATCTAGGTTTATTTATTTAACTTAAATAAATTGAAATCGGATCGTGAGCCAAGACTAAGACGATGAATTAAAGATGAATGGATCCGGAATCAGGCGCGGGCGCGCCCGGGCGTGGGGAAAGGCCGAGGGCCGAGCACGCGAGGGATCACGGCCGATCAAGACATGGGCACGCCGCGACGGGCGCCATCATCGTAAGGCGCGACGGGCGGCGACGCTGGCGGAGGTATGCCAAAGACACGCGGATGCAGCGGAGGCGGGCGAGGCGGCACGAGAGGAGGATCGGCATTGGTGGGCGCTACTGGAATGCGCGACGCTTATCGAGATCCACCGAGGGTCGCTGAGCGAGACGACGACCGCCGGGCGACGGCGTCTTGGCCGGGCGCTTTAAGGCTTCGAGACGGACGCCACTCGACACGGCCGGGGGAGTGCTAGGCGGGCACTCCGACCCGCGAAGCTGGTCGATGGCGTCACTTTGACGTGGTGATCCTTTCGAGACGAGCGATGAAGGCGAAGAAGGCGATACTCGAGAACAAGACATGACAAAATTAACCGTGACAATTGGATATATGTGCCCAATGTGTTTAATTTTGTTTTGATGTTTATGCATTATTTTATGCTTATTTAAATTGTGTTTTAAATTTGCGATGCATGAGAAAATATTTTGAAAAATCTCACTTTTAGAAAATTACTAAGTATGCTTAAACAATTAATTGACAATTTTATTAGGATAATAAAATTGAATTAATTTTTTGACCTCCATGATTTATTTATTTGTGAATTCTTTTGGAGAAATTCCCCGGGGACGGTCAAAAGATAGCTTTCACATGAATAAATTCCAAATGGATGATTGTGGATTATTACTAGTGGCGTCGATGACCCTCCCCACGAGGCTCGTTCAAAGCGAAATAATAATTCTGTATTTAATCATGGTTATTACTTAGGTATAAAATTGATATGCATATGTTGGGGAATGAGTTGCACAGATCTATTCGGGGTGAATATTTAAATACAAATTTAATTCATTAATTATTACTAGCATGAATTAATCCTATATTAATTCAAATAATAATTGCAACAACATATCATGCATATAAAAAGCCACGTAAAACATAATGATGCGGAATCTACGGGTTTACGGAACGCATTACCTCTCGGGATAAGCATTGACTTGGTCGGACGGACTAACCAAAAGGACTTCCCAAGTATTCCCTTAGCCCTTGCTCGACAATCCGGTGGAAGGATACTCGCGAACAATTAACAAAAGGAAAAAATAAACTTTGTTGCACCACTTATGTGGATTTTCTAATATTTCCAGCACATGTAATTGTAATTGGGAATGAACTAATCATCCCCTATTTATAGGAGGGAGGGTGAACGAAATTTGTATGATTTTTCAATGTGGGAAAAGACTTTTCTTGGTCACCAAGAAATCTTGAATATATCTCCTATATTCTTTTTCCCATAATTAAAATATTCCACAAAAATCCCACCTCCTCTATTATGGCATAATTTTAAAAAAAATATAGTGTGCAAGAATCCAAGATTTGGATCTTCTTGAATTTATGAGATATTCTTGTATTTCAAGAAATACATATCTTCCATAATATCTTTTCAAGAAAATCAAGAAAATCTTTCTTGCCCTCTATTTTCAAAAATTTCGAAATCTCTCTCATGAATAACCAAGTGGGAGATTTCTTGAAGTTAATGAGATAATCTTGTATTCCAAGAATACATATCTTCATTCCATAACAAAATTCAAAGAAAATCTTTCTCCCTCTTTTATCCATAAATTTCAAAAAATTAGAGGAAATATAAGCAACAATATTTATTTTATTTTAATCACCTTTTCAGTTAATTGGCTAATTTTTGGGGCACTCCGGGGGCCTTTAGGAGAATTAAGATTGGACCTTCTAATGGATCTTGAATATATAATATTGAGCCACGATATAATTCAAGCCCATAAATATTAATTAATCCCACTACATAATTAATATTAGACTATCCATCTTAACCCATATTATTGTCAATATGGCTCCGGTCATTATTTCCGTGTTTAAGATTATCTAGCCCATTAATTAATTCAAAGCCTTTGAAATAGCTTTCCGTTAATTAATATATTTTGTCCTTGGTCGAGAGCGGTTCAACATTATTATCCATACCGGAAACTAATTCCACTTGCAAGATTTGGTATGATAAAACTTATGAACCTCCAAAGGGGGCAAATCAAGCAAGCGTACTTGCACACGATTCTTCGTATTAAATCTTAGCAATCACATGTGAACAATAATATTGCCCAAGATAAAAAGTATTGAATCTCTCTCTGATTCGCTACCCATGATAAGTCAAAGCAATAGTTACCAATCCCATGTGATCCTATTTAAGGGACGAAGGTTAAGAACTAACGAACATTCGAGGTCTAATTCTTCCTTGTTCGATTTCAAGAATTTATCCTCCTCAGGTCCTATTCAACAAGATCATCATGCATTAGTGTAATCTCTTGGTCAAGACAAACCAATCTGAGCCTTACACCTCAACCTTTCGCGATGGTTGTTCATTTCCATCTAGGTCGTGAATGGCGTACTTTTTTTTAGTTACAAGGATTTATTAATTTAATCTTCGTGATCGGTATCACTAAATTAACTTCTGAGATAACACGATTTAATTATTTGAGCAGTTATCAGTAAATAAATATATATAACATTCAATCATATTTAAAGCATCAGTGATAAACAATTTATTTCAGTAAATAAGTCTGGAAATTCAATTTCGATTATACAAAGTAAAAGCATACTTTTCAGTATAATCCCAACAATCTCCCACTTATACTCAAAGTCTGCTTTTAAGTATACTACAACACGTCTCGAGTAGTCCGTGACATCTAATGTCATCTAAACGAACCTAATAATTTCTCCCACTTATACTCAAAGCAGTTAGCAACGGTCTTGACACCCATTCCACTCACATATCTCTCGAATGTATTCAGGAGGCGACGCTTTGTGAATGGATCTGCTAGGCTGTCCTCAGACGCTATCTTTGCCACATCTATATCTCCTCTCTTAACGATTTCTCGTATAAGATGTCTTTCCTTTAATGTGTTTGTTTGACTCGTGGACTCTTGGTTCTCTTGAATTTGCAACTGCCCCTAGCAGATATTGCTAGTCAAATTCAGAACACCATCCAAGTCCACTAAGAAGATCTAGAGCCCAATCGGTTCTTTTCTTTGCTTCTGGCTGTTTACTTACCCGAGTCCCATGGTTGAGTCGTTGATGCATTTACGCTTCACACTCGTCCATTTGATGGCTACACTTCCAAAATGGAAACACACTAAGCGAGGCGGATAATTTTTGGAATCTATATCGATTGGAAACCGAAGTGCAATGTGGCCGATGGGGATTGGAGTATTCGATCGATAAATCAACATTCTATCCCGAAGTTCTTTTCGGACACTTGAGAATGTTTTTAAGCGTAGATCAATGCGCTTTTCCTGGGTTACTTTGATATCTTGTTACCATGCCTACGGCAAAGCGGATATCCGGTCTCGCATACAAATAATGCATACATAAGGTTTCGGTAGAAGCACAAGGAATACCTTTCATGTCATCTATCTCCTTTTCGTCTTAGGGAACATTTTCTTGGATATATGGATTCCAAGTCTGAAAGGTACGAATCCTTTCTTGGAATCTTGCATGCTGAATTGTTTCAAAAACCAGTGTCTATGCATGAAACTTGCGATAACCCGATCATCCTTTTCTGGCGATCTCGAGTAATCTTGATCCCAAGGATATGTCCGGCTTTCCCTAAGTCTTTCATATCAAACTGTTTTGAAACCATGCCCTTACGATCGATCACACCTTCGCCGTTCGATGATCACAATGTCATCTACGTATAGTACTAAGAATACCAATGTAGTTCCGAAACGCTTTTTATACACACAACTTTCAAACTTGTTTTGATCAAACCCATAAGACTTTATTACATGATCAAAACTTTGGTTCCAAGCTCTGGATGTCTGTTTGAGTCCGTAAATGGACTTCTTGAGCTTACAAACAAGATGTTCTTGGCCTGTTTCAATGAAACTTTGGGGTTGTTGCATATAGATCTCTTCATCAAGACTTCCGTTAAGGAAAACTGTCTCGACATCCATTTACCAGATTTCAACGTCGAAATGCGCAGAATCGATAAGAGAATAGAGATGGACTTAAGCATGGCTACTGGTGAAAAAAAGTTTCCTCATAATCGATCCTTTCTTTTCGAGTATAACCTTTCGCCATTAGTCTTGCTTTTTAAAAGGTTTCAACCTTCCCGTCCGATCCTCTTTTCCTCTTATATACCCACTTGCATCTAATGGGTTTGACCCCATTAAGTGGTTCGACTAGCTCCCCACACTCTATTATGAAACATAGAACCCACTTTGGCTTTCATTCTTTGTTTGCCAAGAAAGCGCATCCTAATCTTGGATTGCCTCGTCATATGTCCATGGGTGCGATTAGGGAATCAAGTCCGAGGACTCTCCTATTCTCATGAATCTCTCGGTACGTCTAACAACCCTCCCACTATAACGAGGCTCGGTTGTGAAAGCGTATCATTTGGTATATCATCTAAGATACGATAAGACTTTGAGGTTTGCCCTCTAAACTCATTTAAGGTAATCTCATACGGGTTTTCTTTGGTTCTATAGTTTTCTTCCAAAATCTAAAGTGGGTGCGGATGTCCACCTTTTGATCTTGAACTATAGAACATTCACCCTTTTGTTCCTCGGGGTATCCTACAAAACAACCTTAATTACGATCGAGGATCCAATTTACGGTTTCCTTGTCCAACACGTGGGCGGACACCCCAAAGTTCTCATGTTTCTCATACTAGACTTGCGCTTGGGTCCACAATTCTTTGGGGTTTCGGGGAACCGATTTGGATAGCACCAAGTTCGAGAATGTAAGTCATTTATTTTCCAAGGCATGACCCCGAGCGACTCGGGAAGATCCGTATAACTCATCATTGATCTAACCATTTCCAAAAAGAATTATGTTTTTCGCTCTGCCAAACCCCATTTTGTTGAGGGTTAGAGGATGCGATGAGTGGGATACAATCCCTTCATCAGATAAGTAGTACAAAAACTCATCGCTGAGGTATTCGCTTCCACGATCAGATCGTAGAGACTTGATACGTTTTTCCATATGATTCTCTGCTTGAGCCTTAAATTCTTTAGAATTTCTCAAAGGTCTCAGATTCATGCTTCATAAGGAAAATGTACCTTGAGTAATCATCAATAAAATTACTCATAACCTCCTCTTGCTTTGGTTAACATTTGACTACATACATCTATGTGAACGATCTCTAACACTTATTTAGGCCTATTCCCCTTGGCTCCAAATGCCATCTTGGTCATATTACCCTCCAATTCGCAGGTTGGAATCGATACAACTTGGAGACGCTCCAGTGAACCATCTTTCACCAACCTTTGGATCCTCTTTGGATTTATATGACCTAATCTTAGATGCCAAAGAAGTGTCTCATTCACGTCTGATGAACGTTTTCTTTTCTCGAAAACAGTTGATGTGTTATAGGATACATTTCGTGAGTGGTGTGCACAGTTAGTTGTATAGAGATTTTCCATCAATGTCCCGTAACAGATACACTCATCATTTCAAAAATGATGTCATTCTTATTAGAAGAAACTTAGTGTCCTTTAATCGAATTTTAGAAACTAAAAGTGAATTCTTTCTAAAACTGGGAACACAAAGATAATCTCAAAAAACTTTATCTTCAAAAAAGATAGGTGCACTTCTCTCTCCTTTCGCTTTAATCGCTACTCATGTAGCATTGCAATGTCTGCTACTTGCGTAGTATTGCAATAATCGTTACTACGGTAGCATTGCAATATCTGCCACTTACGTAGCATTGCAATGTCTTCTACTTTCGTAACATTTCGAGTGTGATGAGGATCTCACTCCCCACTACGTTCTTGGGATCATTTAGAACCCGTGAAGCCAACATGATTAGTGGATCTCGTATCAACCACCCACGAATGAGAAGTATATACACCGCTAAACAAGTTTCAACAACTAGTGTGTGAGAATTACCTTTCTTTCCGTCCCTTTTTGGGGTTGGAACAGCAAAACCTCCATTGTCCTCTCTCACCGCATGACTTAAGCACTTCCTCTTTGGTTTTTCCTTGACTCAACAAGCATTCCTCATCTTACCATTGCCCTTGGCAACAGATTGAGTTTTATTGCTTATGGACTTTGGTCCTCTTCTTTATCTTGCCTACCCTTGGCCTAGAAGATGAAGAGCGGACCACTTCTTAAAATCAAAGCTTGAGTTTGGTGCCTTATCATCATTTCTGCCCGAGTCCAAAAGTTTGCAACAAATTAGCTTAGCGAGGCCAAAATGCTCAAAAACCTTTCAGGCGAAGAATGAAGTACCAAATTCATCGAGTCTCTAGATCATAATCTGCACTCAGAATCTCAAGTTTGTTCAGATGGGCCATCTATTTTGAGGACGTAATCCCTTACGGGTTTTTCCTCCACCATTTTCAGCGACGACATCTCTCGCAAGGTGATCTGATGAGTCCCGCATGTTTTGACTCGTCAGTTGGCTCATCTGATTTTTGTGTGTCAAAATCCACTTGTGCTTTTGTGCAGTTAGGACAATTATAATTTTCCAATCAATATAGTTTCCATACATATTGTATTGACTTTAAGTATAATAACAGTGGATTAAAAGGTAACGACATGCTGAACTGAAATAAACAACTATATGCAATAGCACAAGTATATCACAAGGTTCGATCACATTTCATCATATTTTAAAATCTCAAAAAAAATATATGAACATGCATCAGCCAACATCTCAAAACAGTTTAAATAAGCCACGTGGGGTGGGTCATTATTTAAACACATTCAAGCGAGTTACAAACAAGAACGATTACAAACCTTTAATATCCAGATTAATAGTTGGCTCCTGACTTGACCAATATAAAATTGGCGGGGACTTGAGGAAGTATATGCATATCAATTTTATACCTAAGTAATAATCATGATTAAATCTGGGATTACTATTTTCGCTTTTTGATCGAGCCTCGTGGGGAGGGTCATCGCCACTAGTAATAACCCACAATCATCCGTTTCGAATTCATTCATGTGAAACTTATCTTTTTGACCGGTCCAGGTAGGGAATTTCTCCAAAAGAATTCACAAATAAATAAATCATGGAGGTCAAAATTAATTCAATTTTATTATCCGGAATAAAATTGTCAATTAATTATTTAAAAAGCAGACTTAGTAATTTTGAAGTTGAGATTTTTCAATTTGGCAATTCTCATGCAAACACATTTAAACAAATTAAACAAAGCATAAGATAGCACAAATAAATCAAGCAAAGCAGAAAAATAAACATATTGGGCAACAAAATTATCCAATTGTCATGGTTTGATTTTTCTTGGCTTGATCTTGAAGAAACACGTCTCGAATTTCTCCCACTCGTTCGTCTCGAAAAAAATACTTCGTCTCGACCGCCGCAAAAATTTCATGTTAGGGATGCACGCATCGAATCCGCCGCCCTTGGCTTTGGGACCTTTAAGCAGCCTCATTTTGCCCGGCGGTCCGTGCCGCCGATGATCCGGCACGCCTCGGCAGGTATCGGCGGGGTCCGCAGATTCTCGGCGGCGCCTCTCCGCTCTCGCCATGGCATCCGCCGTCCACTTCGGCTGGGCCGAGCGCCGCTTCGCCGTGTGTGACCCTCATCTGGCCACCGGCCGGCCCGGCCTCGCCCTGCGCCCAGCGTGTGTGGCGCTCGCCCGCCTCATGGGAAGCCGGATTTCGTCCTTTAATTCTTAGTCTCTTCATTCTGATCCGGTTCTGATTTATTTACAAAAAATAAATAAACTGAATCTAGACTAATCTATTACATTGATCAAATCAAACAAATCCTAGTCTACTCGTGGATTTTCTCACGAGGCAAAACAAATCCGAAACTAATCGAATTAAAAACCACGGTTTATATGCATGCAAAATTAAACATTAAAATCCATGACAATTGGATACCTACAAAAGCAGATCTAACGATTCTACTATCCAATTTCAAATTTAATGTCCATGAATTAAATTACAATTTAAAAATTGAGCGAAAACAGTGGGCTCGATGCGATTGTTGGGGAATGAGTTGCATGAGATCTATTAGGGGTGAATATTTAAATACAAATTTAATTCATTAATTATTACTAGCATGAATTAATCTATATTAATTCAAATAATAATTGCAACAACATATCATGCATATAAAAAAGCCACGTAAAACCTACGCATCGCGGAATCTACGGGTTTATGTGAGCGTACCTCTCGGGATAAAATTGACTTGGTCGGATGGACTAACCAAAAGGACTTCCCAAGTATTCCCTTAGCCCCTTGCTCGACAATCCGTTGGAAGGATACTCATGAACAATTAACAAAATGAAAAAATAAACTTTGTTGCACCACTTATGTGGATTTTCTAATATTTCCAGCACATGGAATTGTACTTGGGAATGAACTAATCATCCCCTATTTATAGGAGGGAGGGTGAACGAAATTTGTATGATTTTTCAATGTGGGAAAAGACTTTTCTTGGTCACCAAGAAATCTTGAATATATCTCCTATATTCTTTTTCCCATAATTAAAATATTCCACAAAAATCCCACCTCCTCTATTATGGCATAATTTTCGAAAAATATAGTGTGCAAGAATCCAAGATTTGGATCTTCTTGAATTTATGAGATATTCTTGTATTTCAAGAAATACATATCTTCCATAATATCTTTTCAAGAAAATCAAGAAAATCTTTCTTGCCCTCTATTTTCAAAAATTTCGAAATCTCTCTCATGAATAACCATGTGGGAGATTTCTTGAATTTAATGAGATAATCTTGTATTCCAAGAATACATATCTTCATTCCATAACAAAATTCAAAGAAAATCTTTCTCCCTCTTTTATCCATAAATTTAAAAAAATTAGAGGAAATATAAGCAACAATATTTATTTTATTTTAATCACCTTTTCAGTTATTGGACTATATGTTGGGCTACTCAGGGGGCCTTTAGGAGAATTAAGATTGGACCTTCTAATGGATCTTGAATATCTAATATTGAGCCACAATATAATTCAAGCCCATAAATATTAATTAATCCCACTACATAATTAATATCAGACTATCCATCTTAACCCATATTATTGTCAATATGGCTCCGGTCATTATTTCCCGTGTTTAAGATTATCTAGCCCATTAATTAATTCAAGCCATTGAAATAGCTTTTCCGTTAATTAATATCTTTTGTCCTTGGTCGAGGAAGCGGTTCAACATTATTATCCATCTAGGAAACTAATTCCACTTTGCAAGATTTGGTATGATAAAACTTATGAACCTCCCAAGGGGCAAATCAAGCAAGCGTAATTGCACACACGATTCTTAAGTATTAAATCTTAGCAATCACATGTGACCAATAATATTGCCCAAGATAAAAAGTATTGAATCTCTCTACGATTCGCTACCCATGATAAGTCAAAGCAATAGTTACCAATCCCGTGATCCTATTTAAGGGACGAAGGTTAAGAAACAACGAACCATTTGAGGTCTAATTCTTCCTTGTTCGATTCGAAGAATTTATCCTCCTCAGAGGTCCTATTCGGTAAGATCGGGTCATGCACTAGTGTAATCTCTTGGTCAAGACAAACCAATCTGAGCCTTACACCTCAACCTTTCGCGATGGTTGTTCATTTCCATCTAGGTCGTGAATGGCGTATTTTTTTAGTTACAAGGGATTTGTTAATTTAATCTTACGTGATGCGGTGTCACTAAATTAACTCTGATGTAACATGTACTTAATTATTTGAAGCGATTATCAATAAATATATATAACATTCAATCATATTTAAAGCATCAGTGATAAACAATTTATTTCAGTAAATAAGTCTGGAAATTCAGTTTCGATTATACAAAGTAAAAGCATACTTTTCAGTATATTCCCAACAGCATATACTTCCTCGAAGTCCCTGTCAATTTTATATTGGTCAAGTGGGAGCCAACTATTAATCTGGATATTAAAGGTTTGTAACTGTTCTTGTTTGTAACCTGCTTGAATGTGTTTAAATACGTGGCTTATTTAAACTGTTTTGAGATGTTGGCTGATGCATGTTCATATTTTTTTTGAGATTTTAATATGATGCATGTGATCGAACCTTGTGATATATTTGTGATTATGCATATAGTTATTTATTTCAGTTCAACATGTCGTAACCTTTTAATCCACTGCTATTATACTTAAAGTCAATAGAATAAGTATGGAAACTATATTGATTGGAAATGAAAAATTATAATTGTCCTAACTGCATAAAAAGCACAAGTGGATTCTTGACACACCAAAATCAGATGAACCAACTGACGAGTCAAAAATGCGGGACTCGTCAGATCACCTTCTTGAGAGATGTCGTTCTTTGAAAATGGTGGAGGGCAAACCCGTAAGGGATTACGTCCTCAAAATTGATGGCCCATCCGAACAAACTTGAGGTTACGAAAGTCGGATTATAATCTGGAGACTCAGATGAATTTGGTACTTCACTCTCTGCCCAAAAGTTTTTGAGCATTTTGGCCTCGTTAGCTAATTTGTTGCAAGCTTTGGTCTCTGCAGAGATGTTGATGGGGCACCAAACTCAAGCTTTGAACGGCAAGTGGTCCATCTTCATCTTCTAGGCCAAGGGTAGCCAAGAAGAATAAGAGAACCAAAAGCCATAAGCAATAAAACTCAACTGTTGCCAAGAGCAATGGTAAGATGAGGAATGCTTGTGGTGTCAAGGAAAATCCAAAGAGGAAGTGCTTCAACAAATGTAAGGACAATGGAGGTTTTACTGTTCCAACCTTAAAAAAGGGCGAAAAAGAAAGGTAATTCTCACGCACTAGTTGTTGAAACTTGTTTAGCGGCTTATACTTCTCATTCGTGGGTAGTTGATACGGGATCCACTGATAATGTTTGCTTCACGGGTTCAAGCTGACCCGACAACTTAGTGGGAGAAGTGCACCTGTCTTTTGAAGACAGAGTTTTAATTTTAAGAGATGTTCTTTACGTTCCCTACTTTTAGAAAGAATTTAATTTCGGTTTCTAAACTTTATATTGATGGATATTCGGTTACTTTTGATAAAGTTGTTACCATTTCTCTTTATGATAAATTTATCTATCATGGAACGTTGTTGAATAATCTCTATACAATTAACTGTGCACACCACTCGCGAAATGTATCCTATAACACATCAACTGTTTCCGATAAAAGAAAATGTTCATCAGACGTGAACGAGACACTTCTATGGCATCTTATATTGGGACATATTAATCCAAAAAGGATCCAAAGGTTGGTAGAAGACGGTTCACTGGAGTCTCTCCAAGTTGAACCAATCCCAACCTGCGAATCATGTTTGGAGGGTAAAATGACCAAGAGGGCATTCGGAGCCAAGGGGAATAGAGCCAAAGAAGTGTTAGAAATCGTTCACACAGACATATGTGTTCCAATGTCAATCAAGGAAAGAGGAGGTTATGAGTATTTTGTCACTTTTATTGATGACTACTCAAGGTACGGCTATATTTTCCTTATGAAGCATAAATCTGAGACCTTTGAGAAATTCAAAGAATTTAAGGCTCAAGCAGAGAATCATAGGGAAAAACGTACCACGTCTCTACGATCCGATCGTGGAGGCGAGTACCAAAGCAATGAGTGTTTGAACTACTTGTCAGATGAAGGGATTGTATCCCAGCTAACTGCACCCAGAACCCCTCAACAAAGCGGGGTTGCAGAGCGAAGAAACAAAACTCTTTTAGAAATGGTTAGATCAATGATGAGTTATGCAGATCTACCCAAGTCGTTCTGGGGTCATGCCTTGGAAACAACAGCTTACATTCTGAACTTGATGCCATCCAAATCGGTTCCCAAAACTCCTAAAGAATTGTGGACCGGGCGCAAGCCCAATTTGAGACACATGAGAATTTGGGGATGTTCGGCCTACGTGTTGGACAAGGAAGCCGAAAAATTGGATCCTCGATCAGAATTAAGGTTGTTTATAGGATACCCCGAGGGAACAAAAGGGTGTATGTTCTATGGTCCCGAAGATCAAAAGGTGGTAATAAGCACCCACTTTAGATTTTTAGAAGAAGACTATATGAACGAAAGAAGACCCAGAAGTGAGATGACCTTAAATGAGCTAAGGAGGCAAACCTCAGTGCCAACTGTACAAGATGACATACCAAATGACACACTTACACAACCGGAACCTCGTCGTAGTGGGAGGGTTGTGAGACAGCCCGAGAGATTCATGGGGATAGGAGAGTCCTCGGACTTGATTCCCGGACAAGACGAATTAGACCCATGGACATATGACGAGGCAATCCAAGACAAGGATGCAGTTTCTTGGCAAACAGCAATGAAAGCCAAAATGGGTTCTATGGATCATAACAGAGTGTGGGAACTAGTCGAACCACTTAATGGGGTCAAACCCATTGGTTGCAAGTGGGTGTACAAGAGAAAAAGAGGACCTGACGGGAAGGTGGAAACCTTCAAGGCAAGGCTTGTGGCGAAAGGTTATACTCAGAAAAAAGGGATCGACTATTAGGAAACTTTTTCACCTGTATCAATGCTCAAGTCCATCCGAATTCTCTTGTCGATTGCTGTGCATCTCGACTTTGAAATCTGGCAAATGGATGTCAAGACGGTTTTCCTTAACGGAAGTCTTGATGAAGAAATCTATATGCAACAACCCCAAGGCTTTATTGAAAAAGGCCAAGAACACCTAGTTTGTAAGCTCAAGAAGTCCATTTACGGACTCAAACAAGCATCCAGAGCTTAAAACCAATGTTTTGATCAAGTAATAAAGTCTTATGGGTTTGATCAAAATGAGTTCGAAAGTTGTGTGTACCAAAAGCGTGTCAGAACTGCATTGGTATTCTTAGTACTATATGTAGACGACATTCTGCTCATCGGGAATGATGTAAAGGTGTTATCAGATGTAAGGGCATGACTTTCAAATTAGTTTGATATGAAGGACTTAGGGGAAGCCGGGCACATCCTTGGGATCAAGATTACTCGAGATCACACGAGACCGGATATCTGCTTTGGCTGTCGGAAGCCTTATGTATGAAAGGCATTCCTTATGCTTCGGCTGTCGGAAGCCTTATGTATGCAATGCTGTGCACGAGACTGGATAACTGCTTTGTCGTTGGCATGGTGGCAAGATATCAAAGTAACCCGGGGAAAGAACATTGGACGGCAGTTAAAAACATTCTGAAGTATCTGAAAAGAACTCGAGATAGAATGTTGGTTTATTAGTCAGATAGTCTAATCCCCATCGGCTACACGGACTCGGATTTCCAATCAGACTTAGATTCCAGAAAATCTACCTCCGGTAGTGTGTTTTGCATGGGGGGAGGAGCCATGACATGGAGAAGCGTTAAGCAGAAATTCATCGCCGATTCTACCATGGAAGCCGAATATGTAGCTGCTTGCGAGGCAGCGAAAGAAGCGGTTTGACTCAAGAAATTCCTAGTGGACTTGGATGTAGTTCCGAATTTGCCCAGCACAATCACTGTTTATTGTGATAATGCCGGAGCAGTTGCAAATTCAAGGGAACCAAGAGCCCACAAGGCTAGCAAACACATTGAAAGGAAATACCATCTTATACGAGAAATCGTTAAGAGAGGAGATATAGGGGTGGCAAAGATCGCGTCAGAAGACAACCTAGCAGATCCATTCACAAAGGATCTGCCTCAGAATACATTCGAGAGACATGTGGAAGGAATGGGTGTCAAGACCGTTGCCAATCTGCTTTGTGTATAAGTGGGAGATATTATTAGGTTCGTGTAGGTGACATTAGATGTCACGTATTAGGAACTACACGAGACATGCTATAGTATACTTAAAAGCAGACTTTGAGTATAAGTGGGAGATTGTTGGGATTATACTGGAAAGTATGCTTTTACTTTTTATAATCAAACTGAATTTCTGTCTTATTTACTGAAATAAATTATTAATCACTGATGCTTTAAATATCATTGAATGTTACATATATTTACTGCATAACTGTTCAATAAATAGTACGTGTTACATTGTAGTTAATTTAGTGATACTAGATCACATAAGATTAAATTAACAGTTCCTTGTAACCAAAAGTACACCATTCGCGACGTAGATGGAAATGAACAATCCATCGTGAAAGGTTGAAGTGTAAGGCTCAGATTGGCTTGTCTTGACCAAGAGATTACACTAGTGCATGACTGATGCATTGAACAAGGACCTACAGGAGGATAAATTCTTCAGCACTGAACCAGGAAGAATTAGACCTCAGTGGTTCGTTATTTCTTAATCTTCGTCCCTTAAATAGGATCGTGTGTGGTTAGTAATTATTGCTTTGACTTATGACGGGTAGAGAATCAATGAGATTCAATACTTTATATCTTGGGCAATATTACTGGTCACATGCGATTGCTAAGATTTAATACGAAGAATCGTGTGCGAGTACGCTCGTTTGATTTGCCCCCTTGGGAGGTTCATAAGATTTATCATACCAAATCTTGCAAGTGGAATTTGTTTCCGGTATGGATAATAATGTTGAACCGTTCCTTAACCAAGGACAAAAGATATTAATTAATGGAAAGCTATTTCAGTAGCTTGAATTAATTAATGGGCTAGATAATCTTAAACACGGGAAATAATAACCGGGAGCCATATTAACAGTAATATGGGTTAAGATGGATAGTGCAATATTAATTATGTAGTGGGATTAATTAATATTTATGGGCTTGAATAATATTGTGGCTCAATATTAGATATTCAAAGTCCATTAGAAGGTCCAATCTTAATTCTCCTAAAGGCCCTTAAGTAGCCCAAAGATAAAATCCAATAACTGAAAAAGGTGTTTAAAATAAAATAAATTATTGTTGCCTAATTTTCCTAATATTTCGAAAATGGTAAATAAAAGAGGGAGAAAGATTTTCTTTGAATTTTGTTATGGAATGAGGATAAGTATTCTTGGAATACAAGATTATCTCATTAAATTCAAGAAATCTCCCACTTGGTTATTTGTTAAGGGATTTTCGAAAATTTTGATTAAATAAGGGAAGGAAAGATTTTCTTGATTTTCTTGAAAATACATTATGGAAGATATGTATTATTGGAATACAAGAATATCTCATAAATTCAAGAAGATCCAAATCTTGGATTCCTACTCCTTATTTTTTTCGAAAAAACCATAACAAGAGGAGTTGGATTTTTGTGGAATATTTAATTATGGAGAAAAGAATATATGAGATATATTCAAGATTTCTTGGAGATCAAGAAAAATATTTTCCCATCTTTATTTCCACCTAAAATTTCGACCAACCCCTCATTATAAATATGGGATGAATGTTTCATCCCCAAGTGAACATGAAAATTAGTTTTTCGGAAAAATATCAGCGTCGATAAAATATCAAATATTTTGAAACGTCGACAAATTGTGTATTTTCGAAAAACTTCAATTGTGAGTGTGCAATTCCATGTGTTGGAAAAATTAGAAATCTACAAAGGTGGTGCAACATAATTTTATTTTTTATTGTTAAATTGTTCGCGAGTTCCTACCACCGGATTGTTGAACAAGGATAAAGGAATACTTGAGAAGGTCTTTTGGTGTGTTCGTGTGAACGGGATCCATCTTCTCAACGGTTGTCATTCCGAGAGGTTAGTTTACGTAAACCCGTAGTAATTACGCATGTGTAGGATTTATGTGAACTGCTTATATGCATGATTTGTTGTTGAATTATTATTTGAATTAATATAGGATTAATTCATGCTAGTAATAATTGTTAGAATTAAATTTGTATTTATATATTCATCCCGAATAGATCCGGGCAATTAATTTCCCAACACTAATTGAGAAAATTATGGGTGCCCGGATCTATTCGAGATGATTTTAAATACATATTCAAATTAAATAATTAATTACTAACACGAATTAATCCTAAATCAATTCAACATAATAATTAAACAACATGCGTATACGTAATTCAAGTAAATCCTAAACATGCGGAACTAGGAGTTACGAGATTACATACCTCTTGTAGAGACAACCGTTGAGACGATGGATCAACCCAAAGTGCCTTCCCAAATATGTTTCAAAGTCCACGAACGTAACCCGGTGGGAGGATTCACACGAACGATTTTAACAAGAGAGAAAACAAAAAATATTATGCTACCACCTTTGTGGATTTCTAATATTTCCAACACATGAAATTGCACTTGGGATTGAAAAATTCATCCCCTATAAATAGGGAGTAGGGGGGCCAATTTTTAGTGTAGGAAAAAAAGGAAGAAAATATTTTTCTTGGTCTCCAAGAAATCTTGAATATATCTCCTATATTTTTTTCTCCTTAATTAAATTTTCCATAAAAATCTATTCCCCTTTTTATCCCATATTTTCAAAAATAACAAGGGAAAAAGAATCAAGATTTGACTTCTTGAATTTATGGGATAATTATGTATTCTTACAATATTTATCTCTTTCCATAAAATATCTACAAGAAAATCAAGACAATCTTTTCTTCCTTTTCCATATATATTTTTCGAAAATTATGCAAGGAAATATTAGCAAAATATTTTCTTCTCGCTTTCATTAATTGGACTTTATTTTGGGCTATTTGAGGGGCCTTTAGGAGAATTAAGATTGTACATTCAATGGACTATGAAGCTCTAATATTGGGCCAAATATTATTCAAGTCCATTAATATTAATTTACTCCACTATAAAAATTAATATTGAACTATCCATCTTAACCCATATTACGATTTCACTATAATATGGCTCCCGGTAATTATTTCTCGCGTTTAAGATTATATTAGTCCATTAATTAATTAAACCACTGAACAAGCTTTATGTTAATTAATATCTTTGTCCTTGGAGTAAAGACAACTCAGCTTTATTATCCATACATTTGGTACGATAAAGGTTCCGAGCCCACCAAGGGGACAAATCAAGCAAGACGTACTTGCACGCGATTCTCCGTATTAAATGTCAGTAATCGTCATGTAATTAATAATATTGCCCAAGATATAAGGTATCGAATTGCATTGACTCTCTTCCCATCATAAGTCAAAGCAATAGTTATTAAGTTCACACGATCCTATTTAAGGGACGGAGATTAAGAAATAACACACCACTGAGGTCTAATTCTTGTATATTCAGTACCAAAGAATTTGTCCTCCTGTAGGTCCTTATTCAGTGCACCTAAACGCGCTAGTGTAATCCCTTGGTAAAGACAAGCCAATCTGGGTCTTACACTTCAACCTTTCATGATGGTTTGTTCATTTCCATCTGGGTTGTGAATTTTGTACTTAATTACGAGGAGCTGTTAATTTGATCTTCTGTGATCTGGTATCACCAAATTAACTACAACGTAATACGTACTGACTTATTAAACGGGTTTGCAATAAATATATATAACATTCATTCATATTTAATGCAACAGTGATTAATAGTTTATTTAAGTAAATAAATAAGAAAATTCAGTTTGGTTATACAAAGTAAAAGCATATTTTTCAGTATAACCCCAACAGTTCTGACTGTCCACCATAGACAAAGAAACATTCTTTAGTTCGTCTAAGATACTTCAGAATGATCTTGACATCAATCTAGTGACATTCACCCTGATTCTATTGGTATCTACCATTGATGTTGATAGCGCAGGCCACGTTTGGTCTAGTGCAAGTCAAGACGTACATGATTGACCCAATTGCATATGCATATGGGACATCTTTCATGTGATTGATATCAGCTTCAACAGAAGAACAATCTTTCTTTGATAGCTTTATCCCATGATTTACCGATAGAGATCCTCTCTTAGAGTTCTCCATCGCAAAACGCTTCAATACCTTGTCTACATAGGTGGACTGTGACAGCCCCAATATCCTCTTGGATCTATCCTTGTGGATCTTAATCCCTAGGATGTAGCAGGCTTCACAAAGATCCTTCATCACGAAGGTCTTTGACAAAATCTTTAAGGGACTGCATTAACGGGATATTGTTTCCCAAAATCAATATGTCATTGGCATACACGATTATGAAAATAATATTCTTCCCATTGTGTTTACAATAAACGCAAGGATCTTCCGAATTTCTGATGAAGTCAAAAGGACTTGATAACATCATCAAATCGAATATTCCAACTCCTAGAAGCTTGCTTCAATCCATAAATGGATATCTTTAGCTTGCATACTATATTAGAATTTGACTTAGATATAAAACCTTCTAGTTGAGTCATAAACACTTCTTATCAATGTCTTGGTTGAGGAAAGCTGTTTTGACGTCCATCTGTCAAATCTCATAATCATAGTGTGCTGCTATCGCAAGTAAAATTCGAATGTACGTGGTCTTTGCAACTGATGAGAAGGTCTCGTCATAGTCAATGACTTCGCGTTGTCTATAACCCTTCGCCATCATCCTAGCTTTGTAGGTTTGTACTTTGCCATTTGCATCAGTCTTACGCTTGAAGACCCATTTGCAACCCATGGGTTTAATCACATTAGGTAACCTAACCAAGTTCCAGACTTGATTGGTGTACATCGAGTCCATATCGGATTTCATGGATTCATGCTACTTCCCTAAATCAATATCTGATATTACTTCAGAATAAGTATTAGGATCGTCCTTATCCGATATGTCTGTAGGTCCCGAACGGGTTTCAGTGAGGGTTGAAGTCTAGAGGGGAGGGGTGAATAGACTTCAAAACTTTTCGTGGATCATATGTGATTTGCACGTATGTCTGATCAGAGTGCGATGTGAATCAGTTTGGACTGATATCCGACTTACAGATTTGTCAAGGAACTCAGTTCGACTTCTATCAGTTTAACTGATGGTGCGGAAGATTAGTTAACCCGTGTGAAAACCAATTTTACCCAAATAAGGATTCTTACCAATCTGGTGTAGATCAGATGACAAAGGTGTCAAACTGATCAGATCAGTAGCTTGATGCTAATCTGATCCAGGTACAGAATATGCATGCAGATTACAAGAGTAGTGTGCAAGTAAGTGGACAACTTGTCCTATGTCTACTCTTCCCTATCAGCAGGGGCACCAACTTAACCAACTGGACTTAGTTTAATGTGTTAGTCCAACAGAGTACAACAAAGAGATGTTTCACGAGTTCTCACTCAACCAATCCCAGAGATCTGATCTAGAAACCCTAGACAAAAATCTTGCTATAACAAACTTAACCTAACTTTTGTTTGGGTATAAGATTTGTTTTGTTCCAACTGGAATACTATCCTATCTTTTATGTAGCCTAAAGCTAAAGGATAAGTATTCTATGCTAAGAACTATGGGATGAATACTTAAGAATAATTATGTATTTGAGTTCTTCGTGTGGAAATTTCTTGAGAGCTTGAGCTTGAGTATTATTTACGTAACCTTACTATGAAGGTTTGATCCCATATTTATAGGCACGAAATCGAATTAGCCGTTGGAGAGCAATTCAAATTTTGGTCTATTTTTGGTAGGTCTGCAGGGGGATTTGACGTGCTTCAGGGGCCGGCATGGCCGAAAGCATGCAAGCTTGTCCTTTCTAGCCGTTGACACTGAACCACCTTTCTGCAGACTGTCAGTACTCCGTACGTGCGTTTTTGACTTCTCATTGGCTATCAAGTACGATTCGCAGCACTTGAATAACCAACAAGGTTGACATTTTTCTTGTCTGAACACATTCCTCGTACCAGATAACATGGAAGTAGTTATATGATGGAGCTGACACAGATCAGTTGACCACTGATCTGTCTACCTGATTTAGGTGTCCTGCTCATAAGTTATCTTAGCACAACTTACCGACCTTTCCTCGTTGTTATCTGATGTAGGTCTTCTGGATGGTCTTCTGTCTTGAATTCTTTTGCTTATCTGCTTCTCAGCTTATCTGCTCTAATCACCAAATCTTCAGCATATTTGTTCTTCGAGTTAGCTGATCTTCTGATCTTCAAGACTTAACCTATACATATTGAGTTCCCCCTCAATATGTGACCTATCTGTTATTTCAGCTGTCTATACACTTCAGATGGTCATCTTATCTGCTATTCTATATCATCAGTCAGCTAACAAGTCTGACTGGTCCTATTACATTATCTGTTTTGGAACTTCCATCGAAACTACAAATTTCCCAACAATTTCCCCCTTTTTGATGGAACCAAAACAGTCAATCAGAAAAATAGATAAATAAAGGTAAACAAAAGATAACAACATCCAGTTCAGAAGACAATGAGAGGTTGTCTTAGAATCAGAGAAAGATATCATATTTTATTAACATTGATGCATGATTACATAGTACAACAAAATACCTATCGACTGATTCTAATTGTCTTCTGAACTCCTCAAGTTCGATACTGAAATTTCTGAAGTTCTGGAGGAATGTTGAAGACCATATACATTCTGGCCATCAGAGCAGCCATCTTGTCCTTCTCAATGATCCCACCCATCTTGGCAAATTCATAATACATCTGTTTGAAGCGCACTGGATCAAGAGACTTGTTTGAACGAAGAGGTGTAAGGATAGTCTCAAAAGAAGGTGCTTCCAGAATCAGACCTATCTCTTCCTCTTCAGACATCACCAAATCGTAGAACTGAGGGTGCTTTGTCTCGAGCCAGCTCCTGAATTCTTCATTAAATTCGCCATGATCATCTGTTGTGGGGATCTTCTCTAGAACATACACGTCAATCAACTATTCACCTCTTATCTTGTCCCATTCTGGCAGCCATTTCTTCTTCGAAACCAGAATGTCCTTTACAGGAGCAGGTAAGGCTTTCTCTTCCCATGACACATTCTTTGCTGAGGCGGCTTTCTTCCTCTTCCTTCTTACGTATCTGGTCGCCAGCCCTTTATTGTCAGCAAGCTTCTTCTTCTTTTCTGCAGCCTCAATCACTGCCCTTCTGGCTTTCTGTTCCTCTTCTTGTGCGGTGGATAATTGCACTCTAGATTTAGTCTGCTTAGGAGGTTGGACAGATTCCACAAGTTTCTTACCTCTCCTTCTTGCTCTCAGCTTGATTTCTTCTTCTTCAGCTTTCTCTTCTTCAGCTAGCTTTTGAATCAGTTCAAGGCTTTTAGCTTGATCTTCTGCTTCTTGTCTTTTCTGAACAGATGAAGAGAAATCTTCGATCTTATCAACTATCTGAACTACTTCAGATATCGTTGACTTCTATTCAGAAAGCTCTTTTCCCTGAGCTGCTATGGCTTCCCCATGCTGTTCAACTGTTTGAAATAATTCCACCAATTCGGTGTCCGGAATGTTCACAGTTGGTATAGAAGGTTCTGGCATGGCAGATGGTTCAGCAGTCGGTCCAGGTTGAGCAGATGAGGTTTCAACAAGTATCAACTGCATCTGTTTTTCTGGCTCTTGTCCTTCCCCCTTTTTGGTTTCGTCAAAAAGTGGTGACAACTTATTCGTCAGATTAATTAGTTGAACTGAAATCTCCTCCTTAAGACTAATAATATCCTTAGGCGTGGCAAACAAAGGTTAAAGGTTTAACAACCTGTTTAGACCAGATTCAATGGCCTTCTTCGATCGATTAACTAAACCTTCAAAACGTTTCCACCCTAGATCCATGCAGGATTCTGTATGCTCCAAAGACCCCCAAACACTCTCCAGAAATATTTGCGTGTCACCCAACATGGAGGCCTGGAGACTTAACTTCTCCATCAATGGATCAACTTTCTTCATCACTGATTCAAGAATCTGATCGTGCATTAGTGTGATCTTGTCCACGGCCAGCTGCCTTTCTTTCTATATCAATCCGCTCTGTTCCTCCTAAAATCGTTTCATCAGAGCTGCTGTGAGAGATGTGAATTGAGCATCAATTGAAGCTTTTACCCCATCCTGAATCTTCGAAGAGATGTGATCTAGGGTGTCGGCGCTCAACATAGCAGTCTGATCAGATGTTGATGCCTCACCAAGTTAGGTCTCATCTGCAGCACCCATTCTTGGTTCATCGACAACTTGCTCAACGTACTGGTACTCTTGGTCCACCCATTCTTCCATTTGTGGGATGTTGAACCTATCATGAATTAACCATCTGATATCATCATCAGAGGCCAATTCGACCACGCTTTCAATACCAGCACTTGCCAAGCATTTCGCCTCCAGATCGACGAAGTAGTCTTCTGGGAGGGACTTCATCAGAATTAAAAACTCCTCCACCGTCTTCAGCCGAATATCCCGCCAGAAGACAATCTCTTCAATCTTTTCTTAAGGGCCCGGATGGGTTATGAGATCTGGGCAGATTTCAAGAAGATAAGCTTTTACCTGCTGCTTCATAATGTAAACCACGGGATCTTTCTCCTCAGGTGTTCCTAGACGAGTCTTCGTATTGAATGGATTTTGGGAGACAGAGACGTATCTGTCATCTGCAGGCTCAGATTCCACAATCAGTTGTTCCTCAATCATTTCAGCTTCTGGTTCTGTCGGCTCCTCCGTAGCAGGAACAATTGGTTCTCGAGCAGTTAATGGTTCAGAAGCAGGAATCTGTTCCAGTTGTGGAGAGGAGGGAGGCAAGTCATAAATGGGCTCAGTCGGCGGAGGTGGGGGTGAAGATGACTTGGATGTGGGAGTTGGAGATCTTTCTTTCCGGAATACAGAGCTAAGAGGCACAGAATCAGAAGGCGATTTCTCCCCAGAAGGCGCAACCTCTGCCTCCTTCCCAGCAAGACTCTCACCATTAGTCTCTTCCACCATCTGTTCCTCTTGAACAACTTCTCTTCCTATGCTGATAGTTCGTTCCGGGCTCTTAGCAGCCTGCACATCTGATTCCAGGTGAATCAGATCAGTCTCTCTTATCTGTTCAGGCTCGTCTGCCTCCGGTATAGGCTCAGATGGGTCCGCAACTGCCTTTTTGAGAATCAAAGTGATCTTCTTTTGCTTCTTCTCTGCCGCCTCTGGCTTTTTTGGCCAGAGCTTTCCTCTTTATCCTCTTCGGAGCAATCTGCGTCTCAGACGACTCCGCATCCTTGGAACCCTTGCCTTCTCCTCTTGTCCTAGGCACATATGGCGTAGGATCATCATCAGATTGCCCAGAAATTGGTTCATCCTTCCCCAAGATGGCCTTAAACTTTGCCAAATAGACCTTCTTCCCATCCTCATTCCAGTCGAAGTTACCTGGCAACTTGTCCGATAGCAGAATGGACACTTTGTGGATATGCGAGCATTTCAAGGTCAGATAGACTTCGTTCCTTTCGTTCATCTTAAACTTGGCTGTTTCTTTCAGCAATCTTGACATGAATAATCCAACCCAATCCAAATTTTCTGCCTTGCTGATTATCGCAGTCATCACATTCTGCTTCACAGCAGCCAGAGCTTCTAAATTGTGTGTAATACGCAGAATCACCTTAGATACTATTTCGAACAGAAGGCGATACTTCCGTCTGAGATAAGCTGCTTTGACATTGAATACTTGCTCGCTGTTAGCCGGTCTTAATAGGACATCCTTCAGATATGTTTTATCATCAACACCTGTAGTGAAGGTAGTTGGATCAACGGTTCCTGTTCGAAGTCCGAAGATTCGGAATAGGTCTTCATCGGTTATGAGAATATCAAAACCACCCACGGAAGACTTCGACCTGCCTTCATCATCCATCTGAAGATTGTATAAAAACTCAAGGGCTTCATAAGTGTGGACTATATCTAGATGAATATAACAATATTGCTCCAGCCCAATAACCCTTAGACAATCTAAGATTTCCTTCGATTCTTCATCATTCGTCGTATTGAATATAACATATTTCTCATCGACGATGTCCTTCTTCATCGATAGGAAATTACACATCTTCTTGCCCTGTCCTGGAATTGCTGATAATTGTGTCATTTCTATATCAAAAGGCAAATTTTAGTGACGATTCTGAGTAATTTATATATCAAAACCAGCAATAAAATAACCCAAAACATCAACTAGGGCACAATTTTTGCACATGGATTTCATGATAAGCATAAACGCATATTTGCAAATGTGTAATCAATAATTAACTTAGATAAAGCTTTAATCCCAGACAATATGAGAAATTACAGTTTATGCGACTTATACCATAAGCAATGTAGAACAATGAAATCCACACAATATCACATAGCAATGACTTAGAAATTACCAGAAATCGATTCGAAAGTTGAAGTGTTTTGAAAGAATCGATTTATATTTTCTCAAAAGAATCGAGTTTTGCACCGAGAGGTTATGGAGAATTTTGGTAATGAAAGTAAGAAGTTGAAAAGCTTTAGGGTTTAAATGGTGCGAGGGAAAAACATTTTACACAGATTCCCACAAATACTTGAGTATTCGTATTTTAAAATGGACGACTTAGATTAAGCGGTCGTAATGTAAAATAATCGAGTGGTCAAGAAAACTTACTGAAAGTATTTTGGACGCGAAAATACGCATTAAAGGCTAATAAATACAAAAACCCCACGTCCGCATTTAATGCTTGCAGGGCTTACGTCATAAAGTAAGACACACTGTAATCATTACAGAAAAGTAGATAAGTTCAGATAATGTAAACAGAAAACGTATCTGATTGTTTGATGTTGTAATCAACCAGTTACCACTTGAATCTGATCCAATTCTTTCTGATTTGTTGACATTACTGTGTAGCCTATATCTTAGCAAATTTTCCCAACAATGTTTTTATCACTCAGATCAGATCCATTCTGACCCAAAAACCCTTAGTCAGTTGAAGTTCCCCCTTCATCTGACATTCCTTTCTGATCAGTTCCCAACTGATTTCTTCTAATCAGATGAAGTTATTCCTTCATCTGACCTTCTTACCCGGTCAATCTCTTAACCAACTGGTGTTTGAGATTAATCCACCAAAGTAATCTGGTGCATCTTCTCCTAAGTCCAGTAAATCTAGCTCATTGCATAGCTCTCTGAATCTGACTTCAGCTAGAGGTTTGGTTAAGATATCAGCTCTTTGCTTATCAGTATGGATCTTTTCCATTCTGATGTTCTTCTTTTCGGCATGATCTCGGATAAAGTGATGTCTGATGTCCACATTCTTGTAACTCGTGTGTAGAACTGGGTTCTGAGTGATAGCAATTGCACTATTACTGTCACAAAAAATAGGCACATTTGTTGCTACAATGTTATAATCCCTCAGCTACTAACATAGCCAGAGTAGTTGGGAGCAACAGCTTCCTGCAGCCATATATTCTACTTCAGTAGTAGATGTGGCAACAAATGTCTGTTTCTTAGAGAATAAAGAGACCAGCTTACTTCCCAAAAACTGACAGGTTCCCGAGGTTGATTTTCTGTCTATCCTACAACCTCCATAATCAGAATCAGAGTACCCACTAAGCTCTAGATTATCATCTGCTGGATACCATAAACCAAGGTTTACAGTACCCTTTAGATACTTAAGAATCCGCTTAGCTGCATCCAGGTGGCTTTGCTTAGGATTTGCCTGAAATCTGGCACATACACCTACTGCGAAAGTTATATCTGGCCTACTTGCAGTCAGGTATAATAATTATCCAATCAAATCCCTATACTCTTTCTGATTAGTTTTCTTGCCACCTTCATCTGGATCCATCTTAAATGCAGTCAACATTGGAATTCTGGCTTCTTTGCAATTCTGAACTCCATACTTGGCTAACAAATTCCTTGTATATTTTGCCTGGCAGATGAATATCCCAGTGTTAGCTTGCTTGACTTGAAGACCTAAAAAGTAGCTCATCTGACCCATCATGGACATCTCAAATTTCCCTTGCATCAGCTTACTGAATTTCTCACACAGCTTCTGATTGGGAGAACCAAATGTAATGTCGTCCACATAGATCTGAACCATGAGAATGTCTTCTCCATCAATAAGGTCCTATCAATCAAGCCCTTGGTGAATCCATTCTCTATCAAGAATTGAGATAGTGTATCATACCAAGCTCTTGGAGCCTGTTTCAGTCCATAAAGAGCTTTTCTTAAACGGTACACTTGGTTGCTCATTTCAAAGCCAGGAGGTTGTTCAACATAAACTTCCTCAGCTAGTACCCCGTTTAGGAATGCACTCTTTACGTCCATCTGACACACAATAAATCCTCTATGAGCTGCATATGCCAGAAATAGCCGAATGGCTTCCAGGCGAGCGACTGGTGCAAAGGTTTCATCATAATCAATCCCTTCTGATTGTGAATATCCCTTAGCAACAAGTCTTGCCTTATTTCTGGTTATCACATTGTGCTCATCCTTCTTGTTCTTGAAGACCCACTTAGTACCAATCACATGTTGATGAGTTGGTCTGTCTACAAGTTCCCAAACTTGATTTCTCTCAAACTATTCTAGTTCTTCTTGCATGGCTAGAATCCAGCTTGCATCTTGAAGAGCTTCTTCAACTGTGAGTGGTTCCTTCAAAGACAGATAACAACAGTACATTGCACTTTCACCAATCTGATGTCTAGTTTTGACTCTATCAGATGGGTCTCCGATGATCAGGTCAGTTGGATGACTGGTTATCCAGGTCCTTCTTTCCTGATTAACATCAGTTTGGAGAACATCATTCTCTTCTGATAAAGATTCATCACTAGAGATTGAGAGAGGTACTTGAGTAGGATCCACTTAGCATGAACATTTCTCAGCTGATGTTGGACTCATCATGTGCTGAAGACTGTCCGTCGGAACATCAGGTGTTCCCCCTGAACCAGATGGTTCAGTTGTTACTGTCTCAGCTGTACAAGCTTCTTCACTGACAGTTGTACGTACCTTGGGGTCTGACCGACCTGGTGAATTGTCAAGTTCAAAGTTAGGAACATATACAGTGATGTATTTTGGATCCTTTACTTTGAGCCTTAACTGATCAATTTTTAGTGAATCTGGTTTGTCTGGTACATCTTGTTCTGCGGCAGATTTCTCTTGATCAGATGTTGACTCATCAAAGACCACATGAGGTGTTTCTTCCACAACTAGGGTTCGTTTGTTGAAAACCCTAAATGCTTTGCTGGTTGAGGAATATCCTAAGAATATACCCTCATCTGACTTGGCATCGAAGGTTCTCAACTGACTCTTCCCATTGTTGTGTATGAAACACTTGCACCCGAACACATGAAAGTAGGAAACATGAGGTTTTTTGCCCTTCCATAGTTCATAGGGTGTTTTAAAGTGAATCTTAGTCAGAGAAAATCTGTTTTGCATGTGACAAGCAGTATTGATAGCTTCTGCCCAGAAACGACTTTGTGTTGTATGCTCAGCTAACATGGTTCGTGCAGCTTCTTTAAGTGTTCTATTTCTTCTTTCTGCTACGCCATTTTGTTGTGGTGTTCTTGCAGCTGATGTCTCATGCTATATACCAAACTCAGAGCAAAAATCATATATAAATTGGTTCAAGAATTCTGTACCTTTGTCTGATATGATTTTAACTATGCTGAGACCCATTTCATTCTGAATCTTCTTGAGAAGTTCAGGTAACTTTGTTGTAGTTTCACTCTTCTTATACAAGAATACAACCCAGGTGAACTTAGAATAATCATCTATGACCACCAGATTGTATTTGCGTCCACTGAAACTAAGAGGCGTAACTGGTCCAAATAGATCCATATGGAGCAGTTGCAATACTCTACTGGATGGAGGAGAAGGTATCCCTTTGAATGAAGCTTTTACTTGTTTTCCCTTCTGACATGCGACACATGTCTGATCCTTAGTGAATACTTCATTCGGGAGACCTTCAATCAAGGACATCCTTGCTATCTTGTAAAGAGTTTTGAAGTTCAGATGACTCATTCTCTTGTGCCAGAGCCAACTGGAGCTCTTTGAACTCTTAACAATCAAGCATGCATTTCTTGGACAACTGTCCCAATCTGCTGTATAAATCGTCCCTTTTCTGGAGCCAGTTAGCAAAATCTGTTGAGTCTCTCGATTTCTGATTGTGCACTGATCTGATGAGAACTCAACACTAAATCCGTTGTCGCAGAACTGTGATACAGATAACAGGTTGTGCCTTAATTCATCAACATATGAAACACCTGTAACCTGTACATCATCGTTCACTAAGGTTCCAACTCCTCTGGTAAAACCAAAGTTGTCATCCCCAAAGAGAACTCGTGGGCCTGGTTTCTCAATGTAGTTGCTGAGGAGATGTTGACTTCCAATCATGTGCCTTGAACATCCACTATCTATGTACCAGATAGTTGCTTGTACACCTCCTTTATTAGCCAGTCCCACTCGAGCCTGCGAGCAAATCAAATTTTAGGTACCCCAGTAGAATCGGGTCCTGGGGGGTTAGAAGTATCTTTCGGGATCCAAACAAATCTGGCACCTTTGTTGAACACAGATGGTTTTATTTGTCTCCCATAAACATCTACATAATCATACTTTCTTCATATGCAATCTGATCAGTATGATTATTAGTGTGAGCCTTGGACAGATCAGAAGACTTGAGATTTTTCATTGAAACTTGTCTTCTTTTGATCTAGTGGGGCTCAGGTGCAGCAGCCCTAGGTTTCTGATTGTAAGGGTAGGTACGACTGCTACCATTAAAAGATTCATATCTTTTTGGCATAGATGGTCTTAGCAGTTTACCATCTTTTTGGCATAGATGGTCGTCAGTAATGGTAATCAGACAGAAATCTTCAACAGATGAGTAGCCTGAGTTATCTGAAGGTAGATAGGAATCATCAATACTAGATGTGTCTGCAACCATAGCTTTTCTATCTCGGAACCTTTGTTCTCTTCTGTTCCACTTTTCTTCTCTCTCCTTGGGAGTTAGATCGGGGCAATCAGCACTGTAGTGACCTGGTTTCTGACAGTTGTAACAAACCCTTGAATCTCCAAAATTTTCTCTGTTAGGTGAATCATTTCTTCGGTATGATCTGTCAGGAGACTTTCCATTCTGTCTGTAACTAGAACCTCTCTTATCTGATCTTTCATCTCGTCTATTCTCTCTGCGATCCTCTCTGTGATCATCTTTTCGGTCATCTCTTCTGTTGTCCCTATCATCTTAAGAATGATATCTCTCTTGTGATCTGTCAGAAGATCTTCGATCTCTTCCTCTGCTTCGTCGATAGTCGTCATAGAACTTTCTGTACTTGCCCATCTGAACATTTGTTCGTTCAAGTTTTCTCGTTAGAAGTTCAATCTTCTCTGTTTGGCTGATGATGTTTCCAACTGGTTCAACAATTCGTGAACTGCTACTGGTTGCTTGGAATGCAACAGATTTAGTTGAGTTTGCAGCAGCTTCAGCAGGGACATCATCTGATCCTTGTCCTCTCTCAATCAGGTCGAACTCACGGGCTTTCAAACTGAAGATTAGATCATTTGATTTTATAGTAGCAATATCTTCACAGTCCTTAATCACGGCCACCTTGGTATCCCATTTCTTAGTCAACGGTCTGAGAATCTTGTAGTTGATATTCTTGTTTGACATTACTCATCCTAGATCACGAATTCGGTTGACTCCTCGTGTGATCCTTCCATCAAATTGATCAACTGTTTCATTTGGTAGCATCTTAAGTTTCTCAAATACAACTAGCTCAGCTTGCAGTCTGCTGTCCTTGACCTGTTCATTTCCTCTGCAGATTTCAGCAAGCGTATCCCAAACTTCCTTAGCTGTCTTCAGGTACTTCACTTTCTCTCGGGTAGTGGCATCCATAGTTTTCATGATGAGATGTCTGGCAACAGTATCCAGATTAGACAATTTCCTCTCATCTGCATCCATCAGAGAGGGACTCTTTCTGATTCTTGCTCCAACTGGTTGAGTACGATCTCGTCCTGCTTCAGCTGGGTTATAGTGATAGATGATAATCGGTCCTATCTCAAGAATCTCATCCATTCTGTTGCTAATCAGTCCCATATGGTCTCTCGTGTTGATGGACCAATCTGCATACTCATCAATAGAAAACATGGGTCTATTATGATGCATACCTGAAGTGTTATCCATGCTTGTGGTGATTTTGAAAAATATGAGTATTAAAAACGGTTTTCAAAGATCAGTTCAAGTGACCACAAAGGTTCTTCCTCACGAACCAATTATATTCAAAGCCAGTGGTCGGAAGAACCACTACTCTGATACCACTTGTAGGTCCCGAACGGGTTTCAGTGAGGGTTGAAGTCTAGAGGGGAGGGGTGAATAGACTTCAAAACTTTTCATGGATCAGATGTGATTTGCACGTATGTCTGATCAGAGTGCGATGTGAATCAGTTTGGACTGATATCCGACTTACTGATTTGTTAAGCAACTCAGTTCGGCGTCTATCAGTTTAACTGACGGTGCGAAAGATTAGTTAACCCGTGTGAAAACCAGTTTTACCCAAATAAGGATTCTGACTAATCTGGTGTAGATCAGATGACAAAGGTGTCAAACTGATCAGATCAGTAGCTTGATGCTAATCTAATCCAGGTACAGAATATGCATGCAGATAACAAGAGTAGTGTGCAAGTAAGTGTAAAGCAAAGTAAAGGCACACATATTTATAGTGGTTCGGACAACTTGTCCTACGTCCACTCTTCCCTATCAGCAGGGGCACCAACTTAACCAACTAGACTTAGTTTAATGTGTTAGTCCAACAAAGTACAATCAACAGATGTTTCACGAGTTCTCACTCAACCAATCCCAAAGTTTTCATCTAGAAACCCTAGACATAAATCTTGCTATAACAAACTTAACCTAATTTTGTTTTGGGGTATAAGATTTGTTTTGTTCCAACTGGAATACTATCCTATCTTTTAAGTAGCCTAAAGCTAAAGGATAAGTATTCTATGCTAAGAACTATGGGATGAACACTTAAGAATAAATCTTGAATTTGTGTTCATCGTGCGGAAATTTCTTGAGAGCTTGAGCTTGAGTATTATTTCTGTAACCTTACTATGAAGGTTTGATCTCATATTTATAGGCACAAAATCGAACTAGCCGTTGGAGAGCAATTCGAATTTCGGTCTATTTTAGGTAGGTCTACAGGAGGATTTGACGTGCTTCAGGGGCAGCATGGCCAAAAGCATGCAAGCTTATCCTTTCTAGTCGTTGACACTGAATCACCTTTCTGCAGATTGTCAGTACTCCGTACGTGCGTTATCGACTTCTCATTGGCTATCAAGTGCGATTCGTAGCACTTGAATAACCAACAAGGTTGACATTTTTCTTGTCTGAACACATTCCTCGTACCAGATAACATGGAAGTAGTTATCCGATGGAGCTGACACAGATTAGTTGACCACTGATTTGTCTACCTGATTTAGGTCTCTTGCTCGTATGTTGTCTTAGCACAACTTACTGACCTTTCCTCGTTGTTATCTGATGTAGGTCTTCTGGATGGTCTTCTGTCTTGAATTCTTTTGCTTATCTGCTTCTCAGCTTATCTGCTCCAATCACCAGATCTTCAGCATATTTATTCTTCGAGTTAGCTGATCTTCTGATCTTCAAGACTTAACCTATACATATTGAGTTCCCCCTCAATATGTGACCTATCTGCTACTTCAGCTGTCCATACACTTCAGCTGGTCATCTTTTCTGCTATTCTATATCATCAGTTTGCTAACAAGTCTGACGGGTTCTATTACATTATCTATTTTGAAACTTCCATCGAAACTACAAATTTCCCAACAATGTCCATGTTATCGAGTTCCTCCAAGAGGTAACCGTATCTAATGGGCGGATTAGGATTCCTAATAGACTTATGGAGCTGTTATTATGCAGGCTGTACATTCTGATCGTGAAAATTTTGTGGTACATCGATTGCATCAATGTCCGGAGAGTCTTCAAGAGTGACACTTTCAGATGTCCCTTGGGCGGGAGTTTGAACTATGTTGTTCTCATTCAGCCCACTTGGAGGTTCTTGCACAGGCAAGCCAACTCTAATTAAGCTCCCACTGGCTGAAAGATGATCACATAGTGAAAGACTCCCACTGATTCTTTGTCATGTTGCTTGACAAGGCATCAATCTCCTTGTTAATATTTCGTTCTTGAATTTCTCCAAGTTCTATCGTCTTATGACCTTGTTCCTTGAAGACGTAGTCTTCTTCAAGGAATTTGGCCTGCCTAGAAACAATTACTGTTTGTTTCTCAGGGAGATAGAAATAATATCCTCTAGTTTCCTTAGGATATCCCACAAAGTAACCCTTTTTACCTTTTGATTCTAACTTATCGGTGAGCATTTTCTTCACAAACGCGGGGCAACCCCACGTCTTCATGTGAGAGAAATTTGGCTTCTTGCCATGCCATAGCTCGTATGGCGTATGCTCAACTGATTTGGATGGAATCATATTCAGAATGTAGATATAGGTTTGGAGTGCGTAACCCCATAACAATGTTGGAAGAGAGGAAAAGCTCATCATGGACCTTACCACGTCTAACAAGGTTCAGTTTCTCCTTTCGGACACACCATTCATTTGAGGTGTTCCGAGATGAGTCCACTGAGATTGGATTCCATGTAACTTCAAATAATCAGTGAATTCATGGCTAAGGTATTCACTGTTGGGGTTATACTGAAAAGTATGCTTTTACTTTGTATAACCAAACTGGATTTTCTTATTTATTTACTGAAATAATCTATCAATCATTGTTGCATTAAATATGAATGAATGTTATATATATTTATTGCAAACCCGTTCAATAAGTTAAGTACGTATTACATTGTAGTTAGTTTGGTGATACCAGATCACAGAAGATCAAATTAACAGCTCCTCGTAATTAAGTACAAATTCACAACCCAGATGGAAATGAACAAACCATCATGAAAGGTTTAAGTATAAGGCTCAGATTGTCTTGTCTTGACCAAGAGATTATACTGGTGCATTTAGATGCACTGAATAAGGACCTACAAGAGCATAAATTCTTCGGTACTGAATATACAAGAATTAGACCTCAGTGGTGTGTTATTTCTTAATCTCCATCCCTTAAATATGATCGTGTGGAATTAATAATTGTTGCTTTGACTTATGATAGGAAGAGAGTCAATGTGATTCGATACCTTATAAGTTGCAGCTCAGGATCATTGTCTCAGTAGACTTTAACTCAGAGCAATTCGTGCTTCTCAGGGCAAAATCATCAGGATAACCTGACCCATCTGACCTCAGTGAAAGAAAAGTTTTAAAAATCACTAAACACGTGTATTCCCCCCCATACACGTGTGAGACTCGTTAGCAACGGGACCAACAAGTGGTATCAGAGCAGTGGTTCATTTTGACCACTTGCTTTGGTAGCCATAGTCTATTTTGTTGAAAGACTTTGGTGGTCTATTGAATAGATCTGTTTGCTGATATCTTACAAGGCTCAGTCATCATGCCTTCTAAGAAACTTCCTATGTTCCCTGTTGAGAGTTATGACCTATGGAGATTGAGAATGCAGGCTCATCTGTATTCTAAACATGAAAGAATGTGGAGAGTGGTTTCTGAAGGACCATTCAAATTTACTGTTGTAAATCCCAGAATCACTGATACTGAGAGAAATGATCCCAGGGATGAATTTCCTAAACCTGATGACCAACTGACTCCTGATGAGAGAAAGTTAGTCAATCTGGACTACATTGCTAAAGATACTTTGTATAACACTATTGATGATGGTGTTATGGGGATGATTTCTCACTGTGAAACTACAAAAGAAATATGGGACACACTTGCTGTTATGTGTCAAGGCACATATCATATTAAGGAAAATAAACTTTCTGTTGCTATTGGAAAGTTTGATGGCTTTGAAATGGAAGATGGTGAGTCCATTAACAAACTTGAGGTCAGAGTCACTAGCATCATGAATGATTTGAGTGCTCTTGGGAAAAGATACCCACAGAGAGAAGTGGCACTGAAAATTCTTAGAGGATTGTCTAAGAAATGGGATATACATGCTGTGGTCATTGAAAACACCAAAAATATTGATTCCATGCCATACCAACAAGTTTTCTCTAAACTGAAAGCTTATGAGTTTGTGATTGACAAAGAAAACTAAGAAATCTGACAGCAAAGATGATTCTTCATCTAGCAAGAATGTGGCTTTTAAAGCCAAAGAGAAACCCTGTAAAGCTAGAGAGTCTGAAAAATCACTTGCCAGAAATCAGGATGAGCAAAAGGATAAGCTAGTACTGATGGCAAGGAGGTTTGAAAGACTCAATAGAAGATATGGAAACTATAAGAAATATTACAGGAATCACAGGTACAAGAGAAACATAGAAGCTGAGGACAGATTCACTGAGAAAAAGAAGGACCAGAAAGCTGAAGGATCCTCATCCAAGAAGAAGGACTCCAAGACCAAGGAGGAAAGTGATCAGGATGATGATACCAACAGATGCTACAACTGTTAGAAGAAAGTTCACTTTCAATATGATTGTCCTGAGCTGAGTGCTAAAGAAAGAAATGAGAGACAAGCCAAGAGAGACAGGAAGATCTCCAGCAAGAAAACTATGATTGCAGAAGAGGAAGAACATTCTGAAGAAGGTTCCAGTTCCTCAGATGAAATTTCCTCAGACAGTGACAGTGATGATGTCTGTCTTATGGCTGTGGAGGAGGTAAATTCTTCTATCTTTGTTGTTGCTCCTACACAAGCACATGAGTTCTCAAGTTCAACTGTAAACAGTAACTTTGACCTAATGGATTCGTTTGAGAATCTTATGAAGGACTATTCTGTGTTACAAGAACTACTCACTGAAACTCAAAAGCAGAACAAGGAACTGACTACTGAAAATCTGAAGTGGAAAGACTCTAAAAATGCTGAGATCACTTCTCAATTGATGGGAACTACTGATGAACTAGATGTTCTGAAAGTACAACTCTCAGAAAAAGAGAAGGTGATAGAGATCCTGAATGGAAAATTAGAGAAATCCACTAAAGAGATTCAGCTTATCAGAACTGAGTTCAATGACCTCTTTGAGAAGCATGAAACTCTAAAGAAATGTGAGGATAGTGAGCAGAGAAAGTTAGCTCAATTGAATTCTGCATCTAAAGTGATAGATGAAATTCAGAGTTATCAAAGACCTGCAACTATAAAAGATGGATTAGGATACATTCCAGGGGGAACCTCACACGGTCTTCTGAATTCTACTTCTAGTAGCACCAAGACTGTCTTTGTTAAACCAGTGGCATCTAATCTTCTTACTGAAGAACTGCCCAGAGTTTTAGACAAGGGTAAAGGACCTATGGTTTCAGAAAAACTGAAGGTTTAGGGAAGAAAGCCCAGACCTCAGGAAAAGGCTAGATAACCTGAACACTCAGTAGAAAATTTTCAGGCCAGTACTTCAAAGCCTCAGGCTAAGAATACCAACCTAAAGAGATTTGCACTGAACTATTAGAGGAATTTTCAGAAGAGAAACACTCAGCAGAGATATTCTCAACTGAAAAGACCAAGTCCTCAGATTACTGAAAGACCCCAATTTTAGTACAGGCAACCTAAACCCCCCCATTGCTTCGTAAGCCCATTTGATCCTTGGTCAACTTGGGGAGCTTATGTAAGGTATCTAGGGAGAAATGATTGTGAAATAAAAGTAAGAAAATGATGTACACACTCTAAATTGGGAGGAATGATTGAAAAGAAAAAAAGGGGGAAAAAGGTGAAAAGAAAAATGGCCTAGTGGGGAAGAATAGAATATGAAATGAAAAATGTGAAGAAAATGAAAAAAATTCAAGAAAAAGAAAGTTCTTTCCAAGGGTTTAATAAAAATAAAAAAAATAAAAAAATAAAAAAAAATAAAAAAGAAGGGAACGAAGTTTCTCAAAACCCTTGGAAAATAAAAGTGTGAGGTATTAAACTTGGTGAGGATAGGTGTTGGGTGTGGGTAAGAGTTCATAAAGATGACTCTTAATAAAGCATGAAGTTGAAGATGAGAGTTTGGAACAATTGTGAATCTTTAGTACCAACTCTTGAGCTCCACAAGTTGAATGCTGTCACTTATACCATACATACCCTACCCGTCCAAAGAGCCCGACATTACAACCTTGCAAAGACCTCTTTGATTAGATGATGATGCCTAAGTAGATGGTAGAGAATTGAGATCAAGGGCAAGCTTATGGTCGTTCATTTGTGTGGAATGACAATGGAGAGATGCATGACCCTATACATTTGAGGGATGAGAGAAACACTACCCGTGAGAATGATGAATGAGTCCATTTGACCGAGTCAAATTTTGATCACGTTTGGCATGAAGTGGTGAAGAGTTCGATTAGCATGATCAATTTTTTATGAAAGAAATGAGAAAAAACAGTTGGTCGAGTCGTGCACTAGGCCTCGAGTCGTGCAGTGCTTAAGTCGGGCTTGTTGACATGTGATTTTGAAGAAAAGCCATATCGGGACCTGCTCGAGTCGAGCAACCTTGCTCAACCTCCCTTTGGTCGAGCAACATTGCTCGAGTCGAGCAGCCTGAAGAAAGAAAACGTGTGCGCGCTTTTATAGTTGGTTGACTCGAGCACCTCTGCTCGAGTCGAGCAAGCCAAAAATTGTAAGGTCTCCATTTTCAGTTTTGGGACACGTGCCAGCTGAATCCAAAAGATATAAAAGCCTCCAAATTCATTTTTCATTCATTCAGCAGCAATAGGGAGAGAAGGGGAAGATAGCAAGTGATACTGTTTAGAGCTGCAACTAATACTTTTTCCTATTTTTAATTTTGCTTCCATAGATAGTATAGATCCTCATAGAATAGCATATATATAGCTTCATTTTCAGTTTTGAGCAAGAATCCAAGGAGTATTGATGGATTTTGTATGGATTTGTGCTTAAACTTCAATAGTAAGGTGTCTCTTTCTTTCTTTTGGATTATTGTTGTTTATTTTGATATGGGTTCTTTGATTTCTTGTTGTTTAGCCATGGGTTTTGCCTTGTGCACCATGGGCTAAGGTTATTAGTGTTCGGGTGTTTGGAATAGTGGTGATGATTGTTTATTTGCTTTGATTATGGGTGTTTATCTCTATTGATGGTGATTCTTTAGATTATGGGAATTTTACTTGTTCTATTTTGGTGGTTTTGCTATTAGCTTGTGTGTTTTTGCTAGTTTATTTCAACAAGAGTTGGGTAGACGGGTTTAGGCATATGGGTATTGGTTTAATTCATCCGTATTGGAGTCGATTGGGTTCTATTGCAACGAGAGTTGGGTAGGTACTTGAGAACCCCCCTAATCTACATTATCTTCTTGAGTTAAAACCTTGAGTGGGTAGTGAAGATCACATAGGAGTATCAACCTTAGTCTACAAGTGGGAACACACGGTGACAGAGTAGTTAGCTAATTAGAGGACCATATCCGTGCAATTATCCGGGCTAGAAAAGGGAGATTCACCTCTCGATCCTAGGTTTTAAAACGATATCGTACCCTAGGCTTACCAAGTACGAGAATAGTATATGTGTAGTGATCGCCCTTATGGAATAATCGGAAATAGAGACAAACATCATAATTGATCTTTTGACAATCGTCTCACGAGGAAAAACACCCGAGCACATCTTCTCTAGCTAGTAAACACAATTGTTTGTTATTTAATGGCTTTCTCTTAGCTTGCTCGTTTATAGTTTAATCTTTGTTTCACTTGTTGAATATTGCTTGTTTTAAGTTTCCAAAACATGTTACACTATAATCATGCGACAACACATAGCAATTGGGGTATATTCCACACCTAGTCCCGTGGATTGATTTTTAAAACCGGGCACTTCAACGACCCTCTTATACTTGAGAGGTTAGTGTGTTGCAAAACACGTGTTAAGATTAGGGATTTTATTTCCTAATCAGGTTAGCTTAAGATTTAAGTTGGGTCTCCCTTATATATACAAGCTCTTGGGAATTCACAAACAACGTTAATTCATTATTCTCTCCAAAAGATCTAGACTTAGAATTTTCCTAGCAAATTCATCTCGGGATTCAACGCTGGCAAATTCGTGCAAGTCCCTGATTGGGGATTACGTGGATACCATAGTAGAGAAATATGCGTACGATTTACCGTAATGTTTCTCTTTATGTTTACACGTATTTAATTATGCAATTATATGTTCATTGTTGGTGAACTATTTATTTCGCTGCGCATGTATTACTTGTTTATGTGCCTCTAAATTCCAACAGTGGTATTAGAGCTTCAGGCTCTTGATTAATTTCTAATTGAATTGGTTTTATAATTAATTTTTTTTTTGTAAAACTGTGCGGCCGATCGATTGACCAAAGTCAATCCGCACCATACATATGTTTGTGTATTGGGGTATGTTTATTAGATAAACAAAACCCTTGTTTGTTTGTTGCCTGGCTCATCTTCTCCAATACAATTAGGGTTTTCTGGGAAAATCTCCCCACTGCTCCTTACTCCTAAATCGCGCCACCCGGCCTTGCGGGCGACACACGACGACGCTTGAATGAGCGGCTTTACGCTGCAACTCGTGTCACTCGTGCAAGCCCGCACCGCTGCGTGCTACGACAGATTAGACCCGCGGCGGCGTGACCCGCCTTCATTGCGACTCGCGGCGGTGCTCCCTGTTTCGCTTCGTCTTGAGGGTGGTCTTTCACAACTCGTGTAGATGCACCCCGATTCGTTTCGATCCACGGCGGAGCGCCACCGAATCAGTTTGTTCAACGGTGGTGATCCTCGATCCCACTCCATGTACGATGGCATGCCCCTATTTCGATTCGATTTGAGGCGGCGCACCACTGAATCGCATGATTTCACGTTTGAACCCCTCTAGTTGAATTCGATTCGAGGGGCAGCTGCCATGCGCGCGTCCCTCTGTTTCGCTCATGGCGGCGAGTCTCCCGCACGCGTCTAGCGGCGGCAGCGACTCGCACGCGTACACACTGCATCGATTGATGTTTCATTCCTTTGGGTTTTTGCGTACTGTTGCCTGTAAATTTTGATTTGGTTGTTCTTTGAAATGATTAAAATTGTGATTAATCGAACACTAATGGTTAATCATGTTCTACGAGTTATTTGGAATAATTCTGATGAATAGTGATGAATTAAGGGATGGTTTTGGTTAATGCTGGTTGACCCGATTGGAAACGCTTTTGAAAACTGGGCAATGATGAGGGGAAGGACTCTGCCGAAATTGGATTTTGGGCGGACCCTTCCATGCAATTTTGGAAATTTGCATATGAGCCCTTGACAAAATTAAAATAAAATAATAATTTTTGGGATTAATGAATTAATTTTGAAAATTAAAATTGTATGGTTGGACCAAAAAGTTAAAATTAATTGGATTAATTGCTTTAGTAATTGGAATTAATAATTGTCGAATATAATTTTTAAAATTGGATTTTGAATTTTTTATTTGATAATTTTAATAAATTGTTAAATCCCACTTGGTTAACTTATATAGTTCGTTAACGCATTCATAGTCCGCATTATAACTGTTTGGGTAGACGGCACTTAATATTTATCGGACTGTATTAATTGTTTGGGTAGACGACGCTCTAATAAGTGTTAGTCCGAATAATGTCATGTTTGGGTAGGCGCGCTCAATAAGTGCTCAAATTGTATGTAGATTAACATGCTGGATCTTGATTAAGTAATTAATACCCCGCCTTTAAACTGTTCCTCACTAAAATATGATTTTCATTAAATTGAACGATGTCTTCCATCAAAATTAAAAGTAAACCGGAGATTTCGTTCCAATGAGTATTTAAGGCCCAAGTCTTTTGCTCAGATCTACATCTAACGGGACTTTTATAGGGACACGAAGTGTCGGCGCTTGGTGGTTGTAAATCAACTTGATTTTGTTTCACCAGCCCAAGCAGGGAAATGAAAGACAAGAGGCATCCAATTGAACTAGGTTCAATCAACTAGGAATTGCAGTTTTTGCAATTGGTTTGGAGACCTACCAGTTATGCTATTGCAGTAATCAGCCCAAGCAGATATTGTAATAGTAGGAATGTGGATCCTAGTCCATTACAATTTATATTTGATATAAATTCGTACTTTTTCGATGAGGTCGTTGAGTATGTGAAAATAATGAAGACAAAATAAATACAAAAGAAAGGCCACGTTTATTTTGATTGCTGAATATTGATCATAGGAATTATGTGTTTAATTTCAGTTTTATTTTATTTATTTTGGTTAGTTGAAATATATATCTGTTATTGAGGTGTGTTTTGGAAACAAACAAATTGACTAGGTCAAACTTTCTGGACTGGCACCTAAACGTGTGTTTGGTGCTAAGGCAAGAAAAGATTGAGTATGTGTTTGACACGCCAATCCCTGTTACCCCTGCAACTGGTTTCTTGAGACAGCTACGTTTGACGTAGCAGCTCAGAATAAGCATAAAAAGGATGCTTCCCAGACGCAGTGTGTGATGTTGCTCGGCATGACTCTTGCTTAAGGCAACATGGGAAAATGGGTCCCTTCGAAATTCTCAACATCTAAAGATCTCTTTGATTCTGAATCTCGTTTTGAGATTTATGAAATGATGAGAGATCTGTTCAGATGTCGGTTAGCTGAAAAGGGAATGTTTCACTGTGCTTAAGATGATTGGCCTAATTGAGAAACTTGGTAATTTAGGCTTTGAGCTAAAAGACCGACATTTTCATTTATGTTATCCTCCAGTCGCTCTCGAATTCATATTTTAGCTTCATTGTGAACTACAATATGAACAAGGGGGATGCGACCATGCCTGAACTTCACAACATGCTCAAAACTTTTGAGTTCACTATCGCTAAGATGGTGTTCAAAAGAAGGAGCGGGTAAACAAGGATGTGTGCCTCTACAGTAAGCAGAAGAGGGCACTGGAAGAAGGACTATAAGGTTATGGTTGCTAAAAGGTAGGCACTAGGTGCTTCTGGCACTAGAACATCTATGCTTGTTATTAAGATAAACATGTCCACTAATAACGTTAACTGCTTGGTATTAGATACCGGATGTGGCTCTCACAATTGTACAAATGTGAAGGGGCTCATGTGTCTTAGGGCAGTTAGGGCGGGTAAAGTCGTCCTACACGTGGAAATGAAGCAAGAGTTGCTACCTGAACATGTGGGAACTTATATGTTAGACTTACCCTTTGGTTTTAGATTAGAACTTAATGATTGTCATCTAGTTCTCTCTATTACTCGCAACATGTATTTGTTGCATTATGGATATGATGTTCTTAATATACAAAATAAAAGACTCAAACTTAGTAATCATGAAAACCCGACTTACTTATGGCATTGTAGAACTTGATCATGTAAACGAGAAAAGAATTGCAAGGTTAAGAAAGTTAGACTACTTAACCCCATTCGACTGTGAGTCTTATGGAGATTGTGAATCTTATCTCATGGGCAAGATGATCAACAAACCCTTTTCTGGGAAAGGGGTGCATGCTAAAGAAGTTTTAGAGTTGATCTACAACGATGTTTGTGGACCATTGCCCACTCTAGCTAGGGGTCACTTTGGATACTTCATACACTTTCACTGGTGATTTTTCAAGATATGGATACGTGTATAGTATGAAACATAATTCCGAATCTTTTGAGAAATTCAAAGAGTTTAAGGCTGAAGTAGATAAGTAACTTGGTAAGAGTAGATCGAGGAGGTGAATACCTTAGCCATGAATTCATTGATTACTTGAAGTTACATGGAATCCAGTCACAATGGACTCCTCCCAGAACACCTCAAATGAACTGTGTGTTCGAGAGAAGAGACCGAACCCTGTTAGACATGGTAAGGTTCATTATGAGTTTTTTTTCCTCTCTTCCGACATTCTGAATAGGATTCCATCTAAATCGGTTGAGCATACACCATACGAACTATGGTTTGGCAAGAAGCCAACTTTTACACATATAAAACATGGGGTTGCCCCGTGATTGTGAAAAAGATGCTTATAAGCTGGAATCCAAAGATGAAAAGGGTTACTTTGTGGGATTTCCTAAGGAAACTAAAGGATATTGCTTCTATCTACCTGAGAACCAATCAGTTATTGTTTCTAGGCAGACCAAGTTCCTCGAAGAAGACTATATCTTTAAGGAACAAGGTCGTAAGCTGATAGAACTTGAAGAAATTCAAGAACCACAAATTAACAAAGAGACTGACATCTTGTCAGAGCAACATGACAAGGAATCAGTGGGAGCATTCAACGACTTTCACGGTGGGAGTCTTTCACTAGGTGATCATCTTTCAGCCAGTGGGAGCGTAATTGGAGTATGTTTGCCAGTGCAAGAACCTCCAAGTCGGCTGAATGAGAACAACATAGTTCAAACTCCCGCCCAAGAGGCATCTGAAAGTGTAGCTCTTGAGGACTCTCCGGACATTGATGAAATCGATGCACCACAAAATTTTCACAATCAGAATGTACAGCCTGCACAACCACAGTTCCGTATGTCATTTAGGAATCATAATATGCCCATTAGATACGGTTACCTCTTGGAGGAACTCGATAATATGGACATACCGGATAAGGACGATCCTAATGCTTATTCTGAAGCAATATCAGATATTGATTCAGGGAAGTGGCATGAAGCCATGAAATCCGAGATTGACTCAATGTACACCAATCAAGTCTGGGACTTGGTTGAGTTGCCTAAAGGGATTAGACTCATATATTGCGATTGGGTCTTCAAGCGTAAGACCAATGCAAATGGCAAAGTACAAACCTACAAAGCTAGGTTGGTGGCGAAGGGTTATATTCAACACGAAGGCATTGACTATGACGAGACCTTCTCACCAGTTGCAAAGATCAAGTCCATTCGAATTTTACTTGCGATAGTAGCACACTATGATTATGAGATTTGGTAGATGAACGTCAAAACAATTTTCCTCAATGGAAACATTGATAAGGAATTGTTTATGACTCAACCGGAAGGTTTTACATCTAAGTCAAATTCTAATCTAGTATGCAAGCTAAAGATATCCATTTATGGATTGAAGCAAGCTTCTAGGAGTTGGAATATCCGATTTGATGAAGCTATCAAGTCCTTTTGACTTCATCAGAAATACGGAAGATCCTTGTGTTTATTGTAAATGCAGCGGGAAGAATATTGCTTTCATAATAGTGTATGTCAATGACATATTGATTTAGGGAAACAATATCCCATTAATGCAGTCCGTTAAAGATTTGTTGTTAAAAGACCTTCATGATGAAGGGTCTTGGTGAAGCCTGCTACATCCTAGGGATCAAGATCTACAAGGATAGATCCAAGAGGATGTTGGGGCTGTCACAGTCCACCTATGTAGACAAGGTGTTGAAGCGTTTTGCGATGGAGAACTCTAAGAGAGGATCTCTATCGGCAAATCATGGGATAAAGCTATCAAAGAAGGATTGTCCTTCTGTTGAAGCTGATATCAAGCACATGAAAGATGTTCCATATGCATATGCAATTGGGTCAATCATGTGCGTCATGACTTGCACTAAGCCAAACGTGGAGAAACAAGTAGTTCCCTTTTACGGATTATAGTTGGTTGATTAAATGTTAAATTGGATTTAATATTTAATTTATGGAGAATTAATTAATAATAAATTAATTTGGAATTAATTATTATTAATACATAATTAAATTGGATTTAATTAAATAGGAATTCCCAATAATAATATATGGAATATTATTATAGGATTTAATATATATGAAATCAAATCCGTAGAGATTTGATATACATGGAAATTAAATTTGTAGGATTTAATATATGAAATCAAATCCGTAGAGATTTGATATACATGGAAATTAAATTCGTAGAGATTTTTTATATATAGGAATTAAATCAATGGGATTTAATTTACAAGATTAGGGATTTTATTTTCAAATCAGGTTAGCTTAAGATTTAAGATGGGTCTCCCCTATATATACAAGCTCTTGAGAATTTACAAACAACGTTAATTCATTATTCTCTCCATAAGATCTAGAGTTAGAATTTTCCTAACAAATTCATCTCGGGATTCAACGCTGACAATTCCGTGCAAGTCCGTGATTGGGGATTACGTGGATACCGTAGTAGTAGAAAAATATCACGACGATTTCTTTGTAAGGTTTCTCTTTATGTTTACACGTATTTAATTATGCAATTATATGTTCGTTGTTGGTGAACTGTTTATTCCGCTGCACATTTATTACGTGTTTACGTGCCTCTAAATTCCAACATCATCAATATCCCAATCTTGATGATCCTTGATTGGGACTATTTGAGAATCATGCTTAAGTCATCTAAGTTCTCACAACCTCAATGACAACAACGACTAATGGGAACACTTGTACGAATAAATGCAAACAATCAAACATAATATTCAAACAAGTGTATTGCCATGCAATAATATTAAACGAACTATAATATTAAATCAAACTGAATATCATCGAGTATTATGTCCTTACAATAGATTGTCTCTAGGACACTAACACTAACAATAACTAGGATTGTTCATGGTACGGACCAAAATGAGTATTTGAAAATATCTAATTTCGTACGAAATTCAGTTATTTTAAGATTGAAGGGTCCGTATCTGTACCAAAATTTCGGTTCAAAGCGGTATGTATTTTTTATTTTCTTGTATGATTAGGAATGAATTTTCAGTTATAACTGAATCGGGTCGGAACATGACGGACTGGGCCTGAGAGAATTTTTTTTTTCTTACCTTTTCTCTCTTTTTTCTATCACGCCTCATTTTTTTTTATCACAATTTTTTTAAAGAACATGATGCAATCTATACAAAATGCACATGAATTCAATATCATATATTAGTGAGAGGAATGAGTTGGTGCGAGAAAGAAAGTATGCGTAATTGCAAATTGAGAATTTTCTTGAATTTTCGATAATTATAAATCACAAATAAAGAAGTAAATATTATAATATCTCGACAATACATTTATATGATATATTCAGTATTTATTTACATGGATATTAAATTTAATCTCAACCGTTCATATTCTAAAAGATATACTATATTTAATATATTTTATTTACGAACATATAATAAATTTACAAAATATATCTTTTAATGTATCACAAAATATAATCCACAAAATATATCTTTTAATATCTCAGACAATATATCTTTTAATATTTACACTAGCACAGATTTTATAAATAATATACTCCATATCTCTCGATTCCTGGCGTGATATTCAACATCATAAATGTATGGCCGACGTCGGGTTTATGTTGATTCCAGCCACTTTCAAAGTATTAGGCGTGGTTCCCAGCGTTTTGGTGATTTTAGAATTAAGGGATTTTTTTTTTAGCGCAGAATTAAAGGTTAAGTTACAAAGTGTGAATTATTCAAGGTTAGGTGGACGAGATTAATTGATCAGGTAATTTTTTTATATAATTTAGGGTTGAATTTCTGTTTGGGTCCCAAGTAATCTTCATGTTCAAAAAATTATAACTAATTTGTGTCTTTATATTCATTGTGATAAAATTGCATTAACAGATTAAACAATGGGTAACAAAAACTCAATTGATGGAGTTCAAACAACATCAATATGTAATTCTATCTCATTACATATCTTTTACATCCATATTACCTAAATATTATTTTTTTTATCATTCAAATAAATACTATATTTATTTTTTGTTTTAATTTTTTTTTCTTTGGAGTTTTGGTAATTAATATGCATTTCTATATTCATTGTGATAATTGTATATCAAACATATGAAACAGAAGAAACAATGAATAAGAAAAACTCTTAAGTTGCTAGAGTTCAAACAACATCAATAGGTAATTCTATCTTATTACATATCTTATAAATCCATACAACTTAAATATTAATTTATCACTTGAATGAATATATAATTTTATGTTGTGTTTATAGGTGCATTTGAAATTGAAAATGCTAGAAGTGTGTACACACGTAAGTTTGATTATAATTGTACAATTAAGATCAGTTAATTCATCTTTTCATCATTTCCCTTGGCATATTTGAATATTTTTTTTACTTTTTATTTCTCTTAATTAAATTTTTACATATGAAGATTATTGTGCTAAGCATGCAAGAATGGTCCAAAGATCAAAGTGGGAGATTGTCAATAATTGGTTAGTTGAAATCAGTTCTTAATCTAATTATAAGCAAAAATACAAATAGGTTTGAATATCCATATATTATTATTCTACTAATTATGTGACGTCATAATCATAGGAATCAATTTATAATTTATTTATTTATTTTAGTATTTCAATTAATACAATTGTTTACAGATATCATTGCTTTTGTCGTCCGTATTTAGGAGGAGGTAAAGATCGACGAAAGAATGACTAAAAAAGTGAACATAGAAATTGAGACCGAAAGGTATTAATTTGCATTTACTTATTTCAATTATGTATAAACGTTTGATTATATCATAATTTGCAAATATGGAATCTCAATGATAATTTTATTTATATAGTCACACAAGGATTACTTGCACATTATAGAAGGGCTATTACGAACCATTCAGGGGCGGAGCCAGAAAAATTCAATGAGGGGGGCCAACAAATAAAAAATTAATGAACAGTTCTCTTGTGCATCAGTTGTACAGTGCACTCTACAGTGTATTTTGCAAATATACAACTTGTTGCACTGAAGTATACAAATTATTTACCCTGAAACGTTCAATTTGAATCTCATATTCATAATTGCACGTTTTAATATAAAAAAAGTTGCATCTTTTAGTGTAACAAATTGTATGTTTTTAAAATACACTATGGAGTAAACAATGCATCTAGTATATAAAAGACTTTGCCAAAATTAATATAACCAATAATTTTTTTAGCTTGTTAAAAATTTATTAAAAAAATGCATAACATTGTCTCTAAAAATTTCATCAAACAATTGAGATGTGCGATATTTAAATTCTCCACATCTTCATGATATTTATATTATACTTAATACTTTAGAATATGAGTATTGAATGAATTCTTTTGAAACAGAGTGTTCAAATTCAGAATTAAAGAAAAAAAAGGATAGAATGTTGTAAGCTGGACTTGAAACCTGGTCTACAAAAAAAAGGAAAAATACTGCACACCTCACCTCACCACTGCGCCACTACTGAGTATCAACAAACATTTAGAGATATATACTATAAGAACAAATAATTTGGGGGGAGTGGGGGGTGGGGTTGGGGGGGCACGGCCACCCCAATTAATAGTGTAGCTCCGCCCCTGGAACCATTAGTCATGAGTTACAACAACAAGCACCCAAATGAGCCGATTATTATCGTTTTAGAATATGCAAAAATTGAATCACGTTATAGAGGTATTTTTATACCAATTACCTATTACATATTAAAAAAATATATTTTACATATTTTCTTATATTAATATTAACTAGTTTTTTTATACAAGAAAAATATGTCTCTAATACGATGTATGCAAGTCGTCTTACTATCAGTGGAGACATTTTCGAGATTCATGATTACAGAAAGAGGTATGTTTTATTTAATACTTATAATTCAATTTTATTAGTTGGCTACTGAATTATTTTGTAAAAATTATCATTTGATTCAGACTTGAAACCAACCTTATTAAGATTCCTGCCCCAATAATTAGAAAAATTCAAAGCATTTGAACATCTGCTTACGACGAGTTCGACGAGAATGTTGAGATTAAATGTTATGCTGACATTGATGAGATAAAAACGGTATTTTCAGGAATTTTACTTAAGATGGAAGTCCATTTATATTTTACAAACAATACACACAAGATTTTTTTTTTTTTTTAAAATTTGTGTTTGTTTCAAGGAATTTTACTGCGTTATAATAGCGACCTGCCACAACAAAGATAATTCATACAATTGGTTTTATCACGCGTGCCCAAAGTGTACCAAAAAGGTTTCCCTTGAAAAAAGTGAACTTGCGAGAAGTGTAAAACCAACCCAAGTTCAGTTAATACCAGGTACTATTTTTATATTACGAATTATATCTTTCAAAATTTACTTAAATATATTTCGGTATTTAAAACATTGTACTTTAATGTAATACTTCTTTTAGGTTCAAGATCACAATGCATGTTGTTGACCAAACCGGATCAACATTTTTTATTCTATTCGACCGTGACGTGTTCAAATTGATTGAAAAATCGACTTTGGATATTCTTAATGATATGGACGACGTAATTACATAGTATTAAAAATTTATAATCTCACTAACAAATTCAATGAAACAACAAATCCATGATTTTTTAATTATCAAATAATAATCTAACGTAATCTCCATGCATCTTATTACACTATCCAGAAAGGTTTGGATAGAAAATTCCCCTCAGAACTAGAAGAGTTGGTTGACAAAAAAATCATATTTATATTCTATATATATTTTCAAATTCAATTTGGACAACAATTATGATGTATATACTGTTGTCAAGTTAGCTTCTGATGAGAATTTGATCAAAACAATAGAGGAGAAAAACAGCTCATCGGTAGTTAGTATTCTTATTAATTTAATATTTAATTTAAATCTTTTGTAAAAAATTAAAAAATATACATATTAGTCGTTACTCAAATAATTAATATTAATTTATAAATTTTACATTAGCGGACTACTCCTTCATCAATTTGTGACGACCAAATGGTCGAGTGTGAAGACATAACTCCCGACAACAAGAGGAAGCATGAAGGGGATGAATGTCAAGAAGATGATGATGATGGTGTTGAGACTCAAGTTTCGACTACTAAGTGGATCTTGAAGGTCAAACTTTAGAAGGAATAATACATCATAAAGGAGATATAGAACAACCACCTTATAGAATAATATGAACGTAATTCATTAATTATCATTACAGTTTTTTAGTTGTTAATCCTTGTTTTAGTAGTAAAAAACTGTTACGTTCAAATAGGTTTTCCAATTTTTAAAATTGACAAACTCCACTACATTTAGGTTTCATTCCTCAATTTTTAATTGACCATTAAGAATAATTTCATTCCTCAATTTATTCTTCATCATTGCTATGTACTAAATTATTCTCAAATCCATTTGGTAATATAACTTTAATTGACCAAAAAAATGGTATACGTGTTTTGATATATATATATTTTTTAAACAACGTGTTTTGATATTTTAAACAATAATAACATACAAAACACATTTCGATGAATGAACACAAAATTAATTCTTAATTCTAAGAAAAACCCATACACATACACAATTAACATAAAAAGCAACAAAACTCAACATCATAAAATAATATTAATTCAATAATCGTACATATTTCAACTCGCGTAGTACGCGGGCCTAAAAACTAGTTTTATGATATATTTAATATTTATTTACATGGATATCAATAATTATAATACAATTTGATGAATATAAAATAATTTACATATTTAAATCGGTTATTCGGTTTGGTCCGGTCTAGTACGGTCAGTGGTGGTTCGTTCATTTTTTGGTACAGTTAATTCGGTAACACACAGGTACATATAAAAACAAATTAATTTGGTTCGAAAAAAGTCAAAAAGTCAACGACTATTTTCGATTTGGTTTTCTTTTGTTCGGATTTCGATTCGAGTTCGATAATCTCCAAATTCCATGAATAGCCTTAGAAATAACCACTGTGCATTGACAATTTTGGTATAAACAAATAGTGTTTGTATTTTAAAGTAATAGTAGTATCCATATTGTATTTTAGAGCAATTTTCCTTAAAAATAGATAGAGCTGAACTGTATTGCAAAAATCTTATGTTCGTACATTATTGCATTATAAGTGCAAGTGAATTAGTTTTTCTTTACATATAGACAAGTGATATAAAATACATATTGCCCTTTATGTGATAATTTTATTTAATGACATTCTTGTACTCGTTGATGCTAGTAGTATTAATTAATCATTATTTTGTGTAGTTGGTAGTAGTAATCACTAATTAAATAGCAATCCAAACAAGAAAACAATTCTTCCCATGCTGGGTATTGGTCATGATGAATCAATTACAAGCTGTCAATGCATTCATGAAATAATAATATAGGCCGAAGACTTATAAAAGATGCAATCATGGCTTCTTTCTTATCATTGCTCCTACTTTCTAGTGGTGCTTTGTGAAACGACACGATCAAAGCGCACATATTTCTACCAATACAAAAGCCTATTTCTTAGTGGCTTCATTGTAAGCATCTTTGGCTAAATATATTGCTTCCTTTTTTTGGTTTTTTCTTTTTAAATAATATATTGCTTGCCGTACACGGGAATATACTGGGAATCATATCAATTTCTTTTACATTTTTTAGACATGCAATGCATTATGCAACTATGAATATGGACAGTTGGGAATATCCGGGATTCCGGATGTGTTAGAATGATGATTTTTATAATAAAATTTACGTATAATAATATAAAAACAAATGTTATACTCTCTCCCCCATTGCGGATCCAGGATGCATATTTTAAGAGGGCGAGAGTGAAAAAAAATCGTGTTTAAGTCTAACTAATTAATAAATATTGATATTTATATGAAATTTATAGGAGTTTTATCAATTTAGGGCCCGAAAGATGGTAAATCTATTAATTTAAGACCTGAAAGATATAAAACTATCAATTCAGGGTATGAAAGATAGAAATTATCAATTCGAGATTTACACATTTTAAGGTCATGTTTGACACTAAATCCTAAATCTTGAACATTAAACCCTGAACCATGAACCCTAAACCCTAGACCATGAACCCTAAAAATAAAAAAATAAGAACATGAAATATAAATGTCAAATATGTCCTTAAAATGTGTGAGCCTCAAATTGATAGTGTTTATATTTCAGCTCTGAATTGATAGTTTTCTATCTTTCAGGCCTTGAATTGATAAAAAAACAAATTCTTTAAAGCCTTAAATTGATAATTTTATCATCTTTCAAGTCTTGAATTGATATTTTTCCAAATTTATAAAATTACCCTAAAATTCTATATATTACTACACTTTCTTATTTTGTACACCCGCGCGTGCCATTAAATGGCAACACATAATTATATATATATATATACAATTTTGATATGGAGACCACGAGTGGTCACCTTATGTAGCACAATTGATGATTTGGCTTTCTACCTCAGCTTATTACCTAATTAAATAATTTAAATTAATTTTTAAAAAAAAACCTACCCCCTAAAACCTAAATCATGAACCCTAAATCATGACCCATTCGAGCAGGGGTGAACCATGAACCACTCGGGCAGAGTGAACCATGAACCACTAGGGTCGGGTTTGGATCCGTAATTTAATTTAAATTATTTAATTAGTGTAAAGCGATATTTTTTTCAAAATTTAATTTAAATTATTTAATGATGTAAATTAAATTACGGATCCGAACCCGACCCGAGTGGTTCATGGTTCACCCTACCCGAATGGGTCATGATTTAGGGTTCATGATTTAGGTTTTAGGGTGTAGAGTTTTTTTTTAAAAATTAATTTAAATTATTTAATTACGTAATAAGATGAGTTGGAAAGTCAAATCATCAATTGGGCTCCATAAGGTGACCACTCGTAATCTCCATATCAAAACTATATATATATATATATATATGTATATTACATGTTAATAACAACACATAATCATATTTTAAATATCTTATAAACTTTAAAAGATAAATTGAAATATTTTAATTTATTTTTTTAACCACAGCCCAACTTCACCCATTTTCCCCACCCCCACCCCCAACTCACCACTACCGTAACATAAAATATAATTATTTTATATTAAAATTTAATTTAAAATTATCAAAGAGGTTATAACGTTAATTAATCAAAACACTTTTACCATTCATAAGCTATTTAAAAATTTCATTTTATAAACCGCTAAAATAATTTATAAGTGGTTAGAGATTATAAAATACTCTCTCCATTCCAAGATATATTAAACATTTATTGTTTGCACGAAGTTGATAATGTGAGAATCATTTATTAGTATTATAGTAGAGAAAGTTGCTTGATGAAGGTTAAAAATATGGTAAAGTAATGATATGTGATATAAATAAAATGAGATATAATTGTTTCTACTGCGAGAAAAGTAATGAATGTAGTTCAATATTTGGAGGGGATAGTTTAAATTGATTGAGTATTGCCACTTTAAGAAATGTTCAATCTAATTTGGGACGTACCTTTTTTACAAATGTTCAATCTAATTTGAAATGAAGGGAGTATAAATTTAGCCAGACATGCCCCTAAGTAATATGAGACGGAATACAAACTAGTACAAATCAATATCCAATCATTTTTTAATGTTAAAGCACCATACCCAAATTGTACTTTGTATCACTGTGAACTATGAGACCGTCCCACATAAGTGCGTCTTTATTCTTAAAACCATTCTCAAACATTTTTGTGGTAGATCGTTTCAGACACCACAACCTTTCGATCCAAACTTCGCTGGAAGGAATGAGTGGGCATTGAAAGGGGTATAAAAACTGTTGAGCAGAAATTCAATTTCTCACACAAGTGGTGTTCCATCAAAGTAATAACGGGGGAATTGTGTGTTGCATTCATTATTTCGCAAAGATATGTGTAATAAGATTTTTCACCCTATAATTATTAGAGTAGGTCTTTTATGAACAAGATTTATAGTATGAAATTTATGTCATTGCACCTATAAAATTGATACCATAATACATCTAAAATGATATTATAGTATTAAATGTATGGATATTAATTTATAAGAATAATTATATTAATTTATAAATATAAAGATATCTTTTTCTTTTTCTTTTTTTAATCTGGCAAATAGTGATTCGAACTTATGATATCACGACATAGGTATTATTGTTCTAACCACTTAAGCTATTTCACTTCATCATATGAATATAATAATATTTATTTTATAGTATAAATAAATTTCACAAGAGACTTTGTGATTATTAAAAGGACTGAATTTACATAGTATTTTTTTAAGGCTCCATTTGGATGAATGGATTTAAAATCCATGGATTTCACACACAAATCATCACTCTCCAATAAATTTACAAATATTTAGATTTGAGAGTCTAGTTTAAAATGAAGGGCTTTCAAATCCTCATAAAAACCTAATCATTTGTGAAATCCCCTCATCTCTATCCATTCCCTCCCTCCCCCTTCACTCTCTTCTCTAAACTCTCAAATTTAAGGGGGTAATTACTGGCAGGTACAAATTTTTGAGAAAACTTACTGGCAGATACAAATGAGATTGCATATACAATCAGAATTGCATTTGAAAGTGCAATTATACCTACATATATGCAACAATTCTGTACCTGCTAGTAAGTTTTTTTTAAAAAATTGTACTTATCAGTAATTTTCCCAAATTTAAGTATTTATAAATTTATTTGAGAGTATGATTTGTATGTGAAATTTATGAATTTTCAAATTCATCCATCCAAAAGCATAGAGGAATTTACATATTTTTATAATGAAAGCCGTACATTATTTAACTTATTACGGAACTTTGAATACACATCAAATAGAACTATAGAAGGTCTAAAGAGTACATACCCGCCTATATTTAGAAAGGTTCACTCTAAAATAAATAAAGAGGATTTCTGGATGTTTAAATAATCTAAAAGTTAAAGAAACACCAAGTCAAACAAGATTTCAAGAGATCTAACTTGAGTTTTCATTCAATTATATTGTCGTCCCTTCGTATAAAAAGGTGGGGTCCAAACATCTGAGCCAATTAAATTATGTCCTTGCGTTCCAAAATGGATTCTCGATGTTCACTTGCCAATAATATATATCTCAACATACCATGGTGCCTTTTTGCTTTGTTTTGTGCACCTCTTCGGTTCACGTTGGGATACATGAAATGAAACAATAATGCCCTACTCAATTAAATTCACTAAAACGTAACTTTCAGGTGATCAGATGGTGATACTTTTATACATAGTGATACTTTTTATGTTTGAAAGTATTATTTTAAAAGATAATGGCTCTTTTCCTGGGACGTAATGAATTATAGTTGTAATATAATTTAGTAGGATTGTGCTGTTTGGACATTTTATTTTGGTCGGCCAACGGAATATTATTAATGAAAATAACGGTTGGGTATAAGGGATAACCCGTACAAAAAAATAGAAACAGTAAAAAAACTAACAGTCTAAAAAATTCATACTGGAAACTAGCCAATTTTTAAAAGAACAATTACAAAGAAGTGGGAATTTGAGTGAGCACCAACTCCAAAGTCGTCCCTTAATTTCCTTTACGATTTTTGCCTCATTAAAACTTTTGTCTTCAAACACAAATTCATTTCTCCATCAACCAAACCACACATATCCACAGTCCAATGACAAACTTATGTCCTTTAATTCCGGGTAACATACCTAACATAGCCATGAAATGATCATGAGTTTTGTTGGGTAGTGCCACTGGGATATCTAATCAGTTAAAGCAAGATTTTCACACAACCATGGATTTAGAGCAATCAAAGAAGAGGTGTTCAGCTGTTTCAGAATAATGCTTACACAGTGGGCATTCCGTCGTTGAGTTTTGGGGAAAAATTCACCTTCTTTGTAGATTCGATCTTGTTGGTAATCTGTCCCAAAGTAACTTCCAAGCAAATGCTGATGCTTTTATTGGAGCAATTTTACTCTACACCTTCTTGAAAAATGCTGACACGCCTTAGCTGTTCGTACCAACGTCCATTCTGAGCAGGTTGTACGTCATCTTCGTTGTAAAGTAGCCATCTCGGTTTTGCTTCCATCTCCATCTATCTTTGGTATTCTCTTGTAGTGGGTACCTGTTTATGACATTCACAAGATTATTTAGTGTAGATTTTTCTCTATCAAAAAGCTTATGTCTCCAATTCCATCTCCGAACCCAAGTCCCATTTACCCACTCACCCTCTACCTCACTGACCCCCTTGATCCAAACACAACCTAAAGAGTCTAGGAAAAGCAAGTTTCAACTCACTAGTCCCGACCCATACACTATTCCAGAAATCAATGTCACCCCCCCTCCGTCTCCTATATTTCTCTCAATGTGACCAGAACCATAGTGATAAGACTCGACTCCCTCACCCGAAATGTTTTCTATTACACCCTTACACCAACTAGACCACCTACTCTCTCTACCCATAGTGATAAGACCTGACTCCCTTACCTTCATCCTCCAATACAATGACTTCACACCCTCACCCACAATCTCCCCCCATCTACTAAATACCCCCACACCCATTTCCCTAACAACACTCTATTAAAAGTCCCCAATTCCCTAATCCCGAGCCCCCCCAAAAAAAAAAAAAAAAAATTCGTATTACACAAAGTTTTCCAGCTTATCCACAGAGTTTTGCTGTTTTCTTCACTCCCCTCCCCCCACCCCCAAGAAATTACGTTGTAAAGAAGTTAAAGCACTTAGGGTTTTTTCGATAAACTATAAAAGAGGAAGTGGTATATTTGAACTGATTTTAGCAAAGTAATCCATCCCCCGAAAGAGATTTTCCGGTCTTCCCACAGTTTCAACCTCTTATGAAATTTCTGAACCAATCCCCTCCAATTGTTCGAACTTTTTTGGCAGATTCCCACTCCAACACCCAAACAGGAGAATGAGATATCCTCTACCATGCACCCGAGGCAATTCGCCATTGTTTCTAGTCTTCCCCTGTCGACATTCACCCCCATGAGACTGCACTTATCAAAATTAACCTTGAGCCCATACAAAAGTTCGAAGTTTCTCAACATTTGTTTTATAATACCAGCATTTGCATCGCTCGCAGACCCCACAAAAATTATGTCATCCGTATACTGAAGGTGTGAAACGCTGACTTTGTCATTTCCTACCACGACTGCCTCATAGAGGCCCATCTATGTTGCTTTGGAAATCAAGATGCTAAGGCCTTCTGCAACCAGTAATACAGAAAAGGTGATAGGGGATCACCTTGTCTTAATCCCTTTTCCAATCTGAATTCCTCTGCATTACCATTCACCAATATCGATGCGCATGCACTGGACACGCATGCTCTAATCCACGTTCTCCATTTGTCACAAAAATTGAATCTTTCAAGCATAAGACTCGAGGAAATCCCAGTCCACCGAGTCTTATGCCTTTGCAAAATCAATCTTGAAAAAGATTCTTTGCAATTTCCTCCTATTTGTTGGAATATATAGGCACGTAAACACGTAATACATGCGCATCTGAATTAAATAGTTGACCAACAACGAACAGTTAATTGCATAAATAAGAACGAATAATCATAACGAGAAATCTTACAGTAATTCGATAGCAAATTTCTCAACTACGGTATCCACGTAATCCCCGTGGACAGATTTGCACAGATTTGCCAGCGTTGAATCTGAGACGGAATTTGCTAGGAAAATTTCTATTCTAGATTTTATGGAGAAACTAGGTTTTCTTGTTGTAGTGAATAATGAATCCCGGGAAGTCATATATATAGGGAGAGACTGGCTTAAATCCTAAGCCATCTTTATTAGGAAGATAATTCCTAATCTCGCAAAACAAATCTCAAAGATATGTTTTTCCCTACGGATATTTTCCTATAATAATATTCCATAATATTATTTTGGAATTCCTATTTAATTAAATCTAATTTAATTAAATAGTAATAATAATTAATTCTAAATTAATACTCCCTCCGTCCCAAAGAAATGTGCACGTTTACTATTTTCACGTGTTTTTGCGAGCAAGTTTTTTATTAGTATTTGAAATGATAAAATAATTTTTAAAGATGCATGCAATAGATGAGAGGTAGATCTATAATACCCCTCTTTAAAAATCACTTTATTATTTGAAATACTAATAAACAACTCGCTCACAAAAACTCGATAATAAAGTAGGTGTGCACGCTTTTATGGGACGAAGGTAGTATATTATTAATTCTCCATAAATTAAATATTAAATCTAATTTAATGTTTAATCAACCAACTATAATCCGTACACGGGAGTTACTTGTTGTGTGACCCATAGACCCTCATATATCGAGCGATTAGTCAAACTAACAGTCTTAATTGAACCCTATGTTGAGGAATTAATTGCACGAATCTATTCGGGATGAATATTTAAATACAAATTTAATTCTAACAATTATTACTAGCATGAATTAATCCTATATTAATTCAAATAATAATTCAACAACAAATCATGAATACAAATTCGTCACATAAATCCTACGCATGCGGTATTGCTAGGAGTTTACGTGAACTAACCTCTCGGAGTGACAACCGTTGAGAAGATGAATCCCGTTCACACGAACACACCAAAAGACCTTCTCAAGTATTCCCTCGTCCTTGTCCAACAATCCGGTGGTAGGATGCTCGCGAACAATTAACAAAAAGAAAAATAAAATTATGTTGCACCACCTTTGTGGATTTCTAATTTTTCCAACACATGAAATTACTTTGGGGATGAAAAAATCATCCCCTATTTATAATACTAGGGGTGGCCGATTTTTGCCCTAGGAATAAGATGGGAAAATCTTTTTCTTGATCTTCAAGAAATCTTGAATATATCCAATATATTCTTTTCTCCATAATTAAAATATTCCATAAAATCCCACCTCCTTATACTAAGGGGTTTTCAAAAATTTCCTATTAAATAGGGAAGAAATAGAATCTTTGACTTTTCTTGAATTTATGAGATAATCTTGTATTTCAATAATACATATTCCATAAAAAATTTCAAGAAAATAAAGAAAATCTTTTCTCTTTTCCTTCTTTAATATTTTCGAAAAAATGAAAAATAAGCAACAATAATTTATTTTATTTTAAAAACCTTTTTCAGTTATTGGACTTTATCTTTGGGCTACTTGAGGGGCCTTTAGGAGAATTAAGATTGGACCTTCCAATGGATCTTGAATTTCCAATATTGAGCCACAATATTATCCAAGCCCATAAATATTAATTAATCCCACTACGTAATTAATATTGCACTATCCATCTTAACCCATATTACTGTTAACATGGCTCCCGGTTATTATTTCCCGCGTTTAAGATTATCCAGTCCATTAATTAATTTAGGCCACTGAAATAACTTCATATTAATTAACATCTTTTTCATTGGTCAAGGAATGACTCAACATTATTATCCATACCGGAAAACTAATTCCACTTGCAAGATTTGGTATGATAAAACTTCTGAGCCTCCCAAGGGGACAAATCAAACAAGACGTACTTGCACACGTTTCACCGTATTAAATCTTAGCAATCGTCGTGTAACCAATAACATTGCCCAAGATATAAGGTATTGAATCTCACCGATTCTCTTCCCATCATAAGTCAAAGCAATGATTATTGATTCCACACGATCCTATTTAAGGGACGGAGATTAAGAAACAATTAACCACTGAGGTCTAATTCTTCTATATTCAGTACTGAAGAATTTATCCTCATGTAGGTCCTATTCAGTGTATCATAATGCACTAGTACAATCTCTTGGTCAAGACAATCCAATCTGAGCCTCACACTTCAACCTTTCACGTTGATTTGTTCATTTCCATCTGGGTCGTGAATTCTGTACTTTTAGTTACAAGGGACTGTTAATTTGATCTTCTGTGATCTGGTATCACTAAATTAACTACAATGTAACACGTACTATTTATCGAACATTTATGCATTAAATATATGTAACATTCAGTGATATTTAAAGCATCAGTGATAAACAATTTATTTCAGTAAATAAGACAGAAATTCAGTCTAGTTATAAAAAGTAAAAGCATACTTTCCAGTATAACCCCAACATAGACAATAAATCAGACATTCTCAATATATGAGGTACGTTGCGAGAAATATGCAACTACCTGTAACTGTAACATGGGCTATTACGATTTTCTCCTTTCATTCACGAATACTCGATTAGTCTTGAACATGATGAAGTGTCTATTCAAATGGTTTAATTATATTATCTCCAATCACTAATTGATCACTTGTGTCACACTTGGCCACAAAGTCCAAGTTGACGTGCATTGGCCAATGACTTTGATCCAATTATGATGAGAAGATGAGTATTCTCTCTAAATCCACTTTGAGGAATGAATCATTTTCTTGGCTCAACTACCACGCACATGCACTTTGTGATGAACCCAATCCAAGACATATCTACCCATGGAAGGGTTCAAGCATTGGTCATGGTCAAAGTTCATCACTCCACACATGTCGTGCGTATTGACCTCAAGTCAAAGGAGTATCGCATCACTCCCACTAACCGAGACACCCGTAGACACATATAGTGGAACTACACCCAACAGTTTCTCGGATGGGTATACCAATAACCTCTAAGGTATTTGTGCATCCATCATGAAATACCTAGTATCTCGTAGTAAGTGAGTTCTTACTACATTCTCTAAGAGTATAATGCAGATTGCACACCAATCTCCATTGCATCATCAATATCCCATTCTTGATGATCCTTGATTGGGGCCATTTGAAAATCATGCTTAAGTAATCTGAGTTCTCACATACTCAACTAGATCAGTGATTCAATGAAACACAGATAAGAACAAATGCAAAAAATTAAACATCATATTCTAATAAGTGTAATGCCATACATTTAATATTAAATATACAATAATATTAAACCAACACTGAATATTATCTGAGTATTATATCCTTACAATGGATTGTCTCTAGGATTTAACACTAACAATCTCCCACTTGAACTAGAGCCAATCACCTACATGTCTAACTCCTAGACCATTCAAATGTCTAGTGTGTACATGAACACTCAAAGTCTTGGTGAAAGGATCAGTCACATTATCCTCCGTGGGGACACATTCTAACTATATCTCTCCTCTAGCGATTATCTCTCTCATCAAGTGATAACGCCTCGATAAATGCTTGTTTCTGTTATTGGATCTCAGTTCCTTAGCTTGCGCAACCGCACCAGTATTGTCACAATATAACTTTATTGGACTACTAGCACTTGGAACTACCCCTACTTCACTTAAGAACTGTTTTATCCTGACAGCTTCTTTGGCAGCTTCCGCAACAGCAATGTACCTAGCTTCGTTTGTTGAATTCTCGGTAGTCTCTTGTTTGGAACTATTCCAACTGACCACCCCACCATTGAGAGTGAAGACATAGCCTGTCTGAGATTTGTAATCATCACAATCAGATTGGAAACTTGCGTCAGCATAGCCAGTGGCAACCAACTCCGAATGTCCTCCGTAGACCAAGAAACAATCTTTGGTACGTCTAAGGTACTTAAGAATGTTCTTGACAGCAATCCAGTGAGGTTCACCCAGATTCTCCTGGTATCTACCAGTGGTGCTGACAGCGAAGGCCACATCTGGCCTAGTGCAAGTCATGACGTACATGATGGATCCAATTGCAGATGCATATGGTATATCCTTCATGCGCTGGATATCAATGTCTGTAGAAGAACAATCCATCTTAGACAGCTTTATCCCACGACATGCTGGCAAAGAACCTCTCTTAGAGTTCTCCATCGCAAATCGCTTCAACACCTTGTCTACATAGGTGGACTGCGACAGCCCCAACATCTTCTTGGATCTATCCCTATGGATCTTGATCCTTAAGATGTAGCAGACTTCACCAAGATCCTTCATCATGAAGGTCTTTGACAACCATTCTTTCACGGACTGCATGAGTGAGATATTGTTTCCCATAATGAGTATGTCATCAACATACACAATTATGAAGACAATATTCTTCCCATTGCATTCCGATAGACGCACGGATCTTCCGAGTTTTCGATGAAGTCAAATGATTTGATAGCCTCATCAAATCGGATATTCCAACTCCTAGAAGCTTGCTTCAATCCATAAATGGATCGTTTAACCTTGCACACAAGATTAGATTTTGGCTTTGATATAAAACCTTCAGGTTGAGTCATAAACACTTCCTTATCAATGTTGCCATTGAGGAAAGTTGTTTTGCCATCCATCTGCCAGACTTCATAATCTAGATGTACTGCTACCGCAAGTAAAATTTGAATGGACTTGATCTTATCAACTGGTGAGAAAGTCTCGTCATAGTCAATGCCTTCACGCTGACTATAACCTTTCGCCACCAACCTAGCCTTGTAGGTTTGTACTTTGCCATTTGCATCAGTCTTACGTTTCAAGACCCATTTGTAACCTATGGGTCTAACCCCTTTTGGCAACTCAACTAAGTCCCAAACTTGATTGACGTACATCGATTCCATCTCGAATTTCATGGCTTCATGCCACTTCTTTGAGTCAACATCTAATGTTGCCTCAGTGTAACTTCTATGTTCGTCTTTATCCGAGATCTCCAAATTATCATGTTCCTCCACGAGGAAACCATAATATCTGGTGATCGAATTACGAACTCTAGTGGACTTACGGAGTTGTGGTTGTTCAGGTTGCACATTCGGATCGTGAAAATTTTGTAGTATAGCGATTTCATCGTCGACCGGGGAGGCCTCAAAAGAGACACTTCTGGATGCTCATTGAGCACTTCCGGATGCCTCTTGAGCAGGAGTTTGAACTATGTTGTTCTCATTCAGCCTACTTGGAGTTCGTTGTTTTGGCAATGCAACTCCAATTACGCTCCCACTAACTGAAAGAGGATCACCTAGTGATAAACTTCCACCGTGTGAGCTGCTGAATGCTCCCACTGATTCTTTGTCATGCTACTTTGACAAGATATGAGTCTCCTTGTTAAGTTGTGGTTCTTGAATTTCTTCAAGTTCTATCATCTTACGGCCTTGTTCCTTGAAGACGTAGTCTTCTTCAAGGAATTTGGCCTGCCTAGAAACAATCACTGTTTGTTTCTCAGGGAGATAGAAATAATATCCTCTAGTTTCCTTAGGATATCCCACAAAGTAACCCTTTTCACTTTTTGATTCCAACTTATCAGTGAGCATTTTCTTTACAAACGCGGGGCAACCCCACGTTCTCATGTGAGAGAAGTTTGGCTTCTTGCCATACCATAGCTCGTATGGCGTATGCTCAACTGGTTTGGATGGAATCATATTCAGAATGTAGATTGAGGTTTGGAGCGCATATCCCCATAAGAATGTTGGAAGAGAGGAAAAGTTCATCATGGACCTTACCATGTCTAACAAGGTTCGGTTTCTCCTCTCGGACACTCCATTCATTTGGGGTGTTCCGGGAGGAGTCCATTGTGATTAGATTCCATGAAACTTTAGATAATCAGCGAATTCATGGCAAAGATATTCTCCTCCTCGATCCGATTAAAGAGTCTTAATACTGTTACCAAGATGCTTCTCTACTTCAGCTTTATACTCCTTGAATTTCTCAAAAGATTCGGATTTGTGTTTCATCAGATACACATACCCGAACCTAGAGAAATTGTTAGTAAAAGTGATGAAGTATCTGAATTGAGCCCTAGCTATTGGGGTTATACTGGAAAGTATGCTTTTTACTTTGTATAACCAAACTGAATTTCTTATTTATTTACTGAAATAAATTATTTATCACTGTTTCATTAAATATGATTGAATGTTATATATATTTGTTGCAAACCTTTTCAATAAATAGTACGTGTTACATTGTAGTTAATTTGGTGATACCAGATCACGGAAGATCATATTAACAGTTCCTCGTAACTAAGTACAAATTTGCAACCCAGATGGAAATGAACAATCCATTATGAAAGGTTGAAGTGTAAGACTCAGATTGACTTGTCTTGACCAAGAGATTACACCAGTGCATTATGATGCGCTGAATAGGACCTACAGGAGGATAAATTCTTCGAAACTGAATATACAAGAATTAGACCCCAGTGGTTCGTTATTTCTTGATCTCCGTCCCTAAAATAGAATCATGTGAAGTTAATAACTATTGCTTTGATTTATGATGGGAAGAGAATCAACGCTATTTGATACCTTATATCTTGGGCAATATTATTAGTTACATGACGATTGCTAAGATTCAATACGGAGAATCCTGTGCAAGTATAACTTGCTTGATTTGTCCCCTTGGTGGGCTCAGAAGCTTTATCATACCAAATCTTGCAAGTGAAAATTTATTTCCGGTATGGATAATAATGTTGAGCTGTCTTTACTCCAAGGACAAAGATATTAATTAATATAAAGCTTGTTCAGTGGCTTAATTAATTAGTGGACTAGATAATCTTAAACACGGAAAATAATAACCGGGAGCCATATTATAGTGAAGTCGTAATATGGGTTAAGATGGATAGTTCAATATTAATTTTATAGTGAAATAAATTAATATTAATGGGCATGAATAATATTTGACTTAATATTAAAGATTCATAGCCCATTGGAGGTCCAATCTTAATTCTTTTAAAGGCCCCTCAAATAGCCTAATTGAAGTCCAATTAATGAAAAGGAGAAGAAAATATTATTGCCTATTTTTCCTAATATTTTCGAAAATATGAGTAGGAGAGAGAAAGAGATTTTCTTGATTTTCTTGAAAAGATTTTATGGAATAAGTATTCTTGAGATACAAGTTTATCCCATAAATTCAAGAAAGGTAAAAGATCTTATTCATTCCATATTTTATTTGGAATTTTCGAAAATTGTGTGACAAGAAGGAGGAGAAGATTTTGTTGGGAGATATTTTGGGAAATAGAATATATTGGATATATTCAAGATTGTATCTGTAGGAAGAAGCAAGAAAATTTCTCAATGGCCCAACTTAACCTAAATTTCCGTCCCCCCCTTGCTCAATAAATAAGGGATGAATTTTTCATCCCCAATGCATTTCCATGTGTTGAAAAAATTAGAAATCCACAAAGGTGGTGAAAAATATATTATTTTCTCATTTGTTAAAATCGCTCGTGAGAATCGTTCCACCGGATTACGTTCGTGGACGTGGGACATATTTGAGAAGGCACTTTGGGTTGATCCATCGTCTCAACGGTTGTCTCTACAAGAGGTATGTAATCTCGTAACTCCTATATTCCGCATGCTTAGGATTTACGTGGATTACGTGTGCTCATGTTGCTAATTGCTTGTCTAGTTATTATGTTGAATTGATTTAGGATTAATTCATGTTAGTAATTAATTGTATAATTTAAATATGTATTTAAATACACCTCGAATAGATCCGGGCACCCCGTATTTCTCAACAACTTGTAATAGAGCTTCGGTTTCGTTCTCTGTATTTTAAATTATTATTTAAATTATGTTGGCCATTAAATTGAAAATTGGATAGTACAATTGCTAGATCTATTTTGCAGGTATCCAATTTTCATGGTATTTAATGTGTTTAATTATTTCATGCGTATGAATGGCTTTAATTCGACTCGTTCGAATTTGTTTTTCTCGTGAGAAAATCCACGAGTAGATTAGGCTATTTGATTTGTTCAATGTAATAAACTAGTCTAGATTTAAGGTTTATTTATTTTCTCATTAAATAAATTGTAACATGATCGAAGACGAAGACATAGACGAGAAATTAAAACGGATCCGAAACCGTACGCGGGCAACGTGTATCGTACAAAACGTGCCAAGGGAGGCAGGCTCGGCGTCGGGCGGGATCAACCCTAGGTGTACAGGTGCACTAGGGCGCAAGGCACGGGAGCGCGATTGGCGTGCGCCGGACGGGCCAAGCGGACGAGGCAAGAGCGTGCGGGGTACGCGCGGCGCTGCCGAGTTTCGCAGGCGGATGAAAGTATGTGCGTGCATGCGGGTAAAGGCGACCGTGGCTGGCAAGTGCGCACGGGCACTCGCACGGGCACGCACGGGTACACGCGGCGCCTGCTGATGCTTGCCGAGGCTACCCGAGAACCGTAGGGGCGACACGCGATGCGCCTAGGCACACGGGCGCGGTCGCTCGGCCAAGGGGCCGGCTGGATGCGGACGTGCATCCTGGTTGCGAGCTACTTGGCGTGACGATTCGAGACAAAAAAAATTCAAGAAGAACGAGTGGGAGAAATCAAGACAGAGTTTCTTCAAGATCAAGACAAGGAAAATTAAACCATGACAATTGGATAATTTTCGACCAATATGTTTAATTTCTGTTTTGTTTTGATGTATTTTCCTTCTTATGCTTCTGTTTAAATTCGTTTAATGTGTTTACATGAGATATTGCTTGTGAAAATCTCAAACTCAAAAATTACTAACTATGGTCTATATAATTAATTTAGTTTTTAATCAAATTAATTTTGACCTCCATGATTTATTTATTTGTGAATTATTTTGAAGAAATTCCCTAAGGGACGGCCAAAAGAAAACTTTCACATGAATAAATTCTTAAAAGGATGATTGTGAATTATTACTAGTGGCGACGATGACCCTGCCAAGAGGCTCATTCAAAATGAAATAATAATTCTGTATTTAATCATAGTTATTACTTAGGTATAAAATTGATATGCATATACTTCTCCGAAGTCCCTGTCAATTTTATATTGGTCAAGTGGGAGCCAACTATTAATTAATTTTTTTTTAATTAAAGGTTTGTAATTGTTCTTGTTTGTAACCTGCTTAAATGTGATTTAAATGATGACCCACCCACGTGGCTCATTTAAACTGTTTTAAGATGTTGGCTGATACATGTTCATATATTTTTGAGATTTTAATATGATTCATATGATCGAACTATGTGATTTTATTTGTGTCGATCTGGATATTGACACAAGATGTATGTTTATTTTCAGTATCATCATGTCGCAACCTTTTAATCCACTAAAATATATGCTTAAAGAACATCAACTTACTGGTGAAAACTATGTAATTTGGAAAAGAAATAGGATATTTGTCCTCACTACACATCAACACCATTGGGTTCTTGGCGGATCCAAACCTGAGAAGCTTACTGAAGGGTCATCTAATGCAGAGAGATCTTTATACGTAATCTGGGAGCAAGCCAACGAATCAATGAAGTGTATAATCTTGACTTCATTGTCTGATGATTTAAGACACATTCATGAGGGTGTTGAATCAGCTGCGGAAAATCATGCTAAGTCTTGAGAAAATGTTTTTAACAGAAAACCGCATGACCAAACAGTTTCATCATGATGGTGTGGCAAGGTTACAGATGACGGAGGGAACACCTGTGAGGGATCACGTTCTCAAAGTCAGGCGCCATTTTGAAAATCTTGCTTACCTCGGTACTAAGTATTGTGATGGGGCTCAAATCGAATTCTTGTTCCCAACTCTTCCAAAATGTTTTGATGAATTTTACTGTAGTTTTGTAATAAGCGATCACATGTTTACTATGGATACTCTACTAGAAGTCTTGGAGACGATAGAGAAACATTTGGGACAAGAAGACGAAGCTTCGGTGACTAAGAAACTACTCTCAAGATCTAGGCCAGTGGAAGGCAAGATCATAGAGAAGATGAACAGTTAGATCCAAAGCAACCCCCCTACTAAGAAAGGTAAAGGTAAGGCAGTTAGTTGGTTAGGTATCCAGAAGAAACCAAATGGGAGGTGTTTTAACTGCGGTGAAAAGGGACACTGGAGGTCGGCCTGTTCCAATCCCAAGCGGAATGAAAAGAAAGGTAATTCTCACGCACTAGTTGTCAAAACTTGTTTAGCGGCGTATGCTACCCGTTCGTGGGTAATGGATACGGGATCCACTGATCATGTTTGTTTCACTTACAGGGGTTCAAAAGGACCTGACAACTTAGTGGAAGTGAAATCCTCATCACGCTAGGTGATCGTACGAGAGTGGCAACTGAAGCAGTGGGAGACGTGCACCTATTTTTTGAAAACAAAAGTTTAATTTTAAGAGATGTTCTTTAAGTTCCTGTTTTTCGGAAAAATCTTATTTCTGTTTCTAAACTATTTGCTGATGGATATTTTGTTCGTTTTAATAAATAAGTTATTATTTTTCGTAACGAAGTGTTTATCTGTCATGGAAATTTACGGGATAATCTCTATATTATTAACTGTGCACACCACTCACAAAATACATCCTGTAATACATCTACCATTTCGAGCACTAAAAGAAAACGTTCGACTAACGTGAATGAGACACTTCTTTGGCATCTAAGATTAGGTCATATTAATCTGAATAGAATCCAAAGGTTGGTCCAAGATGGTTCATTGGAGTCCCTCCGGATTGAACTATTTCCAACCTGCGAATCATGTTTGGAGGGTAAAATGACCAAGAGGGCATTTGGAGCCAATGGGCTTAGCTAAAGAAGTGTTGGAAATCGTTCACACTGACGTGTGTGGGCCAATGCAAATCAAAGCTAGAGGAGGCTACGAGTATTTTGTTACGTTTATCGATGATTACTCACGCTATGGATACATTTTCCTAATGAAGCATAAATCTGAGACCTTTGACAAATTCAAAAAATTTAAGGCTCAAACAGAGAATCATAAGGACCAGAGTATCAAGTTTCCACGATCTGATCGTGGAGGCGAATACCTCAGCGATGAATTTTTAAACTACCTATCAGATGAAGGGATTGTATCTTAGTTGACTGCACCAGGTACCCCTCAACAAAACGGGGTTGCAGAATGAAGAAACAAAACACTTTTAGAAATGGTCAGGTCAATGATGAGTTATGCAGATTTACCAAAATCGTTCTGGGGTTACTCCTTGGAAACAACGGCTTACATTCTAAACATAGTGCCATCCAAATTGGTTCCCAAAACCCCTAGAGAATTGTGGACAGGGTGCAAGCCCGACTTGGGACACATGAGGATTTGGGGGTGTCCGTATTCGTGTTGGATAAGGAAGCTGGTCAATTGGATGCACATTCGGAATTAATGTTGTTCATAGGATACCCCGAGGGAACAAAGGGATGCATGTTCTATGGTCCCGAAGATCAAAAGGTCGTAATCAGTACGCACTTTAGATTTTTGGAAGAAGACTATATGAATGATAGAAAACCTAGAAGTGAGATTACCTTAGAAGAACTTAGGGGCCAACTCCATTGCCAACTGTACAAGTCGATATACCAAGCGTCACACTTACACAACCAGAACCTCGTCGGAGTGAGAGGGTTGTCAGACAACCCGAGCGATTCTTGGGGATAGGAGAGTCCTCGGACTTGATCTCCGGAGAAAAATCAGACCCATGGTCGTACAACGAGGCGATCCAAGAGAAGGATGCAGAATCTTGGCAAACTGCAATGGAAGACGAAATGGGTTCAATTGATCACAATAAAGTGTGGGAGCTAGTTGAACCACTTAATGGGGTGAAAATCATTGGATGCAAGTGGGTATACAAGAGAAAGAGGGGACCGGATGGGAAAGTGGAAACCTTTAAAGCAAGACTCGTGGAGAAAGGGTACACTCAGAATGAAGGGATCGATTATGAGGAAACCTTTTCGTCCGTAGCCATGCTCAAGTCTATCCACATTCTCTTGTCAATTGCTGCACACCTAGATTTTGAGATCTGGCAAATGGATGTCAAGACGGCTTTCCTTAACGGAAGTCTTGACGAGGAAATCTATATGCAACAACCAGAAGGCTTCATTGAAAAAGGCCAAGAGCATCTAGTTTGCAAGCTAAAGAAGTCCATTTATGGACTGAAGCAAGCATCCCGTGCTTGGAATCAATGTTTTGATTAGGTTAAATCCTACGGTTTTGATCAAAACAATTTCAAAAGTTGTGTTTATAAAAAACATGATGGAATTGCCTTGGTATTCTTAGTACTATACGTAGATGACATTCTGCTAATCGGGAACGATGTAAAGATATTGTCAGATGTAAGGGCATGGTTGTCGAAACAGTTTGATATGAAGGACTTAGGAGAAGCTGATCACGTCCTAGGGATCAAGATCACTCGAGATCGCAGGAAAAGGATAATCGGCCTCTCACAAGCTTCATACATAAATACCGTTTTGAAGCGATTCAGCATGCAAGATTCCAAGAAAGGCTTTGTGCCTTTTAGACACGGAATCCATCTATCCAAGGAGATGTGTCCCAAGACACAAAAGGAGATAGATGACATGAAGGGCATTCCTTATGCTTCGGCTATAGGAAGCCTCATGTATGCAATGCTGTGCACGAGACCGGATATCTACTTTGTTGTAGGCATGGTAGCAAGATATCAAAGTAACCCTGGGAAAGAGTATTGGACTACAGTTAAAAACATTCTGAAGTATCTGAAGAGGACATGGAACAGAATGTTGGTTTATCAGTCAGACAATCTGATCCCCATCGGTTACACGGACTCAGATTTCCAATCAGACATAGACTCCAGAAAGTCAACCTCGGGTAGTGTGTTTTGCATGGGGGGAGGAGCCATGACGTGGATAAGTGTTAAGCAGAAATGCATCGCAGATTCTACCATGGAAGCCGAATATGTAGCTGCTTGTGAAGCAGCGAAAGACGCGGTTTGGCTCAAAAACTTCTTAGTGGACTTGGACATTGTTCCGGATTTGCCCAGCACAATCACGGTTTACTGTGATAATGCCGGAGCAGTTGCAAATTCTAGCAAATCGAGAGCCCACAAAGCCAGCAAACACATAGAAAGAAAATACCATCTTCTACGAGAAATCATTAAGAGAGGAGACATAGAGGTGTCAAAGATTGCGTCGGAAGACAACCTAGCAGATCCATTCACAAAGGGTCTGCCTTAGAATACATTCGAGAGACATGTGGAAGGAATGAGTGTTATGAGCATTGCCAATCTGCTTTGAGTATAAGTGGAGAAATATTATTAGGTTCGTGTAGGTGACATTAGATGTCACATAGAACACGAGATGTGTTGTAGTATACTTAAAAGCAGACTTTGAGTATAAGTGGGAGATTGTTGGGGTTATACTAGAAAGTATGCTTTTTACTTTGTATAACCAAACTGAATTTCTTATTTATTTACTGAAATAAATTATTTATCACTGTTCCATTAAATATGATTGAATGTTATATATATTTGTTGCAAACCTGTTCAATAAATAGTATGTGTTGCATTGTAGTTAATTTGGTGATACCATATCACGGAAGATCAAATTAACAGTTCCTCGTAACTAAGTACAAATTCACAACCCAGATGGAAATGAACAATCCATCATGAAAGGTTGAAGTGTAAGGCTCAGATTGACTTGTCTTGACCAAGAGATTACACTAGTGCATTATGATTCGTTGAATAGGACCTACAGGAGGATAAATTCTTCGGTACTGAATATACAAGAATTAGACCCCAGTGGTTCGTTATTTCTTAATCTCCGTCCCTTAAATAGAATCACGTGAAATTAATAACTATTGGTTTAATTTATGATGGGATGAGAATCAGCTTGTGACTTTGAACCTTCCATAATCAAACACTATCGAGTATACCGACGATTTAGTGGACTCGATGCCTTGAACTATTCCCACTTGGTGTATATCGAATAACAGTGTAGACACAATAAAGCGTCAACGCCTTTTTGTTCTCATATTTTTATCCATTTTTGTCACGGAATGTCCTTTGTATTTATAAGTGTTAATCGAAACGGCCCTCACTTCTCACTTTTATAGATTATCTCCTTTTTTCGAGTATCCTGTCATACTCAACCTCCTCGAGGTATCATGAATCTGAAAAGTCCAGGACTTAACCTTTACCATGATCCTACGAGTTTCAACACTTGATGTGGTGCTCTCTAAAAAATGATCGGATTATCAAGTGTTTCCACTAAACACCATAACTTAGTTTTTCCCATTGAACCAAGATTTTGGGATCTCCAGTCAACATGGTTGGATTACCATTACTTCTGATTTTATTTTGTGGATATTTAATTCATTCTCTTTTAGCACTTTATTATTTGATCTCACTTTGGTCATCTCGATTATAACTAAAGATCAAATATTTTCCAACATCCCCACATTTTGAGTTATTTGAACCACCTCTAGTTTACCGAAACTTCAAATCACATAAGTCTATGTGATTTAAGTGTATAGCTAATAATGTTCATTTCAATTAAATGACAACTTTTTCATTTCAACTTCCAAATATCTCATACCTTTTTGGTTATCGATATTTATAATGTTGATAAATTAATATTTATTAACCATTTTATAGCTTTAGATTTATATGTCAAAATATCAAACGCTATTGTAACATCCCCAAAAATTTCAAGTTAGTTATTATTTCTTTCAAAACATCCAATAAGAGATTTTTCAAATACTTTTAAATTCAAGTCTATCTTTTAATATTTACAAAAGATATTTTTATCGAAATTCAAATTCCCTTCCAACTTTTTCTCACATCTTCATGAAATTTACAAAATTTGAATATAATATTACTCTAAAGAAATTAATTTCGTGAATTTTCTTATTATAAAATAATGGTCCAAACTTCACACTGTTTTTCTTGTGAAAGACCATAAATCCTTCTTATTTCATATAATACTTTTAGAAACCAACTTCTTCTAAAATCTTGTTTACAAATTCGGTATCTATCTCTTTTTTTCAACTATTGTTATTATTCTAAGTTTATATATTAAACTATTAAATTATATTTATACAAAATATGTTTTCAAATTTTATCTCTATCTACAAAAATCAAATCTTGAGATTTTTATGAAATATTCAAATCTCAATTCCATAAAAAAATATATTTTCATTCCTATAAGTAAAGGTCTCTTTTTGTGAAATCAAAACATACGGAAAGTATTTTTCACCGTAAATTGAAGTTTCTCTCAAAACCGTGTCTCCCCTTCTTGCTAAAGCAGTAACGTATTCTCCTATTCTTATGTTAAATAAACTGTTAGAATTTACTTACGTTCATATGCTATATAATCAATTTATTGCATAAATCCATTTGTTTAAATTTCCAAAATAGACCGTATTGTTGGGTGGAGCCGCCGTCTTCTGTGGTTGGCCTACTCGATAGTTGCACTTCTTGCATCTAAGTTCTCTTGCTTTCAATTTTTTTTTTTAATTTATTCTTTTAAAAATTTTAACGTTAAATTCATGCATTAGTATAACACTTTTAATTTACCAAACCTATTATTAAGATACTGAATATACTTTCATTTATTAACGATGATTTCAAGACTAATTATTTAATTATTTTAGGCGGTGAGGAATTGAGATATGTTGTACCATCGAATATTCCTACCTGGTGAAGTAGTCAATAGAAGCACCTTTGATGGAAATGGGAGGTCGTAGAACGACTTCCTCATGAAGCAGAGAAGGTCGCACATCGGTTTGAGGAGAAGAAGGTCGCCATCGACCTTGAGGAAGGCTGGAAGCCGGAAGCGACCTCCAGCGGCTGTAATTGGTAAAGATACGAATAACTGAGCGCGGATATCGCGGGGTAAGCAAGGCAAGTGCATCCGGATGCGGAAATCACGGATTCAGACGAGGAAACCCTAGATTTGGAGGCAGAAGCTTGGCAAGCCCGCTAAGAGAAGCCCACGAAGGAGAAAAACCCTAGTTTCAGGTCTATAAATACAACATGTAACTCTCATTGTAAACACATGAAAATTCTAGTACTTTAGGCAGAAAATATAGTGAAATGCTCCTGGCTTGGGCGCCCCCAGACGTAGTCTTATTCAAAAGACGAACTGGGTAACCAAACTCACAGCGCATCTTCATATTTGTTACTTGTTATCTGTTTGATCCATTTCATAATCACGTTGTCCTAGATATAAAATCGAGGTCACAACAAGATATTTCATTGCAACCATTGCATCCACGACATTAATTCGAGGTGGGGATTTCTACTCAAGTTTACATTTGTCTTTATTAAATTCTTTGAATGTGAATTATTATTGTCTAAATGCGACATTCCATACATACAACAACAGGCAACAGAATACATGTTTATGACATGTTCAACAGTTTCTATAGTAGCTCGGATCACAAGTAGGTCCTTGCTAAAATTAATTGACAAACGAGTCCCCACTTAGCTAGTTGTTTTGCTCACCCCAATCTCATTATCATTTTTCAGATTAAGAGGGAGTGCGGTGGAGGGACGGTGGATTTCCTCAAGTGGTTAATTAAATTTTTTATTCATTTTATTTTACATTCAAAAGCTTTTAAGATTTTAAATATTTTTGTTTAAATAAGAGTCGCATCTCTGTTACTACATTAAATCTTGTTTGAGACAAATAAATTTTTAGTGATTCAGTTTAAGATTCAATAATGTTTCATGTTTTAACATTTACTTCCGCTGTAAATTCTTATTAAATTTATGCATATTTGACCTACGAAAAATTGGGATGTGACAGAGTGGTATCAGTGCAGGTCTACGTTCTTGTAGACTTGTAAAAAGAAAATCTTCTTTTAAAGTCTACTATTTCTTTTAGAAAATATTTGTTGAAAAAAGAATACCCTTACTTTTGAGTCAATAAAATTATTTATGCAAAATAATTTCTAAGTGAGCCTTTTTCTCCTAACTGGTCATCTCAGCGTCTTCCACGTCCATCGTCTTTTTTTATCAGTGGTGCCCACAACCCCTTTTATTTTGACAAGATATGCATCTTGAACAACTATAGATTAAAATTGTTCTTCCCCGTGAATTAGTTAATTTTCACGTTCATCCTAGTCATCTTTCTCACTAGATTGCGGGAACCCTAACTGAGCTCTAGATACCATTTTTTTGTAACAGGTGTGAGAAAGATACAAACGAACGAGAAATAAAGAATACAGAATTCGCATGGTCCACTAACAATATGTTAGCTACAATGATACAAAATGATTCTAGGTCAAATAAGGAAGCTATGTATAATCCCTAACAGACTAGCCAAATAAATAAGCCCAACACCAAGACTGAGCTCAACAAGTAATATAGATTTTTTGGTGCACTTGTAATAAAGACAACTAATTTCGTCGGGTTGTCATACCCTTACACAGCTCGAGAAGTGGCCATCATTTTCATGTGGGAGGTTGTTCGATTGCATGGATATCGTAGACCAATTTATCATACTGCGATCTAGTGTTTCTCAGTACGTTTGGACAGAATTGTTTGCTGCCACGGGAACTAAGTTACGCATGAAGTCTTCTTATCTTGAGACGTATTTGTGGTGTTTTATTTTGGATCATCCGAAATGATAGGCATTTTGGTTACCATGGGAAAAATATTATTTCAATACTAGCTACCATTTGTCGCCGAGTGTAAACACTTTAAGGCTATTTATGGGCTACCACCTCCGACTCTAGCCCTTTTTTTACTGGGTGAAATAATGGTTAAAATTGTGGTAGATGACTTGATAGAATGGGATGCAATTCTTTGCAATCTTAAGTTTCATTTGGAGCACACTCAACAACTTATGGTTAAAAGTGAGAATAAACATAAGAGGTATGCACATGTTGAGGAGGGGGATCTTGTTTTTTCTCAAATTCCAGCCTTACCGCCAATAGTTGTTGTTTAGAAGGTTGAATCCAAAGTTAGTATCACGTCATATCAAGCCTTTCGAGGTAAAGTAGCTTATTGGGAAGGTTGCCTATCGTTTGGCCTTATCCTAGGGAGTCCACATCCATGCGGTTTTCCATGTATCTCAATTGAAGGCGAATAGTGAAGATCATGCAACTGACCTTTCCATTCCAGCGGACATGGTGGTTGATTTAGTGGTTTTTAAACCTGCTGCAGTGATGCATTTTTCGATCAGTGTGGCGAAGTGATGAACATATGTTGCAAGTGTTTGTCCCCTGGATTGGGAGGATTGCTGAGGATGCTACATGGATTGACGAGGGCCCTTTCTGGGCGCAATTTCCAGATTTTTGCCTTGCGGACAAGGCTAATTCTGGGAGGGAGGGAGTTGATACACCTCTTATATACCACAAGCGTGCAATGAAGAAGACTTGACCATGGGCATTGGCCTTTTTATTTACATAATTATATTTTGTTATTTTGTTATTAAATCTTATTATAATTTTTCTTTACAGGTCTATTTGGTTGCGACTGAATCTACTGTGGCTAGATAAATATTGTCGGTGGAGGTTTGGGACGAAGAGTTGGTGAAAATAGTTGTTTTACCGTTTGAAGCTTATGCCATTCTTAAAACCTCGATATGTGGACAACGCTTGAGGAATGAAAGATATTGAAGTATGATATTCGAGGTAATAATTCAGTAAAATCATACTATAAAAAATACTGGAAACTTAAGAATGGGACTTCACGTGTAGCTGAAAGTTCGAATATAGGGCAACATGAGGCGTGGTGGGTCAAGGTGTGGGCTCTGCGAGCTCCCCTAAAAATACATATCTTTTTGTGGAAAGTCATCCTGGATATTATCCCAACTAAAGGGAATTTACATAGACATCATTTACCCGTTTTTTTATGCGAGCTCCTCTAATGATGGGTACTAAACATGCGCTTTTTTATGCCCTTTTATCAGACATATCTAGAAGGAATAAATTTTTTGGCAGCTCATTAAGCAAGGGTAACAGTTGGGTATGATGGATTTTTTACATTTGTTGTCTTCAGCATCTAGTACTTTGCGTCTTGAGAAGTTGGAGATCTTGATGTGGGGTATTTGGCGCCAAGTATGTAAATTGAAGCATGATGGTGGGTCTCGCCAGCGATGGTGTATTCCACAAAATCTCATTACAGGGGATTGGGCATTGACATTCTTACAGCACCATCAAGATAAGAAGTATTCAATTACGTACATAATTTTTTTTGGAGCAATTTCATCGTTTATTTATTTCGACACAAGTGGCTGCAAATCGTTAAAAGTGGACGCTTGATTCAACGACAATTGATTGACGTATGCAATAGAATATGTGTTGTTTGCTGAGGATGGTCGGGTCATAGCAGCATGTTGTTGTAATTTACGACCACCCGGTTCAATGTTAGGAGCAGAATTGCAGGCAATGCGAGCAGGCATATCATTTGTTAAGATATAACTGCTTTCAGACTCGACAGATACAATCCAAGCACTGAAAAGGCGACTCAAGCAATGAGGGTGCAACTATTAACGATATTTGGAGCCAATTAAATGGTGTCCAAGTGCAAGACATCGCATATGTGCCACGACAGCACAACATGACAACATAACAATTAGCAAAGACTGTTTTATCCTCCTCACATCCTCTTGCTTGGATTGGGGTGGAAGAGTTAGCACACAAGGACAGTGCTTAAGTAGGTCATGGTGTGCTGAGTGAGCTCCTCTTCATTTTCCCCAAAAAAAAATAAAAATAAATAAATAGCGTCATTAGGGTTGAATTAAATACTTTTGGAAAATAATTGTTTGGAAAGCTTTGCTATTGGGAATTCTTCCTACGAATTATTTTTCAGTTTATCGCATTCATTATTCTCTTCGATCAACTTCGTTGTCTCTAACATCTAGTGAACTAATAGACATGTGGCAGGCCGTGAGTCTCTTGGTATGATGTCGTCTAGTTGCTCTGGCAGTTGATGTTACTGAACTTCTTTCTTAACAAGTCTTGTGATTGGTGGGTCCGAACGACTTGGTAGGTTATGTGATCGCATTATAGAATTAGGTGTCTCGAGTAGCAAGTTGACACACGCCCATCGCTATGATGATCATACTTTATAGTAAAATTGCGTTGGTGTCCTACTTGTATATATACGGGTAGTTTAGTCATTTAATATAATAATATTTTAGTCCAAATCTTTTGAGATATATATATAGAAAATTTCAGGCCTTCGATTATAACAATTAAATAACTATCTAGAAAATAATTTAAGAGGTTAAAAAAAGTTCATTGGGTTGAGATTAACTTTTTCTTTTTTACCTGCAACACAATTACATTTTAGTTGTCATCTTTTTGCTCATTTTGAGTCCTTTCTTTCTAGCAATGGTGTCTCAGTTCGGACTAATTATGTTTTCCTTTGGCTGAAAAAATGAATGAATTAAATGTTTTTGCAGAGGATGATAATGCATTTGGAATTAAATTTTACTCCAAATCCAACCATTCATGACCAACATGTATCAATTTTTATAAACTTTTATTGAAATGTGTAGGAATTTTGAGCACCAATGATGGCTTATAATAGAGACGAAAAATAAATAAAAGTAAAGAATAGAAAACTGAAAAATTACAACACACACTTTTCAGCTATAGAATTAACACTTTTCGTAAACGACAAGTTTTCCCTTTTAGCAGCTTTCCACTTCAAGCAGATACAATAGTAGCAACCTACGAACAAACACTTGAAACAAAATGAACAAACAACAAGTAGAACCAAGAACAAATTCTTTTCCCGCAAAACAAATATGTTCCGGCTAGTGCTCACAATTTTTACGTAATGTTCCCAAAGGTAAAACGACTTCGTCTTTATACGAGTAGCACTGCAATGTATAAAGCTCCAATTAACTGAAAATGACCTGAAAACTGGTCTACACTCTATATAAATATGCAAACGAGAATGAATTAATGTATGCACTTTAGAAAAATTTCTCGTTCGTTCTTTCAATCTCGCTAGACCGTTATATGTCATGGTGAAAATCAACAAATGCATGCAACCTATTTATAGGTACTCCATCATGTGGGAGCCATAGTAGCATTTAATTCGGGCTCATAATGAAAATAATTTCATTCATTAAAATATATTTTCATTTTGAAACCTCTTTACTAATGACACTTGTTGTGATCATGTAACGCATAACGTTACAATCTGATTTAAAACGTTAATGTATCTAGACATCCCAACGTCTACATTTGATACGATTCAAACTCGAACTTGTTGGTTAAATTAATTCAATGTGAGATAATTAACTTTCGGTTAATTATCATATTTTCCAACACTTTAATCCATAAAATATATTGTGATGTCTCACCTTTATGATTTAATTTTTCACTCACCGAAACTCGATTTTTGAGATTGTATATACACTACGATCATCTACTCTGGGAGTAAATCCATCATATACCCTTTACGTATTCAGAAATTAAACTTTAATCCTTCACTCTTACTAAAAAACAATTAAATATACATTTAATTTCATTAAATGATAATTAATTATTTATTTAATTGGTTTTTTTTTGGAACCAAATTTAATTGGTTTTAAAACCAATCTCCCCAGCAAAATGCACATGGTGTTGGGAAAATAGGGTGTCCAGATTTATTCGAGGTGCAATTTAAATACAAATTTAATTTTTTTTATTATTACTAGCATGAATTAATCTTATATTAATTAAAACAACAATTAAATAGCAACAACATATCATGCATGTAATAAAGCCACGTAAGTCCTACACATGCAGATTTCTAGGAGTTACGTAAGGTGTACCTTTTGGCGAATCAAATGGAGACGGATGAGCAACGATCCAACGAACACACCCAAAGTCCTTCTTTAGTATTCCCACGTCCTTGTTCAACAATCCGGTGGTAGGAAGCTCACGAACAATGGGAAAAAAGAAAAATATTTGCCACCACCTTTGTGGATTTCTAATTTTTCCAACACATGAAATTGTGTTGGGGATGAAAAATTAATCCCCTATTTATAGAGATGGGGGGGGGCGAATTTTTTTTGTTATATTAGGGTTAGAAAATTTCTTTGTATCTTCCCAATATACAATATTGAATATATCTTGTATATGAATATATCTTGTATATTCTATTTCTATAATAATCACAAAATATCTTTTCTTTACCGACACCCCATTAATTTCGAAAATCTTGGCAAAATAAGGAAGAAAAAGAATCTTTGACTTATCTTGTATTTATGGGATAAACTTGTATCTCAAGAATACTTATTCCATAAAATATTTTCCAAGAAAATCAAGAAAATCTTTTCTCTCTTCCTACCTATAATTTTTGAAAAAATTGGAAAAATAAGTCAACAATTTTTTTTTTATTTTAATCACATTTTCCTGTTATTGGACTTTATCTTTGGGCTACTAAAGGGGCCTTTAGGAGAATTAAGATTGGATCTTCCAATGGACTTTGAATATCCAATATTGAGCCACAATATTATTCAAGCCCATAAATATTAATTAATCTCACTACATAATTAATATTGCAATATCCATCTTAATCCATATTATTGTAATATGACCCCGATTACTATTTAATGTGTTTAAGATTACATTAATCCATTAATTAATTCAAGCCACTGAAAAGCTTTATATTAATTAATTAAGAATGACTCAGTATTATTATCCATACTGGAAATTAATTCTACTTGCAAGATTTGGTATGATAAATCTTCTGAGCCTCCCAAGGGGACAAATCACGCAAGACATACTTGCACATGATTCTCCGTATTAATTCTTAGCAATCGTCGTGTAACTAATAATATTGCCCAAGATATAAAGTATCGAGTCACAATGACTCTCTACCCAACATAAGTCAAAGCAATAGTTATTAATTTCATGCGATCCTATTTAAGGGACAGAGATTAAGAAATAACGAATCACTGAGGTCTAATTCTTCCATGTTCAGTACTGAAGAATTTATCCTCCCATAGGTCCTACTCATCGCATCATAATGCACTAGTGTAATCTCTCGGTCAAGACAAGCCAATCTGAGCCTTACACTTCAAACTTTCACGATGGATTGTACATTTCCATCTAGGTTGTGATATTTGCACTTAGTTATAAGGATTTGTTAATGTGATCTTCTGTGATCTAGTATCACCACATTAACTACAATGTAACACGTACTGTTTAATGAACAGGTATGCAGTAAATATATATAACATTCAATCATATTTAATGCAACAGTGATAAATAATTTATTTCAGTAAATAAATAAGAAATTCAGTCTTGTTATATATAAAGTAAAAAGCACACTTTACAATATAACCCCAACAATCTCCCACTTATACTCAAAGTTTGCTTTTAAGTATACTACATCACGTCTCGTGTCCTATGTGACATCTAATGTCACCTACACGAACCTAATAACATTTCTCCCACTTATACTCAAAGCACATTGTCAATGCTCTTGAAACCCATTCCTTGCACATGTCTCTCGAATGTATTTTGAGGCAGACCCTTTGTGAATGGATCTGCTAGTTTGTCTTCCAATGCAATCTTTACCACCTCTATGTCTCCTCTCTTAACGATTTCTCGTATAAGGTGGTATTTTCTTTCTATGTGTTTGCTGGCTTTGTGGGCTCTCGGTTCCCTCGAATTTGCAAATGCTCCGACATTATCACAGTGAACCGTGATGGTGCTGGGCAAATCCGAAACAACGTCCAAGTCCACTAAGAAGTTTTTGAGCAAAACCGCTTCTTTCGCTGCTTCACAAGCAGCTACATATTCGGCTTCCATGGTAGAATTGGCGATGCATTTCTGCTTTACGCTTCTCCATGTCATGACTCCTCCTCCCATGCAAAACACACTACCCGCGGTAGACTTTCAGGAATCTAAGTCCGATTGGAAATCTAAGTCCGTGTAACCGATGGGGATTAGACTATCTGACTGATAAACCCACATTCTATCCCGTGTACTTTTTAGATACTTCAGAATGTATTTAACTGCAGTTCAATGCTCTTTCCAATGGTTACTTTGATATCTTGCCACCATGCCTATGGTAAAGAAGAAATCTAGTCTCGTGCACAACATTGCATACATGAGTCTTCCTACAATTGAAGCATAAGGAATGCCCTTCATGTCATCTATCTCCTTTTGTGTCTTGGGACACATTTCTTTGGATAGATGGATTCCGTGCCTGAAAGGTACAAAGCCTTTCTTGGAATCTTGCATGCTGAATCGCTTCAAGACAGTATCTATGTATGAAGCTTGTGAGAGGCCGATCATCCTTTTCCTGCGATCTCGAGTGATCTTAAGACCTAGGATATGACCAGCTTCTCCCAATTCCTTCATGTCAAATTATTTTGACAGCCACACCCTTACGTCTGATAACACCTTTACATCATTCCCGATGAGCAGAATGTCGTCTACGTATAGTACTAGAAACACTCCGACGCGCTTTTTATAAACACAACTCTCAAAATTATTTTGATCAAAATCGTAGGATTTTATGACCTGATCAAAACATTGATTCCAAGCACGGGTTGCTTGCTTTAGTCCATAAATTGACTTTCTTAGCTTGCAAACCAGATGCTCTTGGCCTTTTTCAATGAAGCCTTCAGGTTGTTGCATATAGATTTCCTCGTCAAGACTTCCGTTAATGAAATCCGTCTTGACATCCATTTTCCAGATCTCAAAGTCTAGATGCGCAGCAATTGACAAGAGAATACAGAAGGACTTGAGCATGGCTATGGGCGAAAAGGTTTCCTCATAATCCATCCCTTCTTTTAGAGAGTACCCTTTCGCCACGAGTCTTACTTTGAAGGTTTCCACCTTACCGTTCGATCCTCTCTTTCTCTTGTATACCCACTTGCACCCAATGGGTTTTACCCTGTCAAGTGGTTCAACTAGCTCCCACACTTTATTGTGATCCATTGAACCCATTTCGGCTTCCATTGCAGTTTGTCAAGAATTTGGATTCTTGTCTTGGATCGCCTCGTCATAAGTCTAGGGGTCTAATTCAACGTCACCGGGGATCAAGTCCAAGGACTCTCCTATCCCCATGAATCACTCGGGTTGTTTAACAACCCTCCCACTACGATGCAGTTCCGATTGTGTAAGCGTTTCGCTTGGTGTATCGACTTGTACTGTTGGTGCTGGAGTTGCCTTTCTTAACTCGTCTAAGGTAATCTCACTTCTAGGCTTTCTATCGTTCATATAGTTTTCTTCCAAAAATCTAAAGTGCGTACTGATTACGACCTTTTGATCTTCGGGACCATAGAACATGCATCCGTTTGTTCCCTCGGGGTATCCTATAAATAGACTTAATTCTGAACGTGCATCCAACTTGTCGGCTTCCTTGTCCAACCCGTATTCCGGACACCCCCAGATTCTCATGTATCTTAAACTGGGTTTGTGCCCGGTCCACAATTCTCTAGGGGTTTTGGGAACCGATTTGGATGACACTAAGTTTAAAATGTAAGCCGTTGTTTCCAAGGCATGACCCCAAAACGATTTTGGTAAATCCGTATAACTCATCATTGATTTGACAATTTCTAAAAGTGTTATGTTTCTTCGTTTTGCAGCACCGTTCTATTGAGGGGTTCTGCGTGCAGTTAATTGGGATTCAATCCCTTCGTCTGACAGGTAGTTCAAAAATTCATCGTTGAGGTATTCGCCTCCACGATCAGATCGTAGAAACTTGATACTCTTTTCCTTATGATTCTCTTCTTGAGCCTTAAATTCTTTGAATTTATCGAAGGTCTCAGATTTATGCTTCATTAGGAAAATGTACCCATAGCGCGAGTAGTCATCGATAAAAGTAACGAAATACTCATAGCTGCCTCTAGCTTTGATTTGCATTGGACCACACACGTCAGTGTGAACTATTTCTAACACTTCTTAAGCTCTAAGCCCCTTGGCTCCAAATTACCGCTTGGTCATTTTACCCTCCAACATGATTCGCAGGTTGGAAATGGTTCAACCTCGAGAGACTCCAATGAACCATCTTGGACCAATCTTTGGATTCTATTCGGATTAATATGGCCTAATCTTAGATGCCAAAGAAGTGTCTCGTTCACATTGGTTGAACGTTTTCTTTTAGTGCTTGAAACAGTCGATGTGTTATAGGATGCATTTTGTGCGGGGTGTGAACTGTTAATAGTGTAAAGATTGCTCGACAATGTTCCATGATAGATAAGCAGATTATTTTGAAATATAGAAATATGTTTAGAAAAAGTAACTGAATATTCATCCAAAAATAGTTTAGAAACCGAAATAAGGTTATTTCTGTTGATGTTGCACGGTTGTTGTTCCAGATGTTGGACAACATTCTGCACAACATCTTAAATTTGCCCCCTTTCTCCTAACATTGACTCCGTTTTATTAGATGTGCTTTTCTATGTTTCCTACATTGCAGGTTGAAGACAATTTCGGATATTGTCAAACGGTTGCACTGATGGAGTAAGAATAGAAAATTCATGGGTGGTTACACCAAGATCATGGAGACAGTGGAGGAGATCTTCAAGGCTGTCCACACCAAGTGGATAGGACAATGCAGTTGGTCTGAATGTCTATAAATAGACTGCATTGGTCGACATTCAAGTTTGAGTTAAAGAGAAATCCCATTTGCTCTACTCTAAACTTAAGAGAGTAACATCCGAGACACAACCGAGAGAACAACCGAGTGATTATTTCTTGTAGGAGTGTGAGGTTCGTTGTTATTCTATTTTTACTGGTCGAGGGAATACAATCTCTCCCATCAGTATTGTGTTTATCTTATTAGATCATGTTTTAGGTTGAATGAGATCACTAGTTACTTGATTGAATAGATTGAGTTTTGGTGTGTGGTTTTTCACTACACCTTTTAGGATCTTGTAAGAGATTCGTGTGTATCTCACTACTTGTTATAGTGATATTTTTAACCATGAGGTTCGTATAGTCTGATTATAGACCATACACAATTTTGGAAATCATTTGCACTGCGTGTTTATACTTCCGCTGTCATATGTTATTTTATATGTTTCACAACATTTTCAACAACACTCTGAAAAATACACGCACACACACTTTCAGTTGGCGCCAGAGCCATAAACTTGATACACTAAGTTAAAGGTCCTGTGTTTAAAGTGTGTTTTTGTAATGGATTATCCACTGACTCCTTCTTTAAAACCTCTAATTTTGGATGGATCAAATTACCCATTCTGAAAATCTAAAATGCGCATGTATATTAAGTCTATAGATGAGAGAGCATGGCGTAGTGTGTTGTCTGGTTGGAATCAATCAAAGACGGTTGGTGATAATGATGGTGATTCACAAGTTAAAAGGGAGATTGATTACAGGAACATATTGCAGGAACATATTGATTGTCTGGTTGGAATCAATCAAAGACCGCATGGGATATATTGCAGGAACCTTGTGAAGGATCAGAAAGTGTTCGAAGAACTAGACTCAGAATCTTGGGAACCAAGTTTGAAAACTTAAAGATGAAAGATGATGAGCACATTTCATTATACAATGAAAGGATAAGTGAGATTGCTAATGAGTCACACTCACTTGGTGATCCAATTTCCAACACTCGGTTAGTTAATAAAATACTTAGAACTGTTCCTAAACGATTTGATGCTAAAATATGTGCAATAGAAGAGGCTAAGAACACTGATTTATTGAGTCAAAATGAGTTGATAAGTATTTTGAAAACTTATGAGATTAACTCAAATATGTTAGATGATGATAAACATGAGAAAGATAAAGACAAGAAAGTACTTGCTTTTAGAGGTGAAACTTCTAATAATGTTGGTAAACATCCTTATGTGACTGAAGTTGATTCTGATGATGATGTTTATGATTTATGTGATGAAAATGTTTCTGAACAATTTGCTCTTATCACTAAGCAATTCAAATCTTTTCTAAAAGGAAAGTTCAGAAGACCAAATGGTCAATTTCAATCAAAGGATAAGTTTAACCAAAATACTTCTCCCTCTGATAAAAAGCTTGTTCCAAGTCAGTCTTCCAGTTTCAATCAACCTAGACAATTCAATATGGATAACAAGTTAAAATATGATCCTGAGTACAGAAAAAAGGTTAAATGTGATGCATGTTCTGGATATGGTCATTATGCTAATGAATGTGCTAATACTATTCTTAGTAAGAAAATGAACTTTAATGCTACCTTAAGTGATGATTTTGATGATGAAACTGATTCTGGTAAATGTGAGCTAAGTTCTATATCTGCTAGAATAGTTTATGATGATACATTTGATGATGATCTCGATGATTATTGGTCTGAAGCAGATTCAGATGTTCATACAACATCTGAAACAACATTCAGTCAATATAACTCGGAGATTAACTGTTTCGCTGGAACTATTCTGAATGCTGAAACATCAAAATCTGTTGATTATGACTCTGGATATCTGAAGTTTAAAACTGATTTAGAAACTCAAAAACAGGTGTTGAGTTCCTTATCTTTAGAAAATTCAGATTTGAAAGAAAATCTTTTGAAGCTTGAAGTTCTTTTAACTAGAAAAGATGTGAAAATTTCTTCTTTGAATGATGAACTTAAGTGCACTACTCTAAGCTTTAAAAAGTTTTTTGCAAGCACTACTGAATTGAATGAGGCATTAATGATTGGTAATGCTGGACTTGGCTTTGTAAAAACTTTTGAAAATACTTCTTTATCCTATGAACCTATTTCTTTTGTAAAAGATGGAACTTCTTTGCCTAAATCTTTGAAAGGTAAACAAAAGAAATCTGATGGTTTGTTTAAATAGTATGTCTGTTTTTATTGTGCTGGAGTAGGTCATATTCGTCCATATTGTTCTAAGTTAAGAAGAGACTTAAAAGCTGGAATTATTTTACCTGATAAAATTGAACACCCTATAAAACAGGTTAACAACACTAAAAAGTTGATTCATAAGAACATGTCATGTAATGTTGTGTATACATCTTTGAAAGCATGTGTTCCTGGATCTTGGTATTTTGATAGTGGTTGTTCTAGACACATGACTGGTCAAATTAACTATCTGTCTAACTATACATCTTGTGATGGAGGTCATGTTACATATGGTGGTGGTTCAAAAGGTAAAGTTGTTGGAAAAGGAATATTGAATGTTCCTGGTTTTCCAAAGTTGACAAATGTGTTACATGTAAAAGGTTGACAAGAATTCATGCTATGTGTTTGATAAAAATGATGATTACTTAATGAATGGCAAAAGATCTGCTGATAATTGCTATTTGATTGGTTCAACCATGCTTGTAAAAGTGCTAAAGCAGATGATATTATTTTGTGGCATCAAAAACTTGGTCATGCTAATTACAGAAGTATTCAGAAATTGTATAGACTAGGTGCTGCTATTGGTTTACCAGATCTTAACTTTGAAAAATGAAAAATCTGTAGACCATGCCAGAAAGGTAAGCAAGTGAGGACAACACATCAAATGTTGTCAGCATGTACAACAAACAGGTGTTGTGAATTGATTCATATGGATCTAATGGGTCCTATGGAAACTGAAAGTTTAGATGGAAAGAGGTATTCATATGTTCTTGTAGATGATTTTTTAGATATACTAGGGTTATTTTTCTAAAAGAAAAATCAGATACCTTTTCTGAGTTCAAAATTCTTTACAAAAGGTTTAAAACTGTTTTATGTTTAAAGATCAGTAGTGTTGGTCCCGGTGAAAAAAACCATTTTGCGCGTGCGGAAGCAAAACAATTTATTTCGATGCATATAAAAACAGGGGTGAAGGAATGGTGATTACATATTTTTGCGTTTTAAGCTCATGTGTTGTGTTTTGCTTATAATCGAATGCATATGACAATATAAGAACATAAAGCAGTAAAGAACACAACAATGTATAGTGGTTCGGAGACTCAAGCTCCTACATCCACTCTCCCTGTTCCTAGGGAAATTCCTTCAAACACTTCTTGAGTTTTCTGACTACCTCGCGTAGTTTACTTACTCAACTCGGCCCTGAGCTTTCTGACTACTCCACGTAATTTACTTACTCAACCCGACCTTGAGCTTTCTGACTACCTCTGTAGTTTACTAACTCAAACTGGACTTATCACCCTCTCGGGCTCGCCTCTAGATGTTTAACGAGTTCACACTCCTTCGGGACTTATCACTATCACTCGGGATTGCCTAACAACTACCTCTCTTCACCACTACTTATCTCTTACGAGAATGGGTTTGGGTTTGGTGTTGTCTCCAACTATGGTGAGATTTTCCCTTACATTTGTTTAGCCTCAATGCTAAAGTTGGGAAAATCTCTCTAAGCTTAGGATACATCGTGGGTTGCTTAGATTGGGTTCTAGAACACTCTTGAACATATTTGCATATCTACAGACTTGTGTTCTAGGGTGGGAATGCTTTGGGTATAACTCTCTTTGGCTCTGTAGCATCTCGTGCTATAATCTCCACGCATCCACACTTAATTTGATGGAAGATCTTGTATTTATAGTGTGGATTTGAATGTTACCGTTGGAAGGAGTCACATTCAAATCCATACTATTCTGTAGCTTTTTGCAGCTTTTCCAGGCTGGTTGTCTTCCTCTCATTGGTCCACGTCAGCTGATTCTAACGGCTATATTCCTCATATTCCTCGCCTTGGAATCATTCAGGATTCTCTGAGTCTCAGTGTCTTCAGAGACATACTGAGTCTTCAGTTCTATCTGAGTCTTCAGGTTTATCTGAGTCTCAGATTTCTCATCTGAGCCTCAGGTTTGTCTGAGCCTCAGGATACTTGATTCAGCAGACTTCTCTTCAGCGGACCTTGTCTGATCAGGCATACTGACACTCAGGCTGACTGAGTTCAGTTCTCTGAATTCAGACATCCTGATCTTCAGGTTACTTTGACTCAGGCTATCTGATTTCTTCTTTGCCTGATCTGATCAGCTCGACTGATCAGATCAACACATCTTCAGATCAACATCTCAGGATAGCATCAGGTCAGTACATTAGGTTTAGCATTTCAGTTTAGCACATCTGATCTTGATCATCTGCTCATCTTCATATCTGATCTCGATCACGTCTGATCTCGATTAGTCTCATCTGCTCCTCTTCTGATCTGCAACCTTCTCTTCTGATCTTCTGGTCAGTTTCTTGTCTGCTCTTCTGATCACCATATCAGCTCGACTGTTCTTCTGATCAGGTCTGTTCTGGTCATCTGATCTTCTGATCAGCTGGCTTAGTTTTTCTTCTCTTCTGATTTTGCAGAACTCATCAGTTAACTCGGAACACATCTGATCTCGATCAGTCTCATCTGCAGCCTCGTCTGATCTCGATCATCTACTTCTAATTCCGTGAGTTCCCCCTCAACTTGTTCTCTCGTTCCCCCTCAACTTGTTATCTGTAAATTAGCTTCAATAACACAAGTTGATAATGTTTTGGCATAATTCATCAAAACTAAAATATCCCAACAAGTAGGATAAGGTCTGATCATGGAAGAGAATTTGAAAACAGTTTATTTACTAATTTTTGTGAAAAGAAAGGTATTTTGCAAGAGTTTTCTTCACCTAAAACTCCTCAACAAAATGGAATTGCTGAAAGAAAGAATAGAACTTTGCAAGAAATGGCAAGAGTTATGCTAGCCTCAAAAAGTCTTTCTAAGAAATTCTGGGCTGAAGCTTTTAATACTACTTTACACATTGTGAATAGAGTCTATATTCGTTCTGGTAGTAATTGTACTCCCTATGAGATTCAGAATAACAAGAAACCAAATTTGAAATACTTTCATGTGTTTGGTTGTGTTTGTTACATTTTGAATGATAGAGGTGATGAATCTGGTAATATTGTGAGAAATAAGGCTAGATTGGTTGCTCAATGATATACTCAGATTGAAGGAATAGACTTTGATGAAACATTTGCTCCTGTTGCTAGAATTGAATCTATGAGATTACTTCTTGCTATTGCATGTTTCATTAACATTAACTTGCATCAAATGGATGTTAAAGCTGCCTTCTTAAATAGTATTCTGGAGGATGAAGCTTATGTTGAACAACCTAAAGGTTTTGAAAATCTAGAATTTTCTAATCATGTTTACAAGTTAAAGAAAGCTTTGTATGGTCTAAAACAAGCACCTAAAGCTTGGTACGGTAGACTTACTGATTTCTTACTTGAGTTTGAATTTTTGAGAGGTGAAGCTGATAGAACCATGTTCATTAAAAATTCTGAGAATAATATCATGGTTGCTCAAATATATGTTGATGATATTGTATTTGGTTCAACTTGTAATGATATGCTTGAGAGTTTTGTTAAATAAATGACCTTTACCTTTGAAATGTCCATGGTTGGATAACTGAATTTCTTTTTAGGTCTTCAAATCAAACAAATGAAAGATGGTATTTTGTTGGGAAATTTGGAGTTTTGATGGAAGTTCCAAAACAGTTGTAATAGGACCAGTCGAACCTGTTAGGCGACTGATGAATAGGTAGGAAAACAGCTGAACATGTTAGACAGCTGATGATTTAGATTAGGTCACATATTGAGGGGGAACTCAATATATGAAGATCAGAAGTGAAGTTCAGGATCAAGATCAGAAGAGAAGATCAGATGAAGACTTGAATCACACCAGAAGACTTACTTTATGAAGACATCAGCAGAGTAGATAAGTTGCAGCTAAAACAACCTTATCAGATGACTCAAGATTACTGATCTGATGGATAACAGATCAGTAGAGACCAAGAAAGAACCACGATAAGTATTTCTTCTTATCCTTAAAGCATACGATGTTTCTCAAACTCGAAGCATACTTAAGTCAAAGCTTTTCTAAGACGCCGAATAAGTGTACTTGTTCAACCACTTAGAAAGAGACACGTATGTATGGTTCTGAAGATTGCAGGATATGGCGTATCAAGCCAAACGGCTAGAAAGGACAATATTGCACGAAGACGGCATGGTCTTTCTGCACACATCAAATCAAGCCTGCAAGCCTACCTAAAATAGACCGAAATTTGAATTGCTCTCCAATGGCTAGTTCGATTTCGTGCCTATAAATAAGAGATCAAACCTTCAGAGAAAGGAAACGAAAATTATTCACAAGCAAAAGCTCTCAAGATTTCTGCACAAAGAACACAATTACAAGAGTTATTCTTAAGTGTTCATCCCTTAGTTCTTAGCAGAATACTTATCCTCTAGCTCTTGGCTACTTAGAAGATAGGATAGTATTCCAGTTGGAACAAAACAAATCTTATACCAAAACACTGTTAGGTTAAGTTTGTTATAGCAAAATTTCTATCTAGGGTTTCTAGATTAGATTTTTGGAATTGGTTGAGTGTGAACTCGTTAAATATCTGTTGGTTGTACTGTGTTGGACTAACACAATAAACTAAGTCCAAGTTGGTTAAGTTGGTGCCCCTGCTAATAGGGAAGAGTGGACGTAGGACAAGTTGTCCGAACCACTATAAATCTATGTGCCTTTAATCTTGCTTTACACATCTGCACACAACTTGTTATTTACATGCATATTTTGTATCTAGATCAGATTTGCATCAAGCTACTGATCTGATCAGTTTGACATTTTAGTCACCTGATCCGAACTGTTGGTCAGAATCTCATTTGAGTAAAACTGGTTTTCTACAAGGGTTAACTTATCTTCCGCACCATCAGTTAAGTTGATAGACGCCGAACTGATTTGTCTACCAGATCAGTAAGTCGGATATCAGTCCAAACTAATTCACATCGCACTCTGATCAGATATATTTGCAAACACATCTGATCCACAAAAAAGTTGTTGAAGTGTATTCACCCCTCCCCTCTAGATTTCAACCCTCACTGAAACCCGTTCGGGACCTACAAGTGGTATCAGAGCAGTGGTTCTTCCGACCACTGACTTTGAATATCATTGGTTCTTGAGGAAGAACCTTTGTGGTCATTTTAACTGATCTTTCAAAACCATTTTTAAAACTCATTTTCTTAAAAAATAAAAATAAAATCACCACAAGCATGGATAACACTTTAGGTATGTATCATAATCTACCCATATTTTCTGTTGATGAGTATGCAGATTGGTCCATAGACATGAGAGACCATTTGGGAGTGATTAGCAACAGAATGGATGAGATTCTTGAGATAGGACCGATTATCATCTCTCACTATAATCCAGCTGAAGCAGGAGAACGAGATCCTACTCAACCAGTTAGAGCAAGAATCAGAAAGAGTCCCTCTCTGATGGATGCAGATAAGAGGAAACTGTCTAACCTGGATACTGTTGCCAGACATCTCATCATGAAAACCATGGATGCTACGACAAGAGAAAAAGTGAAGTACCTGAAGACAACTAAGGAAGTCTGGGATAAGCTTGCTGAAATCTGCAGAGGAAATGAACAGATCAAGGACAGCAGACTGCAAGCTGAGCTGGTTGTATTTGAGAAACTCAAGATGTTGCCAAATGAAACAATTGATCAATTTGATGGAAGGATCACACGAGGAGTCAACCGACTTCATGATCTCGGACGAGTAATGTCAAACAAGGATATCAACTACAAGATTCTCAGATCTCTGACTAAGAAATGAGATACGAAGGTGACTGTGATTAAGGACTGTCAAGATATTGCTACAATGAAACCAAATGATCTAATCTTCAGTTTGAAAGCTCATGAGTTCGACCTGATCGAGAGAGGACAAGGATCTGATGATGTCCCAGCTGAAACTACTCCCAACCCCAAATCTGTTGCATTTCAGGCAGCAAGTAGTAGTTCACGAATTGTGGAACCAGTTGAAAACATCATCAGTCAAGCTGAACAAATTGCCTAACTGACAAGAAAGCTGGAAAGAACAAATGTCCAAATGGGCAAATACAGGAAGTTTTATGATGACTATCGAAGGAATAGAGGAAGAGATCGTCGTTCATCTGACAGATTGCAAGAGAGGTATCGTTCATCTGACAATCGAGATAACAGAAGAGAAGAAAGACAGGATGATCATTCTGACGAAAGGAAGGATGATCGAAGAGATGACCGGAAAGAAAGCAGACGTGATGATCGATCAGATAGGAAAGGTTCTGACTATAGACAGAATGGGAAGTCTCCTGACAGGCATTACAAAAGACACGATTCTCCAGGCAGAGGAAGCTCAGGGGATTCAAGAGTGTGCTATAACTGTCAGAAACCAGGCCATTACAGTGCCGACTGTCCTGACCTGACCCCCAAAGAAAGAGAGGAGAAAAGAATCAGAAGAGAACAGAGATACAGGGACAGGAAAGCTATGGTTGCAGATACGTCTGGCATTGATGATTCCTACCTGCCCTCAGATGATTCTGGTTACTCATCTGTCGAAGAATTCTGTTTGATAACGACAACTGATGATGTCGATGATCTGAGATTCTTATCTGATGACGAGATCTGTCTCATTGCCAGAGAAACAGATCAAACAGAGGTACTTTCTAACTCTTCTGTGCCACTTTCTTCCACACCACATGTGCCGAGCACATCTGCAGGAGAGGTCAACTTGCAGGTCTACAATGACCAATTGCTTGATGATTTTTCCAATGTAATAGATACTTATACACGAGTGGAAGCTGAGAACGATAACCTGAGAGCTGAGAACATCATGCTTGTTAAAGAATTTGAGGCAAGTAGAGCAGCTGAACTAAAATCAGCTGAAACTGTTCAGAAGATGACTATAGAACTGGAGTTTCTGAAGGTCAGTTCTTCTGATCAAGGAAAGCTGGTTAAGGAACAGTTGGCTCTCAACCTTTAACAAGCCAGTGAACTCAAATCTCTTCAGGCTAAGTTTGATGAACTCTTCCGGGTGCATGAGATCTGAAAGTTCTTGAGGACGGTCTACGTAAGAAAATAGAGGTTTTCACGAAATCTTCTAAAACTGTTCAAGACTTGAACAACTATTTTCGTACGCTGACTGATAAGAAGGGACTTGGGTATGAAATCTCTTCTGGATCCTCAAAAGCCCCGTCTAGTTCACATCAGAAAAGTGTAACCAAATGAGTTTCTAACCAAGATACACGAAATACCAAATCTATATCTGGTAAGGGAAAAGGACCAACTAATCAGGCAAGGCAAGTGTCAGATCAGAAAGGGAACAGAAATGAACCCCAACTGATCAGACATCAGCCTAAGTATCATCAAATGAACCCAGTTCTTCTGAGGAAACCACAACCCAATCAGCAGAGTAGGTATCAGGCTGGACCATCTTGAAAGGGACAGTCCCAGCTGATGCAGACTCAGTCCAAGCTACCTAACAAGCAAGATAAAGGTAAACTGCTAAGACCAATTATGCCAGAAAGATATGAATCTTTTAATGGTAGCAGTCGTACCTACCATTACAATTAGAAACCTAGGGCTGCTGCACCTGAGCCCCACAGGATTAAAAGAAGACAAGTTTCAATGAAAAATCCCAAGTCTTCTGATTTATCCAATGCTCACACTCATAATCATACAAACCAGATTGCATATGAAGAGACGTATGACTATGTAGATGTTTATGGAAGACAAATCAAGCCTTCTGTTTTCAACAGAGGTGCCAGATATGTCTGGATCCCGAAAGGTACCTCTAACCCCCTAGGACCTGATTCTATTGGGGTACCTAAAGTCTGAATTGTTTGCAGAATTGTTTGGGACTGGTAAATAAGGGTGGAGAATAGGCAGCTATCTGGTACATAGATAGTGGATGCTCAAGACACATGACAGGAAGCCAGTTTCTCCTTAGCAACTATGTTGAAAGATAAGGCCCAAGAGTTCTCTTTGGTGATGATAACTTTGGTCATACCAGAGGAGTCGGAACCTTAGTGAACGATGACGTACAAATCACAGGAGTTTCATGCGTTGATGGATTAAAGCACAACCTGTTATTTATTTCACAGTTCTGCGACAATGGTTTTAGTGTTGAGTTCTCAACAGAAAAATGCACAGTCAGAAATCGAGCTACTCAACAGATCTTGCTGATTGGTTCAAGAAAAGGAACGATATACACAGTAGATTGGAACAATTGTCCAAGAAATGCATGCCTGATTGTTAAGAGTTCAAAGAGCTCCAGCTGGCTCTGGCACAAGAGGATGAGCCATCTGAATTTTAAGACTCTTAACAAGATAGCAAGGATGTCTTTGGTAGAAGGACTCCCGAATGAAGTTTTCTCTAAGGATCAGACATGTTCAGCATGTCAGAAGGGAAAACAAGTAAAAGCTTCATTCAAAGGAATACCTTCTCCTCCATCCAGCAGAGTACTGCAACTGCTCCATATGGATTTGTTTGGACCAGTTACACCTCTAAGTTTTAGTGGACGCAAATACACTCTGGTGGTCGTGCATCTGGTGCCAACTGTCGATGAAGAATAATCATGTGATGAATCTAGTGATGAATCTTTATAAGAAGAGGATGATGTTCTCCAAACAGATGACAATCAGGACAGAAGGACCTGGATAACCAGTCATCCAACTGATCAGATCATCGGAGACCCATCTGATAGAGTTAGAACTAGACATCAGATTGGTGAAAGTGCAATGTATTGTTGTTATCTGTCTTTGAAGGAACCACTCACAGTTGAAGAAGCTCTTCAAGATGCAAGCCGGATTCTAGCCATGCAAGAAGAACTAGAACAGTTTGAAAGAAATCAAGTTTGGGAACTTGTAGACAGACCAACTCATCAAGATGTGATTGGTACTAAGTGGGTATTCAAGAACACGAAGGATGAGCACAATGTAATAACCAGAAATAAGGCAAGACTTGTTGTTGAGGGATATTCACAATCAGAAGGGATTGATCATGATGAAACCTTTGCACCAGTTGCTCGCCTGGAAGCCATTCGGTTGTTTCTAGCTTATGCAGCTCATAGGGGTTTTACTGTGTATCAGATGGATGTAAAGAGTGCATTCTTAAACGGGGTGCTAGCTGAGGAAGTTTATGTTGAACAACCTCCTGGCTTTGAAATAAGCAACCAAGTGTACCGTTTAAGAAAAACTCTTTATGGACTGAAACAGGCTCCTAGAGCTTGGTATGATACATTGTCCCAGTTCTTCGTAGAGAATGGATTTACTAAGGGCTTGATTGATCGGACCTTGTTCAGAATAGAAGATGGAGAAGACAGTCTTTTGGTTCAGATCTATGTGGACGACATTATATTTGGTTCTCCCAATCAGAAGCTATGTGAGAAATTCAGTAAGTTGATGCAAGGGAAATTTGAGATGTCCATGATGGGTCAGATGAGCTACTTTCTAGGTCTACCGGTAAAGCAAGCTCACACTGGGATCTTCATCTGCCAGGCTAAATACACAAGGAATTTGTTGGCAGAATATGGAATTCAGAATTGCAAGGAAGTCAGAATTCCAATGTTGACGGCATTCAAGATGGATCCAGATGAAGGTGGTAAGAAGACTAATCAGAAAGAGTATAGGGCTTTGATTAGATCTTTACTATACCTGACTGCAAGCAGACCAGATATAACATTTTCAGTAGGTGTATGTGCCAGATTTCAGGCAAATCCCAAACAAAGCCACCTTGAAGCAACTAAGCGGATTCTTAAGTATCTGAAGGGTACTGTAAACTTAGGTTTATGGTATCCAGCAGATGATAATCTAGAGCTTAGTAGGTACTCTGATTCTGATTATGGTTGATGTAGGAAGCAAGCTGGTCTCGTGGTTTTCTAAGAAGCAAACATCTGTTGCCACATCTACTACTGAAGCAGAATATATGGCTGCAGGTAGTTGTTGCTCCCAACTGCTCTGGCTTTGTCAGCAGCTGAGGGATTACAACATAACTGCTACCAATGTACCTATCTTCTGTGACAATAATAGTGAAATTGCTATCACACAGAACCCCGTTCTACATACAAGATGCAAGCACGTGGACATCAGACATCACTTCATAAGAGACCATGCAGAAAAGAAGAACATCAGAATGGAAAAGATCCATACTGATAAGCAAAGAGCTGACATCTTAACCAAGCCTCTAGCTGAAGTCAGATTTAGAGAATTATGCAACGAGCTAGGTCTACTTGATTTAGGAGATGCAGCCCCAGAGTATTTTGGTGGTCTAATCTCAAACACTAGTTGGTTAAGAGACTAATCAGATAGAATCAGTTGAGTAAGGAACCTCAACTGATCAGAAAAATCAGTTAGGTACTGATCAGATAAAGGATATTAGATTAAGGGGGTTAAGGATATCAGTTAAGCAAAAATCGCATAATGAAATCAAATCAACACAACAATGGAATTAAGAGAAAATTTCATTGATAAAGACCCGGAGATCGAAATTTTTCATTACAATAGACCCGGAGGTCGAAAGAAAAATACTAAACCCTAAACCCTAGAACAGATGAGCCTTTTCACTAAATGAACACGAATGTCATACATGTGGTGCAAAACATAAGGTATTGTAAAAAGGTGACCTGGCTTGATCAAGTTCGCATATACAATACTAAATCCATATTACATGTTAGAAATTGCTCATTGATGTTAACCACGTCGTCTCGATCGGAACACAAGGCACAGACGGCCACCTTCATGATAAAGGCGACAAATCCGCAATTAGGGTGGCAGTGAAGCTCTGCAACGGCCGTTTGGTCATCTTCCGATGAAGACGAGATCAGGAACAAGGGAAGCATAGGGATGGACTAAGAACCGGAGGGCTTGCCGGAATAGACGAAGCATATTGGCGGAGGACTTGCCGGAATCAAGGACTCACCGGAATTTCTCATGCGCAAACTTGAGAATGAAAATTGATGAATGTTTCTCTAAACTCAGTTCTATTTATAGAGGAAAAGCGGGGGTGGAAATGTAATTTTTAAAATTTGGGACCCCTCCCAAAGAAATTGACGTTATAAAGTGACAGACCATCATTGCGGGTATATCACATCACGCCGACTTGGGAAATTGAGGCGACCATTTGACTTCCCGAGAATTAGCTTTTGGCAACAGAAATCTGATCAGCTAAGTTTGACATTGTTGGGAAAACTTGCTAAGGTATAGGCTACACGGTAAGATCAACAAAGTCAGAAGAGTTGGATCAGATACAATAGGTAAGATGGTCAGATGAAAAGAGAACTTCATCTGATCAGAAGAGATCAATTGGGAAATGATCAGAAAGGAAGGTCAGATGAAGGGGAAATTCATCTGATCAGAAAAGGTCAGTAGAGTACTAATTTGAGCAGAATAGACGGTGGGAAAATACTAAGGTTTAGAGGATATATTAGGTTCAACATATTGGAAATCAGAAAAGAGGGACAAGAATCTACATTTGTGGTAATTGGCTGATTACAATATCAGCCAATCAGATACGCTTTTCTGATCCCCTTTACTGTTTATGTTTTCCTTATTTTTTTGTTCTTATCTCCTTAATGCGTATGACGTCACTCTTTCTTTCATTAAACGCGGACGCGAGGATTTTGTATTAAATTCATTTATCACGATTTTTAAATCCAAAAGTTACGGCCTACAATTTTTCTAAGCCGCACGATGTCTACTTTAACAAACCGCCTAATCTTAGCCATAGATTATTATTGGACGTCTCTTTGGGTTCCCGGTTTTTAAAATGATTGTGTTTCCCTCTCGTTTAAAATTCCAAAAACCCTCCCACTCCACCATTTTCATAAAACTGAAATTTCTCAAATTTTCTCTCTGCAACAATTATCTTCTCGCTCTAAAACATCTCTGCAAATTCCAAACCATTTACTTGCTCATCTTTTTCCAGATTTAACTGGTAATTTAAATTTTGTCTTAGATATGCACTTATTTGCTATTGATATGGTTTTGTATTTGTATTTGTGCGAATATTCGATAGAAATTGAAAATTTTGCGCTTATTTGCAGAAATGGCACCCAAAGTTAGACATGTTGCAGAGACCGCACATTCTTCTTCGCAAAATTCCCTGGAACCTGAAGATCTAATATTCAGGAATTTTGCCGAAGACATTGTTGAGGATAGGTGTGTCAATTTCAAGACGACAACGGATCCAGAATCCCTAGAAATTTTAAAGCTACTACGGAACAATAGCCTCAAAACCTATTGTTCAGCGAGTGCCGATTCGATTACTCTAGATGGGTCTCTTGAATTTCTTTACAATTTAAGAGACCACGACGGTGTGTTGTACTCAGAGGTCCAAGGTGAACGGCTGGAAGTCACCGATGCAGACTTGTTTCAAATCTTTCGTTTGCCGTCACCAGAAAATGGATTATGCCGGATGTCTACAGGGCGGCTAAAGAAAATGATGTAATCAGAAACCTGCTACGACCTGCTGATTCACATCACACCAAGGGTTTCAAGAAACCTATGTTGAGGAGGAAATATCGATTGCTGTTCGATATTGTCCAGAAAGTGATAGCTGGAATTTCTTACAGCCTGGATGCCATAACCCTAGAGAAGGCCAGAATAATGAATGCCATAATCGACAAGGCAAAGATTGATTGGCTAGGGTTTCTGAAAAGGAGGTTGCTGGAGGAGTCAGCAAAGTTTGTATCCAAAGGAGGAAAGAACGTTCTTGCTACCAAAATCATAATGTTACTTAAGGTATCATTGATTCTGATTGATATGATGAAGAATAGGGAATAGAGTGAGGACGAGATGATTCCGTACGTGCTGACCCACAAAAGAATGCTTACATCAGACAAGGCAATTCCTGGCCTTGCTGATGATGATGAAAATGCAGCTGTGAAACCAGCTGTGGAGGTCAGGAAGAAAGGAGCAGTAGGACAGAAGAAGAAGACTACTGCCAGGAAACCAGAAAAGTGGATATCTATCAGGGAACCAGCAGTCAAGATAACAAAATCAGCTGCGAGTGTTCCAGTTGCTGGAAAAGGGAAGTCCAAGGGATTTCAGATATTGGACGAATCATCTGATTCTGATGCGGACAATGTGCCCATCAGCAGACTCCCCAAGAAGAGGACAGATCAAGGATCGAGGTCTACTGCTGCACCAACGGTTTCTCACTCTGAGACACAGCAGCAGACCACATCAGCTGCATCTGATCAGCCAATCTCATCTTCTCAAATTCTGATTGATGATCCAGAACCACTGACTATGATTCCTTTCTCCAGACCAGCTTCTCCTGAAGCTGAAGTTGAAGTTGAAGCGGCACCAGCACCTGCACCAGCATCCGCACATGCTCCGATCTCTTTCACAGATAAGATTATTTGCACGAGGCTGGAGAAACTGCTTTCAGAGAAATATCCAGAATTGGAGTTGAAGCCAGAGGCACGGACTTCTGTTCTTGATGTTCTCGCCTGGCGAGACATCCGCTTGAAAAGTTTGAAGACTTTGGAACTGTGCTTGAGCAGAATGGTGGTATTCGCCCATTTCTGGAATACGAACTTGAGATGAGGAAGATAGCTGAGGTGGAGATTGCCACAGACCTGATCTATGATGATGCACCGGCTGGGCTGGTAACCAGGAAGTTGGGAATGCCATACACTCCATTGCACAGGGAGATCACTCACAAAATGGTTAAGTACAGCAGAACAATGCAGCAAAGGAGATGGTTTGAAGAAGAGGTTGAGGCTGGAAGGCCAATTGAGGTGGAAGAAGTTTTTGAACAAATGGCTGACATGGAGCAGACTGCTAAAGAGATGGTTATCATTGAAGAACCAGAAGAAGTTGAGCCAGTAGCCAATGAAGCAGATGTGGGAGACGCGGCAGGGTCCCCATCAGCTGAGGCACAAGCAGCCGATGAGTTAGTCAATCTGACTGCTGAAGAAAGTCCAGCGCGCGAAGCTGATGTTGAGGGACCTTCTTCTTCAGCGGGTCAACTGGTACAGATTCTCCAAACCTCTCCACATTTTGAGGAGAATCTGATGAAGCACATCAGGACATCCTTCAGGGCTAATATGGCCAACATGTTCAGAGACGATGTCAGCTTCTTTGTACCAGCTCAGATCGAGAAAGCCATCAGATCAGAGAGAGAGCGCATCTCAGAGCAGTGCGCCAGAATTGCAGAAGATGTCAGGGACACAACAGCTGACAAATTACTTGAGATGACACAAAAGATGGCTGAGATCGAGCAGAGCAGATCCCAGTAGTTTACGCTAATGATGAACGAGCAGATGTTCAAAATGACCAAGCTGTATGAGGATCTGGCTGCTGCACAGCACAAGGCAAATTCTACAGCAGATAAGCTTGATAGCCTTTTTGACAGAGTTAGCAATGTGGTAAACAAAGCAGAAGAATCGATGCTAACTGCTGTTGCCCAAGTTCAATCTGCTGCTGAAGCTGAATCCCCAGCCCTTAAAAATCTTCAACAAGACTTATCTTCGAAGATTACCAATCTAAGTGCTGAACTGAAGGGCCTTTTTGAAGGAACCAAAAAGGGGGAAGAAGCTAAGGATGCTGATACCCAAGGAAGGCTGAACCAGGTTGAGAACTATGTGGCGGGCATCCAGATTACATTGGATAAAAAGAGACTAAGGAAAGATGCCCAAGCTGCTGCTGAGTTGGAGAAAGCTGAGTTGATCGAATCTTCATCTGAATCAGACGAGCCGGCAAGAAAGTCATGGTTGCCAAAAAGAAAGCTCCAGCTGCTCTGCAAGATAAAATAAAAGAAGAAGAGCTGAAGAAAGTAGAGGCTGAGAGGCAAAGAAGAAGGGAAGAAGCAACACAACTTGACAAAGCCTATCGGGTGAAGAAGAAGAAAGGCCTTGTGGCAAGAGAAGGAGATGGATCACACTATGTTGAGCCAATTCTAGATGCTGATGTTGATCTAATAGTGTGAGCTCGTCCAGACCTGCAAGGAGCTTGGAAGAAAATCAAAGGAGAATGGTACATTTCAGCTTACATCAACCAGGTCATCCCAATTGAAATTTACAAGAATGACATGTTCAGAGACTGGTTGATTAACAAACATCCAGAATTCTTTGCCGAGCTGATGAGGGAGGCGAAAATACTGAGCAGCACACCGGTCGCACCAGACATTGAGGTGATGGACTACAAGAAGACTCCGGACGGAAAATTGGACAAGATTGCTTTTAATGACACTCTTAACAGATGCGTTGAACAAGATGACATCACTGATGAAGACAAGGTTGCTCAGATAAAGACAAGATTGTTCAACTTCTGTGAAGTTCCTTTGGAGGAGAGATACTGAATCAGAAGACTTATTTTGTAAGATCATGATAGGTATATTTCACTTTGTACTTGTAATTCTCACACGCTATCAATGAAATATCCTATTTCTATGATCTTAAGATAAACTCTCATTGTCTTCTGATGAACTGTCTCTTTTATTTTACTGCTCTATTTATGTTCAGCATCCTTTCTGATTAAGTTTTGGTTCCATCAAAAAGGGGGAAATTGTTGGGAAATTTGGAGTTTTGATGGATGTTCCAAAACAGTTGTAATTGGACCAGTCGAACCTGTTAGTCGACTGATGAATAGATAGGAAACCAGCTAAACATGTTAGACGGATGATGATTTAGATTAGGTCACATATTGAGGGGGAACTCAATATATGAAGATCAGAAGTGAAGTTCAGGATCAAGATCAGAAGAGAAGATCAGATGAAGACCTGAATCACATCAGAAGACCTACTCTATGAAGACATCAGTAGAGTCGATAAGTTGCAGCTAAGACAACCTTATTAGATGACTCAAGATTACTGATCTGATAGATAACAGATCAGTAGAGGCCAAGAAAGAACCACGATAAGTATTTCTTCTTATCCTTAAAGCATACGATGTTTCTTAGACTCGAAGCATACTTAAGTCAAAGCTTTTCTAAGGCCGAATAAGTGTACATATTCAACCACTTAGAAAGAGACACGTATGTATGGTTCTAAAGATTGCAGGATATAGCGTATCAAGCCAAACGACTAGAAAGGACAATATTGCACGAAGACGGCATGGTCTTTCTGCGCACATCAAATCAAGCCTGCAAGCCTACCTAAAATAGACCAAAATTTGAATTGCTCTCCAATGGCTAGTTCGATTTCATGCCTATAAATAAGGGATCAAACCTTCAGAGAAAGGAAACGGAAATTATTCACAAGCAAAAGCTCTCAAGATTTCCGCACGAAGAGCACAATTACAAAAGTTATTCTTAAGTGTTCATCCCTTAGTTCTTAGCAGAATACTTATCCTCTAGCTCTTGGCTACTTAGAAGATAGGATAGTATTCCAGTTGGAACAAAACAAATCTTATACCAAAACACTATTAGGTTAAGTTTGTTATAGCAAGATTTCTATTTAGGGTTTCTAGATTAGATTACTGGGATTGATTGAGTGTGAACTCGTTAAATATCTGTTGGTTGTACTGTGTTGGACTAACACAATAAACTAAGTACAAGTTGGTTAAGTTGGTGCCCCTGCTGATAGGGAAGAGTGGACGTAGGACAAGTTGTCCGAACCACTATAAATCTGTGTGCCTTTAATCTTGCTTTACACATCTGCACACAACTTGTTATTTGCATGCATATTTTATACCTAGATCAGATTAGCATCAAGCTACTGATCTGATCAGTTTGACATTTTAGTCACCTGATCCGAACTTTTGGTCAGAATCTCATTTGAGTAAAACTGGTTTTCTACACGGGTTAACTTATCTTTCGCACCATCAGTTAAGTTGATAGACGCCGAACTGATCTGTCTACCAGATCAGTAAGTCGGATATCAGTCCAAACTGATTCACATCGCACTCTGATCAGACATACATGCAAATACATCTGATCCACGAAAAAGTTGTTGAAGTCTATTCACCCCTCCCCTCTAGACTTCAACCCTCACTAAAACTCGTTCGGGACCTACATATTTTCTTTTCTCAAAACAAATATTCTAAGAATTTGGTGAAAAGATTTGGTCTTGAAACTGCTAAAACAATGAAAACCCCTATGGGTTCAACTCAAAATTTGAGTAAAGACTTGATTGGAAAAGATGTTGATCCTACTTTGTATAGATCAATGATTAGAAGTCTTTTGTACTTAACTTCTAGTAGGCCTGATATTATGTATAGTGCCTGTCTTTGTGCTAGATATCAAGCTAATCCTAAGGAATCATATCTTAATTTCTGTGAAAAGAATTATAAGATATGTAGCTGGAACATGTGATCTAGATATTTGGTACTCAAAGGATACTAATTGCTCTTTAGTTGGCTATAGTGATGCAGATTGGGCAGGTGATTGTGATGATAGAAAAAGTACTAGTGGAGGATGTTTCTACATGGGAAACAACATTATATCCTGGCACATTAAGAAATTGAATCGTGTTTCACAATCTATAGCTGAATCTGAATATGTTGCCGCGGGAAGTTGCTGCACTCAACTGCTTTGGCTTAAAAAGATGTTTGATGATTATGGGTTGGAAAGTGGTATTTTGACTATTTATTGTGATAATACTAGTGCTATCAATATTTCCAAGAATCCTGTGCAACATTCTTTGACTAAGCATATAAGTATAAGACATCACTTTATAAGACTTTATAAGAGATCTTGTAGAGAAAGAAGTTGTGAAGTTAGAATACATTTCGACTGAAAAACAACTTGCTGACATTTTCACAAAAGCCCTTGATAATGAGAAGTTTTCTTCACTTAGAAAATCTCTTAATCTTTGCTATATCTGAAAATAAACACTAGATGTTGTGACAAATGTTTCCAACATTTGAAGCAACATTGTGGTTCTGATAATGAGTTTGTCTGCTGATTTGCTTATGTTTGAACTTTAAATGATAGTGTTATGATCTTATTGTTGAATCATGGTTTAGATACAGAGTCCTGGGCATATATCTCTTAAATGCATTGAAAAATTAAACACAACTTAGATGTGTAATCACTGAGTAACTATGGGACACGGAGCTCGCTACTACGATGTTCTCTTTTCAAAAGGTGATTAAATATATATCCATGTTTGTTCACAATCCATTGAGTAACTATGGGCACGGAGCTCGCAACTACGATGTTCTCTTTTGAAAAGATGGATCAATGTGAACATGTGGTTAAAAGTAAATTCAAAATATGCAACACTTTGATGATGAATTTCATGCAAAATTGAGTGTTGAGATATATGTGTGCCGACATTTTGTGAAACGTTAAGTGATTCGAACTTTATCTATCACACATGATTCAATTAATGTTCTAGATAAGTTGATTTTGCGGTTTAAACAAGTTATTTGAACTGATATGAGTTTATTTAATTTTAGATATAGTTTCCTGTTTTTTGAAAAAGTTTTTGGCGGTTTATACACATTCACACAATCACATTTTCCTTAGTGGGTGGTTACTCTGTCCCACTCTTGGTCAGTTTTTGTGGTGGTTTTGTGTAATAACCTCCATTTTCTTCTCTACTTAAGTTCGATTTATCTGTGATGTTCATTTCTGAAAGCTGAAAACTTTTTGTGCTGCACATAGGACTCGAGGTTTATTGATTTTACTTATGTTATTTCAATTATTTTGGTCATATACTTCTTTTCCCTCCTATTTTTCATATAACATTATTTTAATTGCCTTTACTTTTATGTGATTGGACAGAAAAGAGGTGGGATGGCTGATAAACAAAATCTTTCGAGTTCTTCTGATCATTTACACTCACACGTAAACCCTCATCGTTCAAACCCTTCTTCTCCAGAAACCTCAAACCCTTTGAATCTTCTTGCTGAAATGGCCGCTCAAAACCCAGATTATGATTCCACTAATGTTGGTGGATCACCGTCTTCATCCGTACCAAAACCCACTCCGTACGAATTTCCTGAAGGTAACCCTCAATCTCTGATTCGACTGATCATCGAACAGATGCTCGAGAAAAGCCTTCTTGTTCTTTCTGATGATTTTGTTGGCAAAAGATAAGTCAACATTAATGACTTTGTTGATCTTTCTGCTAAACCCTTAGCCACAGAAATTCCTGATGAACCTTCTCCAAAACCTGTTGAAAACCCTGCTCAAACGATCGATGTTGAGATGGGACAAAGCTGATTCCTCTGATTCTGAAGGAATGGGGGAGAAACTCAAGAACATTCGGTTGAGAAAGAAGCAATTGACTCCAAAAAGAGGTGGTGGAAAATGGGGAAAGGGGAGAGTCTCACAGAGGAACCTTGGAAAGAAAGTAGATTACACTGGAAAACGTCCTAAGAGGACTGATGGTGGTGTTGATGATCCTATCACTGTAGAGGATTCAGATGAAGAAATGGTTGTTCCAAATGTTCCTGTTGCTGAGCCAAAGACTCAGATGATGACTTAACCATGGAGGAATTGATTGCAAAGAAAGAGAAACGAACCAAAAGGAGAAATGGACCATCTGTAAATGCTGCTCCTGATGTTGCAGAACCATTTGAGAATGTTGAAAGAGATGATTCTAAGAGAGAGGAATCTGACAAAGATGAAGCTGAGACAAATGAGTCTGAGGAAGAAATGGATGTTGAGGAAGATGACCTTGAAGAAGATGATGAAGCTGATATACAGGAAGATGAGCCTGCTGAAAATCAAACTGATGATGAGTTTGATCAACTCTTTGATGAGGTAATGGAATCTGACTCTGACCCTGATGATAGACTTGAATTTGATAGGAAGTCTAGAGTTGTGAAAACCATGCTGAAAAGACATATTGTTGATGAAAGAATCATTAAACTTTATGAATTTGAAGCCAACAATATGATAGGTTTTCTTGAGGAAAGATCCTTACTGCATGCTCTACAATATGCTAAACCATACTATGTGCCTTGGGTTGCTGAATTCTATGCTAATTTGAAGAAGAGTTGTGGAAATAGACAATCTTCAAATTATGGGAAAGTAAGGCGTTGGTATAATGTTGTTACCATCACTCCTAGGCTCATCAACATTTTCCTAAAGACTAAGAATGTAGAGGAAGAACCTATTGATCTAGAAATTGGTGAAGTGTTGTCTGTGATAACTGGTGGAAGATATTCTGAATGGACATTGCAATTTTCTGCTGCAAAATTGACTTCTCTCTATTCTGTGATGCATAAAATGTTGGTCTCAAACTGGTATCCTTCTAGAAATTCCACTGTGATTACTAAAGAACAGACTTTCCTGCTTTACAAGATTGTTCATCTGAACAAGTTTAATATGGGACAAATCATATTTGATAATATGATGTCTCTTGTTGGAAAACATGGTGATGGTGGAATGTTCCCATATCCAAGTTTGATCTGTCAGTTCTTGGATAAGTTGGAGTTTGACAGACCTAGAGGAGAGAAGATCAGTGGTTTTATCCCTAGCTTTGGGATTTCCCCAGTTCTGAAATGTGGTAATCATGTGGTTGATCTACCTATCGAAGACCCTGAAAAGCAGACAGAAAATGTTGCCCATTTTGTTGGCAACATTTCTTTCACAGTCACAAGAAGTAATGGTATCCCCTCTGTCACATTTACTAATTCTTTCATTACTGATCAAATTCAATCCATCCAGTACATCATAGATGCTCTTCTTAAACAACAAACCTTCTAGAGAAGCCTGTTTTCTACTCCAACAGGGGAAGGATCAAATGATGATGGTAATGATGGAGTTGGTCCATCTGGCCATGCAGGTGAGAAGGATGATGTACTAGATGCTGGTGATAATGCTGTTGAGGATGATGATGGTGCTGCTACACAAGATGATCAAAATGATGTTGAAGACAGAGAGGTTGAGGATCTTTGTACAAGATCTTTGTGAATGAGGCGTGGAGGATCACGATGAATGATGTACTTTTCTTTCTTTCTTTCTTCTTTGAACAAGTTGTTCCTGATCCTACACTAATTGATCCTACAACTAAAGATAGCACTGATGAAGATCTTTGAAAGACTCCAGACAGGGAGAATATGTCTGCTGAGAGTATTTCTTTGCTTGATGAGATGTATGGTCATGAAAATTGGTGAACAGATTCAACACAGGGGGAGTTTTTGATGTATGGGGGAGCATTTGCAGATTGTGAACTCTGTTAATGGACAATTAGTTGATAAGTTTATGTTTCTGTCATTTAATTTATGTTGGATATTTTGGCCTAAGTACATTGCAGATGTACTTAGTGCTTGTGTTTGTTGTTTGCTTTTAAATTATGATTTGGTTGAATAGTAGTTGTTCTCTGAATGGCTATTGTTTGTTTCCTTCCTGACACAAGTTCGGATGTTGTTTTTAACATCAGGTGTGTTGTAGTAGAAAGACCAAATTGGGGGAGTTTGTTGATGTTGCACGGATGTTGTTCCAGATGTTGGACAACATTCTGCACAACATCTTAAATTTGCCCTTTCTCCTAACACTGACTCTGTTTTATTAGATGTGTTTTTCTATGTTTCCTACATTGCAGGTTGAAGACAATTTCAGATATTGTCAACGGTTGCACTGATGGAGTAAGAATAGAAAGATCATGGGTGGTTACACCAAGATCATGGAGATAGTGGAGGAGATCTTCAAGGTTGTCCACACCAAGTGGATAGGACAATACAATTGGTCAGAATGTCTATAAATAGACTACATTGGTCGACATTCAAGTTTGAGTTAAAGTGAAATCCCATTTGCTCTATTCCAAACTTAAGAGAGTAACATCTGAGACACAACCGAGAGAACAACCGAGTGATTATTTCTTGTAGGAGTGTGAGGGTCGTTGTTATTCTATTTGTACAACAACCGAGTGATTATTTCTTGTAGGAGTGTGAGGGTCGTTGTTATTCTATTTGTACTGGTCGAGGGAATACAATCTCTCCCATCAGTATTGTGTTTATCTTATTAGATCAAGTTTTATGTTGAATAAGATCACTGGTTACTTGATTGAATAGATTGAGTTTTGGTGTATGGTTTTTCACTACACCTTTTAGGATCTTGTAAGTGATTCGTGTGTATCTCACTACTTGTTATAGTGATGTTTTTAACCATGAGGTTCGTATAGTCTGATTATATACTATACACAATTTTGAAAATCCTTTGCACTGCGTTTTTATACTTCCGCTGTCATATGTTGTTTTATATGTTTCACAACATTTTCAACAACACTCTGAAAAATACACGCACACACACTTTCACTTTCTAAAACTAGGAACGTAAAGAACATCTTTCAAAACTAAAACTTTGTCTTCAAAAAATAGCTTTACTACTTCCACTGCTTCAGCGGCCACTCTCGTAGCGTCGCCTAGCGTGATGAGGATCTCACTTCCACTAAGTTGTCGGGTCCGTTTGAACCCCTGTAAAGTGAAACAAACATGATTAGTGGACCCTGTATCAATTACCCACGAGTGGGTAGCATACATCATTAAACAAGTTTCAACAACTAGTGAGTGAGAATTACCTTTCTTTCCACTCTACTTGGGTTTGGAATAGACAGACCTCCAATGTCCTTTTTCACCGCAATTGAAACATTTCCCCTTAGCCAGCTTCTTAGCTCCTACCTCTCCCTTCAGCTTTCCTTTGCCCTTGGCAATGCTCGAGTTAACTTGGCTTTGGGCTTTTGCCCTTTTCTTGCTCTTACCACTTTTTGGCCAAAAGGAAGAAGAAGGATCATTTGCCACCAAGGTTTGGCTTTGCTGCCCCAATATCCCTTCTGCCGAGACTAAAGCTTGCAACAAATCAAGCAATGTGAACTTTTGATTGTTCATTTTGTAATTCAGCCTGAATTGCTCAAAACTTTTCGGTAGAGAATGGAGTATGAAGTCGATTTGGGTCTCGATATCATATTCAGCCAAGTACCTTGAGTTTGTTTAGGTGAGCCATAAACTGGAGAACGTGCTCCCTTCCGGGCGTTCCCTCCACCATTTTCATCGAGAGCATGTCCATCATGGTGATCTGACAAGCCACTCGGTTCTGATGTTGAAACATCGCTTTAAATTTTTTCATGATGTCCGCAGCGGTTTCAACGTTTTGGTATTGGTGTTGCAACACATCTAACATTGAAGACAAGATGGTACACTTTGCCATTTCGTTGGACCGCTACCAGTCAACATAATCCTTCTTATCTGATTCGCTATACTCGTCAGTTGGCTTTTCAGGTTTAGGTGCAGTAAGAACCCAGTTATGATGTTGTGCGATTAGGACAATAGTAAGTTTACGATACCAATCAACAAAATTCTCTTCACTAAGCAAATTGTCTCTAAGTATATTGAACAGTGGATATAAGGTTGCGACATGATGATACTGAAAATAACATGAATCATATTAAAATCTCAAAAAAATATGAACATGCATCAGCCAACATCTTAAAATAGTTTAAATGAGCCACGTGGGTGAGTCATCATTTAAAAATATTTAAGCAGGTTACAAACAAGAACATTTACAAACCATTAATTTCAAAAAATTAATAGTTGGCTCCCACCTGACCAATATAAAATTGATAGGGACTTCGACAAAGTATATGCATATCAATTTTATACCCAAGTGATAACCATGATTAAATACAGAATTAATATTTCATTTTGAACGAGGCTCTTGGGAGGGTCATCGTCGCCACTAATAATAATTCACAAACATCCTTTTGAGAATTTATACATGTGAAAGCTTTCTTTTGGCCGTCCCTTAGGGGAATTTCTCCAAAAGAATTCACAAATAAATAAATAATGGAGGTCAAAATTAATCCAATTTTATTATCGGGAATGAAATTTTCAATTAATTATTTAAGCATACTTAGTAATTTTGAAAACCGAGATTTTTCATGCATCACAAATCCTCATGCAAACATATTTAAACAAATTAAATACAAGCATAAGAAAAAAAAAAATAACATTAACACAAAAAAAAAATACATTGGACGCATATATCCAATTGTCACGGTTTAAATTTTTATCTTGAATTTGAGAAATCGTCCGTCTTCAATTCCTCCCATTCGATCATCTAGGGAAAAATTTCTTCACGTATCGTGCACCGATCAGCTCGCGGGCCGGGATGCACGCCTTGCATCTGGCCTGGCTGAATTGATTGACTTCCGAGCGTGTGCACCTACCACTTGGCGTGAAAAACCCGACCTCACTCGGTAGACCTCGGCGGACTAGGTGGGGGCCACGCTAGTATTGTTAAACGGGTCGGCCCTAACCCACTAAGGCCAGCCCTACAGGGCTACGGGCCAAACGGTCCCGGGCCTTAAGCGGTTCATTTTAAACGGGCCTCTAATAGTTGAGACCTAACCCTAACCCTAGCGGGTTGCGGGCTAAACGGGCCACCTAACGGGCTCGAAAAAATTAAAAAAAAAAAAGTTCAAACATTAACATTACATAATGACAAAAATTTGGATCCAGACTGCCCCATCATCTTTAATAACAAATGTTCAAAATATAAAATTAGTTCCCATCATCTTTAATAACATAATTGAGCAAAGTTCCCATGAAATTAGTTAATAATATAAAATGTGTATCATCACATTTATAAATTAATACCATAATATTCATTTATAATTATATCAATTTCATATTATGAACAAATTTAATAATAGAATTTATAAAAATATTATATTATTATTTTATATTAGATTAATATTTTACTTATTTATTCAATTCAATAGAAATTCAAAACTGTTAAAAAATATTGAATTGGAGAGGATTAATTATTAATTGACTAAATCAAATAGAAATATTTAATTTGTAATTGATTGACCATAATTGATTTTTGTCTTATTTAAATTTGTGAAAAAACTTTAAAAAAAATTAATTAAAAAATTAGAAAATAAAAATAAAATAAAATTGAGTATATATAAATATAAACGGGCTAAACGGGTTGGCCCGGTTAACCCGCGGGCTAGCCCGTTTAGCCCACGGGCTAATCGGTCCGGGCCAAAAAGGCCCGATTTTAAACGGGCCTCCCATTGCTCGGCCCTAACCCTGCATATAATAGGTTTAAACGGGCCGGCCCGTTTAGCCCGGCCCGGATTAACAATGCTAGGCCACGCGTACCCCCGTGCGCCCGAGCGCGTTCTTACGCACGTGCCCTTGCCCGTCCCCGGCTCCGCTCCGCTCCAACCCTGCCCCGTGCGTGTCCGCGCGAGCTTGTGAGCGCGCCCGCCCGGTGTTAGTGTCAGTGTCCTTGAGACAATCTATTGTAAGGACATAATACTCGATGATATTCAGTTTTATTTAATATTATAGTTTATTTAATATTAATGTATGGCAATACACTTGTTTGAATATTATGTTTGATTGTTTGCATTTATTCGTACAAGTGTTCCCATGAGTCGTTGTTGTCATTGAGGTTTTGAGAACTCAGATGACTTAAGCATGATTCTCAAATAGTCCCGATCAAGGATCATCAAAAATTGGATTGAGATTGGTGTGCGATCTGCATCATACTCTTAGAGAGTGTAGTAAGATCTCACTCAGGGCGTGTTTTGAAACACTTAAAACAACTTCCAGAAACACTTATTTTCAAAGCTCTCTCTCACATCTTTTGAAAATAAGTACTTCTGGAAATTGTTTTAAGTGTTTCAAAACACACCCTTACTACGAGATACTAAGCATCTCATGATGAATGCACAAATACCTTAGATGTATTTGTATACCCATCCGAGAAACCGTTTGATGTAAGTCCACAATATGTATCTACGGGTATCTCGGTTAGTGGGAGCGATGCGATACTCCTTTGACTAGAGGTCAATACGTACGACATGTGTGGAGTGATGAACTTTGACCGTGACCGACGCTTGCACCCGTGTATGGGTAGATATGGCTTGGATTGGGTTCATCACGAAGTGCATGTGCGTGGTAGTTGAGCCAAGTAAAGGATTCATTCCTCAATGTGGATTTAGAGAGAATACTCATCTTCTCGTCTTAATTGGATCTAAGTCATCAGCCGATGCACGTCAACTTAGACTTTGTGGCTAAGTGTGATATACATGATCAATTAGTGATTAGAGATAATATGATTAAGTTAATTGAATAGACACTTCATCATGTTCAAGACATAATCAAGTATTCGTGAATGAAAGGAGGAAATCATAATAGCCCATGTTTCAGTTACAGGTAGTTGCACGTTTCGAGCAACGTACCTCATATATTGAGAATGTCTGAGTTATTGTCTAGGGTTCAATTAAGACCTTTAGTTTGACTAATCGTTCGATATATGAGGGCCTATGGGTCACACAACAAGTAGTTCCCTTTTACGGATTATAGTTTGTTTATTAAATGTTAAATTAGATTTAATATTTAATTTATGGAGAATTAATTAATACTAAATTAATTTAGAATTAATTATTATTAATTTTTAATTAAATTAGATTTAATTAAATATGATTCCCAATAATAATATATGGAATATTATTATAGGATTTAATATATATGGAATCAAATCCGTAGATATTTGATATACATGAGAATTAAATCCGTAGAGATTTTATATATGGAAATAAATCTTGGAGATTTATTTTATAAGATTATGGATTTTATTTCCTAATCAGGTTAGCTTAAGATTTAAGTTGGGTCTTCACTATATATATGAGCTCTTGGGAATTCACAAACAACGTTAATTCATTATTCTCTCTATAAGACCTAGAGTTAGATTTTTCCTAGCAAATTCATCTCGGGATTCAACGCTGGAAAATCCATGCAAGTCCGTCATTGGGGATTATGTGGATATCATAGTAGAGAAATATGCGATTTACTGTAAGGTTTCTCTTTATGTTTATACGTATTCAATTATGCAATTACGTGTCCGTTGTTGGTGAACTGTTTATTTCTACTGCGCATGTATTACGTGTTTACGTGCCTCTAAATTCCAATTATGAACTGGGTGTGACCGATTTTAGAAATCAAACAGCACCATGGGTATTTGTTTATTTGAGGTCACAAATTGAAACCCCTTTTGTTGTTCTTGCTCGGTTGTCTCTCTCGCTACATCACTCTAGGGTTTGGAACCCTACACCGTTCGAACCTGTGCCGCCCGCCAGCGATGGAGACCGCGGCGCATCATTCGAGGCGGTGCCTAATCGTCGTGCCACGCGATGGCTGCGCGTCACCGCATTGTTGCGCGTGACGGTGGCGCACTTGAATTCACGATGGTTCTTCGTCTTTCTCCGGTCTTCGGGCCGGTAATGCACGCCCGCATTGACGAATCGATGGGGTTACGCGGCTCTGTCACTCTCTGGTTCAGACGGCGAATTCACACACGTGCAACGGCTCTATTGGCTGCGATTTGGGTCGATTCAATCAGTGCAGCAGCGATTTCGCCCGTGATTAACGAATCGAGGCCGTTTCGTTGTCTTTGGGGTTGTCACTGTGCGATTTCGCACTTTTGGAACGTCGGTGATGGCGAGTCGCCCACGCGCGCCTAGCGGCGGCAGCGACTCGCCCACGCGCTTGCAATGACGGTGGAGGCCCACTCGATTGCGTGGTTGACGATGGCGATTCCGCCTGGTCTTGTTGTGGTTGATGCATGTTCTTGTTTCTGGGTTGCTTTTCAATTCAATGTTTGTTGATTGTTTTGATTCGAACCTTGCCTTGTTGTTACCCTTTTACACACTGAAACCTCGATGATTTTGAAAGCCTTTCAATACTAGAAATTTGTTAATGACTGGGTTGAATTGTTGATGATGAACGAAGGTTTGGTGTTTGGGTTTTGGAAATTTGACGTCCCGAATTACGGATTGGATCTGGGAATTTGGGCGGTGATGTGGGGAGGGACCCGGGTGAAAATTCGATTTTCACTAGGCCCTCTTTGAGTAATTTTTGAAATTGCATCTGAGCCCTAAGAAAACAAATAAATATTTTAATTTAAAATTTGATTTTAAGATTAAAATTTTATCGTGTGGACCAAAAATTAAAATTAATTGGATTAATTGAATTTTAATAATTAATATATTGGATGAAATTAAAATTGGATTTTAATTTTGTTTAAGCGTTTTGATAAATTATTAAATCCCACTTGGTTAACAATTTAATTTAAATTCTGTTAACGCATTTTACGTTCGCATTATAATTGTTGGGGTAGGCGGGGCCCAATAATTGTTGGACAGTATTAATTGTTTGGGTAGACGACGCCCATATAAATGTTAGTCCGTATCAAATCATGTTTGTGTTTGGATAACATATGCCAGGATCTATCGGGATGACCTCATAAACACAAATTTAAATTAACAATTATTACTAGCATGAATTTACCTAAGTGAATTCAAATAATAATTACACCAACAACGACATGCAAATAAAATTCACGTAAAAGATCCTAGCATGCGGAATTTCTAGGAGTTTACGTAAACGTACCTGTTGGAGAGACAATTTGAGATGGACAGGATCTAGTAACTGGCTACCAACAAAAAGTCCTTCTCAAATATTTCCAAATCCTCGCTCAATAACCCGGTGGGAGGTTCTCCGATGAACAATTTATAAAACAAGGAAAATAAAATTGTTGCACCACCTTTGTGGATTTCTAATATTTCCAACACATGGAATTGCACTGGGGATGAAAAATTCATCCCCTATTTATAAGAGGGGTGTTGGTTGAATTTTTTAGGGTTAATTAGGGTTAGGAAAGATCTTTTCTTGATCTCCAAGAAATCTTGAATATATCTCATATATTATTCTTTCCATGTGTATTTTTCCACAAAAATCTCACACCCTTATTTACCCTTAATTTCGAAAAAAAGAAGAAGATTTGCAATATTGGATCTTTCTTGAATTTATGAGATATTCTTGTATTCCAAGAATACATATCTTTCTCCATAAAATCTTTCCAAGAAAATCAAGAAAATCTTTCTTCCCTTTCTTATACATAATTTTCGAAAAATCCTCATTAAAGAAACCAAGTGGGAGATTTCTTGAATTTATGAGATAATCTTGAATTCCAAGAATACTTATATCCTTTCCATAAAATATTTTCAAGAAAATTTCTTTTCCCTCTTATTTCTTTAAAATTTTCGAAAAAAAAAACCAAGAAATATTAGGCAACAATCATTTATTTTATTTTAAGAACCTTTTATTTATTGGAATATAATTGGGCTACTTGAGGGGCCTTTAGGAGAATTAAGATGGACCTTCCAATGGACTTCTGAATTCCAATATTGAGCCACAATATAATTTAGCTCATTAATATTAATTAATACAACTATATAATTAATATTGCACTATCCAATCTTAACCCATATTACGGTAATATGGCTCCCGGTTATTATTTCCCGTGTTTAAGATTATTTAGTCCATTAATTAATTAAGCCACTGAAAAGCTTTATATTAATTAATATCTTGATCCTTGGAGTAAGGACATCTCAGCTTTATTATCCAAGGGGACCAATCACGCAAGACTTTGCAAGCACACAATTCTCTGTATTAATCTTAGCAACTGTCGTACAATTAATATTATTGCCCAAGATATAGGGTATCGAAGTCCCAATGATTCTCTTCCCATTTATAAGTCAAAGCAATAATTACTAATCGCACACGGTCCTTATTAAATGACAGAGATTAAGAAATCAACAACCACTGAGGTCTAACTCTTCATCCCATAAGTCGGTGCGAATGAGTTTATCCTCTCTGCAGGTCCGCTTCAGCGCATCGAATGCACTAGTGTAATTTCTTGGTCAAGACAAGCCAATTTGAGTCTTACACATCAACTTCTACCAATAGACTGTTCGGGTCTATCTAAGCTGTGAAACACACACTAGTTTACAAGGGACTGTTAACGTGATCTTCTGTGGTCGGGTAACACCACGTTAACTACAATGTAACATGTGCTATTATATGAACGGTTTGCAATAAATATATATAATATTCAATCATATTTAAAGGAACAGTGATAAAAAAATTATTTCAGTAAATAAATGTTTAATACATAGGTTATACAAAATAAAAACATACCACAACAATCTCTCACTTATACTCAAAGTCCGCTTTTAAGTATACCACAACACGTCTAATGTATTATACAGTGACATCTAATGTCACCTACATCAACCTAATAATATATCTCCCACTTATACTCAAAGCAGATTGGCAACGCTCTTGACACCCATTCGTTCCACATGTCTCTCGAATGTTAACAGAGGCAGACCCTTTGTGAATGGATCAGCTAGGTTGTCTTCCGACGCGATCTTTGCCACCTCTATATCTCCTCTCTTAACGATTTCTCGTGTAAGATGGTATTTCCTTTCAATGTGTTTGCTGGCCTTGTGAGCTCTCGGTTCTCTTGAATTTGCAACTGCTCCGGCATTATCACAGAAAACCGTGATGGTGCTGGGAAAATTCGGAACAATGTCCAAGTACACTAAGAAGTTCTTGAGCCACACCACTTCTTTCGCTGCTTCACAAGCACACTACCCGAGGTAGATTTTCTGGAATCTATGTCCGATTGAAAATGCGAGTCTGTGTATCCAACTGGAAACAAACTGTCCGACTGGTAAACCAGCATTCTATCCTGAGTTATTTTTAGATACTTTAGAATGTTCTTTACGGCAGTCTAGTGTTGATTTCCAGGATTACTTTGATATCTTGCCACCATGCCAACGGTGTAGCAAATATCCGGTCTCGTGCTCAACATTGCATACATAAGACTCCCTACTGCTGACGCATAAGGAATGAATTTCATGTCATCTATATCCCCTTGTGTCTTGGGACACATGTTTTTCGATAGATGGATTCCGTGCCTGAAGGTTACAAAACCTTTCTTGGAATCTTGCATGTTGAATCGCTTCAAAACAGTGTCTATGTATGAAGCTTGCGATAAGCCAATCATTCTTTTCTTTCGATCTCGAGTAATCGTGATCCCAAGAATATGACCGGCTTCCCCTAAGTCCTTCATATCAAACTGTTTTGACAGCCATACCCTTAAGTCTGACAAAACCTTTACATCATTTCCGATGAGCAGAATATCGCCCACGTATAGTACTAAGAATACCAAGGCAGTTCCGTCACACTTCTTATACACACAACTTTCAAACTCGTTTTGATCAAACCCATAAGACTTGATAACATGATCAAAACATTGGTTCCAAGCCCGAGATGCTTGCTTTAGTCCATAAATAGACTTCCTTAGCTTGCAAACAAGACGTTCTTGGCCTTTCGTGATGAAACCTTTGGGCTGTTGCATATAGATTTCCTCGTCAAGACTCCCTTTAAGGAAAACTGTCTTGACATCTATTTGCCAGATCTCAAAATCTTGATGTACAGCTATTGCCAAGAGAATACGGATGGACTTAAGCATGGCTACGGGCAAAAAGGTTTCTTCATAATCGAAACCCTCCTTTTGAGTGTATCCCTTTGCCATAAGCTTAGCTTTAAAGGTCTCGACCTTCCCGTCAGATCCTCTTTTTCTCTTGTAGACCCACTTGCATCCAATGGATTTTACCCCACTGGGTGGTTCCACTAGCTCCCACACTTGATTATGATCCATTGAGCCCATCTCGGCATCCATCGCAGTTTGCCAGGATTCAGAATCCTTATCTTGGACCGCCTCCTTGTAGGACCAGGGATCTGATATATTATCCTCGGGGACCAAATCAAAAGATTCTCCTATCCCCATGAATCTCTCAGGTTGTCGAACAACCCTTCCACTACGATGAGGTTTTGGTTGTGTCGGTGTGATGCTTGGTATGTCAACTTGTACAGTTGGTATAGGAGTTTGCCCTCTTATTTCGTCTAAGGTAATCTCACTTTTGGACTTTCTATTGTTCATAAAGTCTTCTTCCAAATATCTAAAGTGCATACTTATTACCACCTTTTGATCTTCGGGACCATAGAACATACACCCTTTCGTTCCCATGAGATATCCTATAAACAGCCTTAGTTCCGAACGTGCATCCAACTTACCGGCTTCCTTGTCTCGGCGGACACCCCCAAATTCTAAGATGTCTCAGACTGGGCTTGCGCCCAGTCCACAAATCTTTAGGGGTTTTGGAAACCGATTTGAACGGTACCAAATTTAGAACATAAGCCGCTGTTTTCAAGGCATAACCCCAAAACGACTTGGGAAGATCTGAATAACTCATCATGGATCTGACTATTTCTAAGAGTGTTATGTTTCTTCGTTCTGCAACCTCGTTTTGTTGAGGGGTTTCGGGTGCAGTCAACTGGGAAACAATCCCCTCGTCTAACAGGTAGTTCAACTCATCGCTGAGGTATTCACCTCCACGATCAGATCGTAGAAACTTGATACTCTTTTCCATATGATTCTCCACTTCGGCTTTGAACTCTTTGAATTTATCAAAGGTTTTCGATTTGTGTTTCAACAGGAAAATGTACCCGAACCTTGAGTAATCATCAGTGAACGTCACGAAATACTCATAGCCACCTCTAGCTTTGGTTGACATTGGACCACACACGTCAGTGTGAACGATTTGCAACACTTCTGTGGCTCTATTCCCCTTGGCTCCAAATGCCGTCTTGGTCATTTTACCCTCCAAACATGATTCGCAGGTGGGAAATGGTTCCATCTGTAGGTCCGACAATGAACCATCTTTCACCAACCTTTGGATCCTATTTAGATTAATATGACCCAATCTTAGATGCCAGAGAAGTGTCTCGTTCACCTTTTCTGAACGTTTTCTCTTATTGCTTGAAACAGTCGATGTGTTAAAAGATACATTTTGTGAGTGGTGTGCACAGTTAATTGTATAGAGATTGTTCCTTAAAGTTCCATGACAGATAAACACATCGTTACGAAAAATAGTAACTTGTTTATAAAAATAAACAGAATATCCATCAACAAATAGTTTTGAAACTGAAATAAGGTTTTTACAAAAAACGGTAACGTAAAGAACATCTCTTAAAACTAAAGTATTGTCTTCAAAAGACAGGTGCACGTCTTCCACTGCTTCAGCTGCTACTCTCGTAGCATCGCCCAATGTGATGAGGATCTCACTTCCACTAAGTTACCCGGTCAATTTGAACCCCTGTAACGTGAAACAAACATGATTAGTGGATCCCGTATCCACTACCCACGAGTGGGTAGCATACGCCGCTAAACAAGTTTCAACAACTAGTGCATGAGAATTACCTTTCTTCCCATTCCTTTTAGGTTTGGGACAGGCAGACCTCCAATGTCCTTTCTCACCACAGTTGAAGCACTTCCCCTTTGGATTCTTTCTGACACCCAACCATTTGACCGTCTTATCTCTACTGTTCTTTGTGTTGAGGTTTCTTTGGTTACGACAATTCATTTCTTCATAAATCTTGCCTTCCATTGGCCTATATTTTGATAAGAGATTTTTAGTCACCAAAGTTTGGTCCTTTTGTCCCAAATGCTTCTCTATTGTCTCCAAAACTTCTGGTAGAGTTTCCATAGTGAACATGTGATCACTCATCACATAACTACAGTAAAACTCATCGAAGCACTTTGGAAGAGTTAGGAAGACAAAGTCGACCTGAGCCTCATCACTATACTTAGCACCGAGATAAGCAAGTTTGTCAAAATAACGCTTGACCTTGAGAACATGGTCCCTTACGGGTGTTCCCTCTGTCATATGCAGCATCGCTACGCCATCGTGATTAAACTGATTGATCATGCGGTTTTCTGTTAAAAACATGTCTTCACTGTGGATCAACTCTAGAATTTCTTTCGCACACACCCCTTTCCCAAAAAAGGTTTTGTTGATTATCTTGCCCTTGAAATAAGATTCGCAATCTCCATAATGTTGTAGCGTGAAATAACTCAATCCAGTAAGGCAACTCTCTTTCAAATATCAATCAGTTGGAGCGACTTTACTTGGAATCAGGAGGTCGTATAGCGACTTCCTTGAGCAGAGGAGGTCGCTGGGTGACTTAGGGAAGACCACAGGTCGGAAGCGACTTCAGTCCAAGGTCGATGAAATGATAAATATGGTAAAGATATGGACAGCTAACGGCGCGGGTATTACGGGCATAAGCAGGGACAGTAAATCCAAATGCCGAAATCTCTGGTCAGTTGAAGAAACCCTAGCATTGGCGACGGAAGCCTCAATAAGCCCACAGAGAAGCCCACGAAGATCTGTGACCTAATCTCTTGTCTATGAATACAACGTGTAATGCTCATTGTAAAGGGAGCAATCTTAGAACTCTAGACAAAAAATATATAATAAAATACTCCTGGCTTGGGCGCCCCTAGACGTAGTCTTATTCGAAAGACGTAACCAAATTTGAGCACAATTTACATTTATTGTTCGTTACCTGTTTGATCTGATTCATCATACGTGTGTTGCCCTAGACTTGAAATCTAGGTTACAACATTTGGCGCCGTCTGTGGGGAACTTTCTGTCGATTTATTCATAAATCCCCAGGAGACCCATCCTTTGTCAATGGTGATCAACCAAGGTAACGCTACCAGAAACGAGATAGATCTCAGTGACGGTGTCGAGGCCTCAATGAGTTTGCAGCGGTCTCACCCTGTCATCCCAGAGGCCACCCCCGACTGGTGGAACCTCGTCCAACCAGAAGACGCGAAGGCCATGTTGTTCATCATTTTTAGACCATATATACTTCTAATTAATTTCGTGGTTGATGATAATGAATTATATAATGATAATTAATATATGTACCTGAGTTATACATCCTCCATGACCTATGCCTTCAAAGAGTTGATGAAATGTCAAAGCAGCAATTAAAGGTTTTATAGTCTTGGGGCTTTCTGAAGCGCCTAAAGCGATTCCAATTATCACAGAATGGACTATATTCCCAACTCCAGCACCTACAATAAATCATAAATGCAGTTAGTTATTTAAAAATAAATTAAAAGCGATACACGATAACATTTAGTAGCTGTTCAAATAAATCGAGTCAATTACATAATATATATGCATAACTTTCATTTTATTAATTGTACTCAATCTAGATTTGTTTTTCAAATAGTTAAATGAGTTATTAATGAATTGTAGGTAAAATTAACCAAATAAATAATTTTGCAGATATAAACCGCTTTGCATGATTTCCGCAGCAGACTCAACCCCTTCGTGAATGTATCTCAAATCTTTAGACATTGATGTCAGGATTATACATTTCACAGGTCCGTTGGTACGCTCTCAATCATCATACAAAGATCTCTCCGCATCAGTTGATTTTTCAGTTGGTTTGCTAGGCTTAGGTGTCATTAGAACCCAAATGTGCTTCGGTGAAGCTAGGACAATTTTCATTTTTCGTTTCCAAACAATATAGTTATCACCAGTAAGTTGATGTTCTTTGAGCATATATTTCAGTGGATTAAAAGGTTTCGACATGCTGAACTGAAATAAATAACAATTTGTATAATCTCAAATTTATCACACAATTCGACCACACTATTCATATCAAAATCTCAAAACAATATGAATATGCATCAGCCGACATCTCAAAACAGTTTAAATAGGTCACGTTGGGTGATCTGTCTATTTAAACACATTCAAGCAGGTTACAACAGCAACAGTTACAAACCTTTAATTCAAAATTAATAGTCGGCTCCCACTTGACCAATATAAAATTGACAGGGACTTCGGAGAAGTATATGAATATCAATTTTATACCTAAGTAGTAGTTTCATTCTTCTTATACAAGAATACAACCCAGGTGAACTTGGAGAATCGTCCACAATCACCAGAGTATATTTGCGTCCGCTGAAACTAAATGGTGTAATTTGTCCAAATAAATCCATATGAAGCAGTTGCAAAACTCTGCTGGATGGAGGTGAAGGAATCCCTTTGAATGAAGCCTTGACTTGCTTTCCCTTCTGACATGCGGCATATGTCTGATCCTTTGAGAAAACTTCATTAGGGAGTCCCTCATCTAAGGAAATCCTTGTTATTTTATTAAGAGTCTTAAAGTTCAGATGACTCATTCTCTTGTGCCAGAACCAACTTTACTTTTGGAACTTTTAACAATCAGGCATTCATTTCTTGGACAACTGTCCCAATCTGCAGTGTAGATCGTTCCTTTTCTGGAACCAGTTAACAATATTTGTTGAGTAGATCGATTTCTGATAGTGCATCGATCTGTAGAGAACTCAACGTTGAATCCTTTGTCGCAGAATTGTGAAATCGATATCAGGTTATGCTTTAAACCATCGACATACGAGACTCCAGTAACCCTCTGGTTAAACTAAAGTTATCGTCACCAAAGAGTACACATGGGTCTTCTTGTTCTACATATGAACTGAGGAGATGTTCATTGCTACTCATGTGTCTTGAGCATCCACTATCGATGTACCAAATAGTTATTTGTACACCTCCCTTATTGGTCAAACCCACGCAAACCTGCAATCAAATCAGGCTTTAGGTACCCCTGTAGGATTGGGTCCTAAGGGGTTAGTGTTACTTTTCGGGATCCAAACAAACAGGGCACTTCTATGGTAATCATCAAGACCAGAAGGCCTAATTTGTCTCCCATAAGCATCTACATAATCATACATCTCTTCATGTGCTTTCTGATTATATGATTTCCAGTGTGAACCTTGGATGAATCAGAAGACTTGGGATTTTTCTAATTTGTCTGTCTTCTTTTAATCTAGTGTGGTTTAGGTGCAGATGTCCTGGATTTCTGGTTGAAGGGATATGTACGACTGCTACCATCAAAAGATTCATATCTCCTTTGCACAAATGGTTTCTGCAGTTTACCCTTAGCATGCTGGTTAGGCAGCTTGACCTGATCAAGTCTCAGTTGAGACTTTCCCTTGCGAGATTGTCCTTTCTGATTCCTGATCTGCTGATTAGGCTGAGGTCTCTTCAGAAGAACATGGTTCTTCTGTTGATTCCTCGGATGATGCTTGATCAGGTGAGGTCCATTTATGTTCCCTTTCTGATCAGGCACTCGCCTTTCCTGTTCAACAGGTATTTTTCCCTTCTTTGATATAGATTTGGCATATCGTTTATCTTGTCCAGAAACCTTCCTAAATTCACTTTTGGGAAGTGAACCAGGTTGGACATATGAAGATCCAGAAGGGCTTTCATACCCAATACCCTTCTTATCAGTTGGCTTCCGAAAGTAGCTTGTTATTTCATCAACATTTTTAGATGCTTTTCCGAAAACCTCAACTTTCTTTCGCAAACTGTCTTCACTTTGTTTTAGACTCTCATGTTGTCGGAAGAGTTCATCAAAATTAGCTTGGAGGACTTTGAGATCATCAGCTTGCTGTTTGTTGATAGCTTGCTGTTCCTTAACTAGTTTACCCTGATCAGAAGAGCTGACTTTCAGAAACTCCAGTTCTGTTGTCATCTTCTGAACAGTCTCAACTGATTTCAGTTCAGCTGCTCTTCTTACGACATTATCCTTAGCAAGACCGATGTTCTCAACCATTAGCTTATCGTTCTCAACTTCCACTACAATATAAGTGTCTACTGCATTAGAGAGATCATCAAGAAATCGCTCATTGATGAGCTGCAGGTCACTCTCTCCCGTAGGTGTGCTCAACACAGTAGGTGTGGAAGCAGAAACAGAAGGCACAGAAACAGGTTTAGAGATTACCTCAGACGGAGTGACTTCTTTGGCTATGACACAGATGTCGTCATCAGATGAGAACATCAGATCGTCGAGGTTGTCGACATCATCAGTCGTGGTCATCAGGCAGAAGTCTTCGATAAATGAGTAACCAGAATCATCCGAAGGTAGATAGGAGTCATCGATACCTGATGTATCGGCAACCATGGCTTTTCTGTCGCGATATCGTTGCTCTCTTCTGTTGCGCTTCTCTTCTCTCTCTTTTGGAGTCAGGTCAGGGAATCAACACTGTAGTGACCTGGTTTCTGACAGCTGAAGCACGCTCCGAGTTCTCCAGAGTTTCGTCTGCCAGGTGAGTCAATTCTTCTGTAGGGTCTGTCAGGTGACTTCCCAGTTTTCCTGTAATCAGAATTCCTTCTCTCTGATCTGTTGTCTCTTCTATCATCAGAACGATCATCTCTCCTTTCTTCTCTGCGGTCATCTTTATGATCATCTCTTCTGTCATCAAAACGATTCCTTTCTTGTGATCTATCAGTAGATCTCCTATTTCTTCTACTGTTCTGATAGTCTTTATAGAACTTCCGATACTTTCCCATTTGAACATTCGACCTTTCCAGCTTTCTGGTCAGCAAAGCAATTTCTTTAGCCTGACTTACAATCCTTCCTACTGGTTCAGACATTCTTGCACTGCTACTGGTTGCCTGAAATGCAATAGCTTTTTACGAATTTGATGCAGCTTCAGCAGGAACTTCTTCTGATCCAGGATTCCTTTCCTTCAGATCATATTCGTGAGCTTTCAGACCGAGGAACAACTTGCTTGGCTTCAGAGTAGCAAGATCATGAATATCTTTGATCACAGTTACGTTCATGTCCCATTTCTTCGGCAGGGACCTCAGAATCTTATAGTTAATATAATTATCTGACATTACACGTCCCAGATCACAAAGTCTGTTGACTCCCATCGTGATCCTTCCATTGAACTGATTGATGGTCTCATTTGGTACCATTCTGAGTTTTTCGAAGTTAACCATCTCAGCTTGCAGTCTGCTTTCCTTGGTCAGATCATTCCCTTGACATATTGAAGCCAACGTATCCCATACTTCTTTGGCAGTCTGCAGGTACTTGACTCTTTCCTTTGTTATAGGGTCCATCGTCTTCATGTTGAGATGCTTTGCTACTATATCCAAATTATATAGCTTTCTTTCTTCAACATCCATCAGCGAAGAACTCTTTCTGACACGTGCACCAACAACATGATGTGGATCTCTGTTATCGTTATTTGGATTCGTATGATAGATGATAATCGGTCCTCGTTAAAGAACTTCCATCATTCTGTTACTGATCGAACCCAGATGGTTCCCCATAAAGATCTTCCAGTCGGCATACTCATCGATGTTGAACTTGAGCAGGTCATGATACATACCCGAAGTATTATCCATGCTGAATGGGATTTTTGATAACAGATGTGCTTTAAAAACAGGTTTTTCAAGATCTGTTCAAGTGACCACAATGGTTTTTCCTCAAGAACCAATGATACTCAAAGCCAGTGGTCTGTAGAACCACTGCACTGATACCACTTGTAGGTCCCGAACGGGTTTTCGTGAGGCAGAAGTCTAGAGGGGAGGGGTGAATAGACTTCTGAAACTTTTTAGTGGGATTAGGTGTGAATTGCAAGTTGCCTGATCAGAGTGCAAGTGAATCAGTTTGGACTGATATCCAACTTACTGATCGCCTGAGGACAGATCAGTTCGGTGTCTATCAGCTTAAGTGATGTGCGGAAGGTAAGTTTAACCAGTGTGAAAAACCAGTTTACTAAATCTGATTCTAAGTAATCTGTTTTAGATCAGATGACAGAGTGCCAAACTGATCAGATCAGTTGCTTGGTGTAAATCTGATCCAAACTTAGAATATGCATGTAATACTTAAACAACTGTGTGCAGATAGTGTAAAACAGGTAAATCAGATAAAGCCACACTAGATTTTTATAGTGGTTCAGACAACTTGTCCTACGTCCACTCTTCCCTATCAGCAGGGACACCAAATAACCAAATGGACTTAGATTCAACACAGTACAAAAGATGTTTCAAGAGTTCTCATTCAACCAATCCCAAAAGTCAGAACTAGAAACCTTAGTCTAAATCTTGCTAAAACAAACTTAGCCTAACTTTTGGTTTGGGTATAAGATTTGTTGTGTTCCAACTGGAAATCTATCCTAGTATTTGAGTAGCCTAAGGCTGAAGGATAATATTTCTATGCTAAGAACTATGGGATGAACACTTAGAAATATTATTTAATTTTGTGTTCTTCATGCGGAAATTGCGGATAGCTTGAGCTTGATGATAATTTCCGTAACCTTACTATGAAGGTTTGATCCCATATATATATAGGCACGAAATCAAACCAGCCATTGGAGTGAAATTCAAATTTCGGTCTAATTTAGGTAGGTTTGCAGGCTTGATTTTTGATGTACGTAGAGGCGGCATGGCCGAAAGCATGTATGATTGTCCTTTCTAGCTGTTTGACTCTGAAGCACTTCGTCCTGCAATGTCAGCTCCGTACATACATGTCTTGCTCTCATTGGTTATCAAGTACACTTATTTAAGCTGACCTGATCAGTCCAAACTGATCAGTCTACTGATTGAGTCTTCTGATGCAGGTTGTCTTAGCATAACTTGCAGACTCTTCTTTACTACTTCTTATGTAGGCCTTTTGGTCTTCTGAGTCTTGTTACCTGGTGGTCATCTGATCTTCAAGTCTTCTAATTCTCCAGCATGTTACCTGATCTTCACCTGGTTATCTGACTAGCTGATCTTCTGATCTTCTAGTCTTCTGATTTTCTTCAAGACTTAACCTATACATATTGAGTTCCCCCTCAATATGTGACTTATCTATTACATCAGCTGTCTATACATCTCAGTTGGTCATCCTATCCTGAATTTCTAATTCATCAGTCGGCTAACAGGTCTGATTGGTCCTATTCCAACCTGTTGTAACCTAGAATTAGCGTCTAGAGCAACACACAAGTAATCGATCAAACCTTTATGTAACAAAAAGCAATGGTAAAAAACGCACGAGTTTGATTACCCAGTTCGTCTTTTGAATGAGACTACGTCTGGGGGCGTCCAATCCAGGAATCACTACTACACATTTGAGCTTGGAGAGTTGAACTTGGACAGCCCTTTTTTCGAATAGCTCTCCAAGTGGTCCCTTGGAGAGCGGTTCTATTAAAAAAAAAAAGACAGCGGTTCATAACCGCTGTGCAAGGTACTTGGAGAGCGGTTTTGAACCGCTGTCCAAGGTAAAGCTTGGAGAGCGGTTCATAACCGCTCTCCAAGTGATTTTTTATTTTTTTTATAAAGCTTGTATTTTTTGTTTTATTTTTTTGTTTAATTTAATATTTTTTTAAAACTCCCTTACATCTATTTTCCAGTCTTCTCTCTCCTACTTAGTATTATCCAAATTCTTACAAATTAAATTCTTAATTTTCTCATTATTTTACAATTTTTTTTATTTCTAATTACACTAATCTTATTTTAAGTTTTAACTTCCAAAATTTCTAACTTTCTCATTATTAAATTTCCGAGATCAATGTTATTTAACCCACTAAAAATTCACTATCTCTTTTTTCGTAGTTCTTTTATTATTTTACATTTTTTTTATTTTTAATTAAAGTTTAATTAAAATTTTCAAATCTAATCTTAATGAAATTAATAATTTCTTTAAGAATTCCGCTTAACATGTGGGAACATGTACTAGTTAACTTCTAAAGTTCTTCATTGCATTTTCTAGTGTAACATTCTTTTCCATTCACATTCGTCACGGGAAAATTTGAACAAGCCTCTTAAACAATTGTCTCTCTTAATCCAACTTTAATAAATATTACTCACAATATTAAATCATTGGTAGACAAATCAAATTCAAAGTTAGTTGAAAAAAAATGGATTGAACCAAACCCATTTTGACTAAAAAACCAGAAAATAAATTTATGGACACTGTAAAAGAAAACCAAAACTCTTTGAAATATAGGAAGATGCCCTTCTTTGTATTTGAAATTATAGGTCAATTCAAAAGTTAATTTTAATTAAATTTTGTAAAGTACAAGTAAAAAATATAATTTTAATTTAATTTAAATTTAAATTTATATAAAAAAATTATTATATAAAAATGTGATTGAATTAATAAATAAGATAATTGAAATAAAAATTTTAAAAAAAAAATTGTAAGAAAAAACGATTTTTTAGAACATATAGAATTAATTTCATTAAGTAAAAAGAAGAAAGCAAGTGCCCGATTGGGAATTGATCCTTTCAGCGCCCAAGGTCCCGTGTTCGGTCCCCCATGGGAGCGAATAATTGCCTCAATTAATTGGGAGGCTTGGTGGCTTATATATGAGATGCTTGGTGGGTCCGTGCCTAAATATCGATTTTTTAAAAAAAATATATATTAGACAGCGGTTGAAAAACCATTGTTTGTTATAATCTTGCACAATGGTTAATAACCATTTGTCAAGTCTTTTCTTGGACAACGGTTTTTATCATTTGTCCAAGCTTGGGCGGTGATGCTTGGAGAGCGGTTATAACCGCTCTCCAAGGTCATTTTTCACAGCTGTCCAAGCCCAAATGTGTATTAGTGAATATTTTATTATCTTTATATGCCTAAAGTTCTAAGATTGCTCTCTTTTACAATGAATAATACATGAGATATATATAGACAGAGAATTAGGTTATGGATCCACGTGAGCTTCTTTCGCGGGATTGCTGAGGCTCCAGCCACCAGTGCTAGGGTTTCCCTAGTTAATCTACGATTTCCGCGTCCGGATACACTTACGTTGATTATGCTCCGCGATATCCGCGCCATTAACTGCCCGTATCTTTCCCATATTTATCTCTTCATCGACTTCAGGTTGAAGTCGCCTCCGACTTGTAGGCTTTTCCAAGTCGCCCCGCGACTTTCGTACTCTTCTAAGTCGCTTTGCGGCCTCCTATGCCCAAGTGAGGTCGCTCCTAATGACAGGTACATAATAGAGAGTCGCCTCACCTGGTCGGATTATTTCATGTCACAACAATTGCCCCTCAAGTCGAGGTCGCTTGCTCGCATCGGGGCTTGACTTGACCCGTTGTTTTATCGACCTATGGCAAGTCGACCTTGGGAAACATTCCCGAAGTGAATCATCATCCTCGGGGAGGTGAATCGTCGCCTCGATTCCTTGAATCGGCGTGAGTTCTGACGAATCTATCATGATGGCTTGGCGGGTAGATGATATCATGCGCCGCGGGTCACTCCAATCGATGATCGTGGTGTCGACTAGGCACGACCTGCGCGACTTTGTCTCCTTCGGGGGGTGGGGGTCTTAATTATACTCCTATTACATTTGGACCCCCTCTTTTTATATAAAAAGGGCGAGGGTTTTAGGCATAAACCCTTTACCCATAACCTTTACGCAGCTTAGCTTTTCCCGAATCCCAAAATTTAGAGTTTTCGGCAAAATTCTGAATCCCCGATCGAAGCCGAATCAGGTAATACATTCACCCTCTTTCGAATCTTCTTATGGCCTCTAATCCACCAACCACTCCCGCGCCACCTCGCTTCCTGGTTTCGTCATCCTCGGACGCCGATGACGTGGCTATAGCCCACCTCTGTCCCTGCCAAGACTCTAGCTCCACTGCCCCCAACGTTGGGGGATCTTCGATCGCCGATGCCCTGATTGATAATAGGGACGGCGGGGGAAATGACAAAGGCAATGATGCACAATTTTTGGCCGAACTGGAGGAGATCACGTATCTTCCTCCACTGAACATTAGCCCTCCCCGTCCAGTTGCACCGGAGACGGGGACGTCCACAGGCCCTTCCAACTCGGCCCGTTACTATGGAGCTTATGATCGGGCCTTCGACTACCATACGTATGAGGCCCGAGCTCTGTACAAGCAACCAAAGCGGGGCTATAGGAAGTCGGGCAAGTTGAATTTTATGGCATCCGACCCGAAAATAGGTCGACCTTGTCTGATCGGTACGTGTTTTCTCTTCGCCGCCTGTACAAAGTGCCCCGGGATGTGCATTTCTACGGGGCGAACTCCGATGAGAGTGCCGACCAGCCGCCGCCTGGTATGATCGCTGTCAATGAGCACACTATGGAGGTGGGAATTTGCTTCCCGTTACATCCGACGATTTCCCATCTCTTGGCGCCCTGGAATTAGAGCCTTACGCAGATCACCCCGTACGACTAGAACTATATTCTTACTACTATGACCGTTCTAGGGTAGGCCGGGCTAAATCGGCTGCCGACACCTGGTGAGATCGCCTATGTGATGACGTCAATTGCCCAAGCCGGTGGCTACAATGTCGTGCAACTTCGGAAGGGCCGGGAGCTGGTGAGTGGGATCCCCAATAAGGTCGCCGACTGGCACCGCAAATGGTGGTTCGTCGGGGGGACGTGGGAGTCTGAGGATCCTTTGAGCACCCTGCCCATACGTGTCCCGCAGATTATGCCCATCGAGTTGAACATGGTGAGTTTTAACATTTTCGACTTCGAGGTAGTACTGATCTAATTCCCTTTTTATCTTGCAGTGTTCACGCTTGCTATTACCGACTTGTACTGGGACTTCTTAGAGGCTTACAACATAGTCCATGACACTCCTCCGAGCTGCAGCGATGTGAATGCCCTGAACACCGAGCTTGCCCGACTCAAAGCCGGCTTGTACACTTATCCTCGTCACCTTAAAATTCCGTGTAAGTCCTCTTGTTGACGACTTTAATTCTTTACAACAATTCGTGTGACCGGATTTTTTTCCTTGTTTGTAGTTCCCGATATCCAGGCTTACCGACGCCAACCACCCGCATCTGTGACGGCTACCCACAAGAAGTCAGTGCTCGGGCAGATGTGACACATACCGACTTCCGCCGCTCCTCCTCCAAGTTCGACCCCTTCTGGTCCTTACTCCGTTGACAAGGGGAAAAGGAAGGCCAAGGTGCCAAATTTGTTGGAATCCAAGCCTGCTCGAAAGAAGGTGAGGGAGGAGATCAGTACGTACTGGTCGGAGATGAATCGGGGACTCGGGAGGTCGCCTCTTCGCCCGACCTCGCAGCCCACTTCCGCTCCCGAAGGAGGTCGCCTTCCAGAGGACAACTCCTGGCTAGGTTGGGACACAGACCTAGTGAATAAGTAAGTTCGATCTCGTACTTTCCTGCTTTTCTTTATATTTTTCTATCACATATGATTTGCATCCTTTCGCAGCTCGGAGCTCACGCCGGACAAATTCTCCCCGAAAGTGCTGAGCTTCTTGAGGTCGCCCCAACTCGTTCCGGTCGGGATCCCCGAAGGCTGGCCCGCCTATCTCTCCAGGGGCCTACAAAACATGCCTTGGGGGTGGACACAGACGGATCATGCCAATGCCCATCGCCAGAAGGTGATGGGCAATCTATACTCGGCTCTCGTTTATTCCCAGAAGGTGGCCTTCTACTTGGAGAAGTCCAGCGCCTAGTTGGAGTCGGAGCTTGGGGAGCTGAGAAAGGCTCAGGCGCGGGTCATCGACCAGCCCAAGGTGATCCTTTTCGCGACCGACATTCAGAAGAAGTTGGAGACGTCCAACTCTGAGCTCACTCGGAAAGTTTCCGATCTGGAGAATCAGCTGGCTGGCATTGAGAAGGAGCTCTCGGCTAAGAAGGTGAGGGCGGCTAGGATTGAGGGAGAGTTGGCGGAGGCCCAGAAAGAGTTGGTCGCAAAGGAGGAGCATTTCAAAAGAACTGAAGACCTGAATGCCAACTTTGCCTATGTGATGGCGTTTGTCGGGACCATCAGGATCTGTCATGCTACAAATCCCTCTTGCGACCTCAGCGGGCTTGTCACCGAGCTGTCCGACTACGTTCGTGATAACCCTCCTACCCCAGTGTCCTGTTGGAGATTAAGGACCTAGAAGACATGGGCGTCGACCTCTTCTTCTTCGCCAACCCGAGCCGGATTGTGCACCCCATTCATGATATCGATGAGGTTCGGGTGGTCTCTGCTTAGTCGATCCCCGAGACTCCATTTGAGACGGTTTGACTTTCTCCGGAGGTCACCGGAGGAGAGGCTGCAGGGGGGAGGCCGTTGATGGCCCGAGCACCAGCCCGGTTGAGACTTGAAGAAGTTTTTCTTGTTTTGCTTGTATATGCAAATTTTCCTTTTTTTTTTTTTTGTTGCTGAACATCCCATGTATCGGCCTTCGGGCCTTACTTTATTAATGAAAATTCTCTTTTTTATTCCTTCATCGTGTCGACTTGACTTCCTTACGCAACTTTTAATTTTGCTTAATCCTCGTCATCTTATTGTTTATGCGACTTGTTGTTCGGATATCGCTTTTAGTCGTCTTACAAAGTCGGGGAAAATCACACCTCGCCGGATTGTGACTTCACCTCCAGTATGTCGAAAGTCGTACCTCGAGTGACTCACATTTTTTTTATATGCGATCCCCTTGATTTTAACACAGGAATTTGGAAAAGAGAATCATAATTATTGATTGATACACTTTGTTTACAAGGATGTGAACCTACTGATAATATTTCCTCAGGTGGGTCGCATTCCATGGGTATTGGGCCTTGGTACCGTCTGCTTTTTCGAGCTCGTGGGCTCCATTTGGTAGGATCTTTGAGACTTTGAATGGGCCCTCCCAGTTTGGACCGAGTACCTTTTTCAATACCAAGTCCCCTTCTTTGAAACGTCGGAGTCGCACTTTAGAATTATAGTACCTCTCCGACCTTTGCTTGTATCTTGCATTTCTCATGTTGGCCTCTAAACGCCTTTCTTCGAGTAGGTCTAGATTTCTGGCCAAGGCCTCATCGTTGTGATCGAAGGCGACCTGACTTGTGCGGAGATTGGAAAAATTAACTTCCGCAGGTACGACCGCCTCGGTTCCGAAAGCCAATGAGTAAGGGATTTCTCCTGTTGAAATTCTACAGGTCGTCCTGTATGCCCATAACACATTCGGGAGCTCGCTTGCCCACTTTCCTTTTCCTCCCTCAATCTTGGCCTTGAGTGTATGTTTGATGATCTTGTTCACCGCCTCGACCAGACCCTTTGACTGTGGATGATATGGAGTTGAGAAGAGCTTTGTGATCTTCCTTTTCTTGAAAAGACGTCGATTTTGAGGCCGTCAAATTTTTTGCCATTATAAGATATGATTCCCTGCGGTAAACTAAATCTGCAGATAATATTCTGCCATATTAATTTGATGACGTGATCTTGGTCTATGGTCGCCAATGCCTCAGCCTCGGCCCATTTTGTGAAGTAATCTACAGCTACCAGGGCATATTTGACCGAGCCTGGAGCTGTTGGGAGTGGGCCAATGATGTATATCCCCCACTTTGCAAATGGCCAAGGACTGAGGATGCTTGTGAGCTCTTCTAGGGCAGCTTTGATGGAAGGGGCATAGATTTGACATCTGTGGCACTTGCGGGCGAAGATGATGGCATCGGCCCTTAGTGTTGGCCAAAAGTACCCTTGCGTTGTGGTCTTATGGGCCAGCGATTTCCCCTCGGTGTGGTTTCCGCATGTCCCTTCGTGTATTTCGCGCAGGAGTACTTGCCCTTGTTCTGGTGTGATACATCGAAGTACGGGTGTGCTGAAGCCTCGCTTGTACAGTTCATCGTGGATCATTGTGTATCGTGCGGCTTTTGTAATTGCCGAGCTCGGACTCGATCGGTTGGCAGGAGACCACTTGTCAAGTATTCTTTGATGGGCATCATCTAGCTCAACATCGGGGTTTCTAAGTTCGCGACTCTCGCATGAGCGGTGGATGGGTGGGATAATTTCGTGATGGTGACATCCTTCATTTTTTGGTGGTCCATCGGAAGTCGCTAGTCGCGCTAAAGAATCGGCTAGCGAATTCTGTTCATTTGGGATTAGTTTGACATGGATCTGTTTGAACTTTTGACATAATATTTTTACAATCTCTTGGTAGGCTGCCATCCTATCGTCCCATGCCTCGTATTCGCCCGAGACCTGGTGGGCTACGAGCTGGGAATCTATGTGAACTTTCAGTCTCTTGACGCCCATGGTTGTGGACATCTCTAGGCCGCTGATGAGTGCTTCATACATGGCCTCATTGTTTGTCGCAGGGAAGTCGAAAGTGATGGCGTTCTGTAAGGAGATGCCCTCCGGACTTATTAGAACCAAACTGGTCCCCGGATTTATGGGAGGTCGCGGACCCATCCACAAATAGCTCCCATGGCGGGCTGCTTGAACACCCGGCCTCTGAGGAGAAGGTAAGGTCGATGATGAAATCGGCTAGCGCTTGAGCTTTGATGGCAGGCTGGGGCGCGTATGTTATCCCGTATTATCTGACCTCAATGGCCCATTTGAGGCATCGGCCCATTGTATCTGGTCGATGAAGCACATTCCTCAGGGGTGTGGAGGTGAGGAATTCGACTTGATGATCGAAAAAGTAGGGCCTTAGTTTTCTCACGCTCATGACCAGCGTGTATGCTAATTTCTCTAGCACCGAATACCGCTTCTTGGTTTCGTTCACCGTTCGACTGACAAAGTAGATTGGAAATTCATTTATGTCTTCTACTCGGACGAGCACTGCGCTCAGAGCTATTTCAGAGGTCGCGAGGTATAGGAAGAGTTTTTCCCCTGGAACTAGCTTTGATAGAATGTTTACATCCGCCAGGTAAGCTTTGATTTTATCAAGAGCCTTCTGGCTCTCGGGTGTCCATTCGAACTTTGATTTCTTTCGGATCGTATCGAACTGTGGTTTGCATTTATCCCCCATTCAGGAGATGAACCTGTTCAAAGCGGCCAGAAAACCCATGAGTTTTTGTACCTCTTTCACATTTCGAGGTGGTCCCATGTCTAATATGGCTTTGACCTTGGCAGGGTTGGCCTCTATTCTTTGATTGCTGACCAGATGCCCCAAGAACTTTCCAGATTCGACTCCAAAATTACATTTCTTGGGGTTAAGTCGCATGTTGAATTTTCTTAGGATGCAAAAGTTTGTGCCAGGTGCATCAGGTGGTCTTCTGACCTCAGGCTTTTGACGACTATGTCATCCACGTAAACTTCTACTGATTTGCCGATGAGGTCGGCAAACATATGGTTGACCAGTCTTTGGTATGTTGCTCCTGCGTTCTTTAACTCGAAAGGCATTCTTTTCCAACAATAGATGTTCTTTTCCGTCAGGAATGAGGTATGTTGTCGGTCTAGCTCGTGCATAGGTATCTGATGATAAACTGGAAAGGCATCCATGAACGACACCATCTCGTGACCCGCTGTGTTATCTATCAGGTGGTCGATGTGGGGCATGGGGAAGAAATCCTTCGGGCAAGCACTATTGAGGTCGGTGAAGTCGATGCATAGTCGCCAAGTTCCATTTGCCTTCTTCACTAATACGGCGTTGGCCACCTATTGGGGTTGATCGGCCTGTGTGATCAGGTTGTTGTCTAACAATTTCTTTACCTCCTTGGCTAGTGCTGCATATTTCTCTGGGCCGAATTTTTGCCTTTTCTGGGCTATCGGCTTCCGAGCAGGATCTATGAGCAATTTATAACATGCGACTTTTGGGTCAATCCCCACCATGTTTTTGTGCGACCACGCGAAGACATCTAAGTTCTTTTTGAGAAAGTCGATGACTTCCCCCTTCAGGTCGTCCGGTATCTTGGAGCCTATGATTACTTCTAGATCCGGTCGGGCTGGGTCTATCTTGACTTTCTCGAGATCTTCCCCCGGGACGGCCCTTGAAGTATCTTGTCGGGGGTCTTTGATCTCTGCTTCGAGCAGAAACTCTTCGGGCCCCATTCTTGGATTGAGGTCGTCATGACTCCTTTTCTTGTTTGTCTTATTTTTTAATTTTTCACATTATTTTTCACTATCTTTTACAAGTATTTGTTTGCTAGATATCAGTACGGAATTGAAAAGGGATGAGGAATAAATCAAACAACCTCTTGCATAAACTTGGTCACCTTTGACGGTGCTGACCAACCCACTCTTGGTGGGAAACTTCACACAAAAATAAAAAGTTGAGGACGCAACCTCGAATTCATGCTCAAATGGCCTCCCGAGAAAACCGTTATAGGAGCTCGGGAGGTCGACAACTAGAAAATCTAAAAGCCTAGGAGCCCTAACCTCTTCATTCAGAGTAGAAACTAGTTCAAAAGCAAGACGGATCATCCCTGTCGGCTTTACAGTTGCATCCCCGAAGCCCTTCACGACGTGGTCGCATGGGGTGAGGTAGGCATCATAGTCCCCGAGCTGATCTAGGGTCTTTTTGAAGAGGATGTTGCAGAAAGCCCCTCCATCTACCAGCAACCGGCATATCGACGTTTGGATAGACTATTCCAGCCTTATTTTTTTCACCAAATTCAATCGTGCTGGTCTCTTTCCCCACCGTGAAAACCGGTAGCACCATCTTTCTGGCATTCTCTAATCTCCCTTATTTCTGTTTTCATTTGCCTTTTGGATGAGTCGGTTGTGGAGAGTTGCCCAACTATCCCGAGCGGGGAGAAGGTGTGTATGATGCGACCTCCTGCGCCCTAAGGCATGGGTGGCACTGGTCATTCCCCCTGGCCGGCGTTTCCTGGAGTGGGCTCCGCCTGTCGGGGTCAGTTTGCCTGTTGGTGACCTCTCTAGGCGTGAGCTTGATTCCTCTGAGGTCGCTTGACGAACTCATCCAGCAACCCGTCTTCGTATAGCCTCCAAAGCTGGGGAAGTAGATCTTTGAATTCGCTCGTGTAGTGACCTGTCTGCTCATGGAAATGGCAGAACTTGTTGGGGTTCGACTTGTCCTTATTCTCGCTCTCTAATCTAGTTGTAGACATGACCAGATGTTATGCCTAGTGCCTCCATCAACTTTACCGGGATATTTTCTTCGAAGGGCTTAAAGCTGTCGGGTGCCTTGTAGTGACCCCTGGCTTTCTTGGAGCTTTTCCTCGAATCTGCGACCTCTTTGTCATCGGAGAGTCTAGACTCCAGAAGTTCCGATGCATGAATAAGGTCGCTAGCTCGCCTTCAGAAGTCAGTATAGCTGTCTGGATATTCGGTGGTCATGTGTCGCCAAAGTTTGGTTCCCTTTTTGAGGCCAGAAATGACCCCGAGTACCTTGGCCTCATCTCCGATGGGGTCTCCTTCGAGGATGAGTTTGTCGATCCTTTCAATGTAGGATCGATCTGACTTTGTTTCCCCTTGTTGGGTATTCATTAGCCGCTGTCTGGTCATAGGTCAGAGTGTCAAGGCCGTGAAATGGGTCAAAATCTGTCTGGCGAGCTGTTTGAACGTGTCCACCGAGAAAGGTGGTAGTGAGGTGAACCACTGATGAGCCTGGTCACTCAAGGTGTTTGGACAAGGTTCCACCAGTCGGGGGTGGTTTTAGGGATGGCGGGGTGAGATCAGTGCGAGCTCAATGAGGCTTCGATACCATTACGAGCATCTGTTTTGTTTCTGGTGGCGTTACCCTGGTTGATCGCCATTGATAAAAAGATGGGTCTCTTGAAGATTTAATAACCAATCGACAGGAATGTTCCCAAAGACGGCGCCAAATGTTGTAACCTATAATTAGCATCTAGAGCAACACACAATTAATCGATTGAACCTTTAGGTAACAAAAAGCAATGGTAAACAACGCACAAGTTTGATTACCCAGTTCGTCTTTTGAATGAGACTACGTCTGGGGGCGTCCAAGCCAGGAATATTTTATTATCTTTATATGCCTAAAATTCTAAGATTGCTCTCCTTTACAATGAATAATACATGAGATATATATAGACAGAGAGAATTAGGTTACAGATCCAAGTGGGCTTCTTTTGCGGGCTTGCTGAGGCTCCAGCCTCCGGTGCTAGGGTTTCCCTAGTTAATTCGCGATTTCCGCATCCGGATACACTTGCCTTGCTTATGCTCTACGATATCCGCGTCATTAACTGCCCATATCTTTCCCATATTTATCTCTTCATCGACTTCAGGTTGAAGTCGCCTCCGACCTGTAGGCTTTTCCAAGTCGCCCCGCGACTTTCGTACTCTTCGGTGTCACTTTGCGGCCTCCTCTGCCCAAGTGAGGTCGCTCCTAATGATAGGTACATAATAGAGAGTCACCTCACCTGGTCGGATTATTTCATGTCACAACACAACCTGTTTTGGAACTTCCATCAAAACTACAAATTTCCTAACAAATGTATAAGATCGTCTCAAACAATACACATTCAAAAATGCTATTGTGTTAGTATTAATAATTTCATCAAAAATATTATTTTAATGAAAAGTGTTAATTTGCATCAACCGCACAATGCAAATTGGTGTAAAAGATGCCAACTATAATTATTTTTTATATGTCTTAATTTGTGTTTTTTTATAGCTAGAATAGTATGTTGGAATTTTGAGCATCAATGATGGCTTACAATATAAACGGATATAAAATAAAGGGGAAACATAAAATTGGAAAAGTTACAACTAATACTTTTCAGAAGTAGAACTTATACTTTTCTAAAAACATCACATTTCCCCTTGTAGCAGCTTTCCATGAACAATAGTTTTTCACGAACAACAACTTTTCACTTTGACCAGGTGAGACAACAACGTACGAAAAAATAATTAAAATCGCATGCACGAAAAAATCTCGCTCACGAAAAACAACACGCACAAAAATAAGTCAAGTCAACGACGAATCCTTTGCTCGCAAAATAAATATATTCTGGCTAGTTCTCACGGTTTGACATAATATTCCCTAAGGTATAATGACTTCGTCTTTATACGAGCAACATCGCAACGTATAAAGCTCCACCGAACTGAAAATGATGTGAAACCGGACTGCACTCTATATGAATATGCATGCACTTTGAAAAAAAATTCTTGTTTGATCGTTCAATTTCTCGGTATCCTTTTCGATGAAAATGAACAAATGCATGCAACCTTTTTATAGATATGCCCATCAGGTGGGAGACATAATGACATTTTAATTCGGGCGAATAATGACAATTAATATCATTTATTTAAATTATTTCCGTTTTGAAACATCTTCACTAATGGCATTTAATGTCGTCATGTGTGTTACAATCTGATTTCAAACGTTAATGAACTGGACGTCCGTAATGTCTACATTCATTACGCTTCAAACTCAAATTCATGGGCTGGATTAATTTAATGTGGGATAATTATCTCTCAATTAATTTCCACACTTCCCAACAACACTTTAATTCATAAAGCGTATTGTGATTTCTCAACTTCTTGATTTAATTCATCGCTCATCAAAATTTAGTTTTGAGATTATAAATACACTACGATCATCTACTCCAACAGTAAATCGGTCATATACCGTTTAATTTCCCAGAAATTTAACTTTAAGCCCTTGTCTAATTGACCAAAAATAGATGTCCAACACTTTAATTAAATACCAATTAAATTCCAAATAATGTAAGTAGTTGGTTCAAAATTAATTTTCTCCAACAATCTCCCACATTAGTGAAAACTACACTTATAATTATGCGGACCCGCAATCCAGTCATCGAGAGATTCTACTACATCTGAATAAGTTGTTAAATATTAGGGATCAAGATCCATAGGGATAGATCCAAGAAGATGTTGAGGCTATCACAGTCAACCTAAATAGACAAGGTGTTGAAGCGATTTGCGATGGAGAACTCTAAGAGAGGTTCTCTGCCAGCATGTCATGGGATAAAGCTGTCTAAGAAGGATTGTCCTTCCACAGACACTGATATTCAGTGCATGAAGGATATACCATATGCATCTGCAATTGGATCCATCATGTACGCCATGACCTGCACTAGGCTAGATGTGGCCTTCGCTGTCAGCACCACTAGTAGATACCGGCATAATCTGGGTGAACCTCACTGGATTGCTGTCAAGAATATTCTTAAGTGCCTTAGACGTACCAAAGATTGTTTCTTGGTATATGGAGGACAGTCAGAGCTAGTGGCAACTAGCTATGCTGACACAAGTTTCCAATCAGACTGTGATGATTATAAGTCGCAGTCGGGCTATGTCTTCGTTCTCAATGGTGGGGCGGTTAGTTGGAATAGTCCCAAACAAGAAACTACCGCAGATTTAACAACCGAGGCTGAGTACATTGTTGCGGCGGAAGCTACCAAAGAATTTGTCTGGATAAAACAGTTCTTAAGTGAACTAGGGGTAGTTCCAAGTGCCAGCAGTCCAATAAAGTTGTGACAACACTGGTGCGGTTGCGCAAGCTAACGAACCGAGATCCAACAACAGAAACAAGCATGTACCGAGGTGTTATCACTTGATAAGAGAGATAATCGCTAAAGGAGAGATAGAGTTAGAACGTGTCCCCACGGAGGATAATCTCGCTGATGTTGGGGAATAAATTGCACAGATCTATTCGGGGTGAATATTTAAATACAAATTTAATTCTTATAATTATTACTAGCATGAATTAATCATATATTAATTCAAATAATAATTCAACAACATATCATGCATATAATCAATTCACGTAAATCCTACGCATGCGGAATTCTACGAGTTTAGGTGAACGTACCTCTTGGGATGGCAGTGATCTGGCTGATTAGACTAACCAAAAGAACTTCTCAAGTATTCCCTTAGCCCTTGTTCGACTATCTGGTGGAAGGACACTTGTGAACAATTAACAAAAAGAAAATAAATTATGTTGCACCACCTTTGTGGATTTACTAATTTTTCCAGCACATGGAATTGTACTTGGGAATGAAAGAATCATCCCCTATTTATAGAGCACAAGTGGTCAAAAATTTTGTGATAAAACAATGTGGGAAAAACTTTTCTTGATCTCCAAGAAATCTTGAATATATCTCTTATATTCTTTTTTCCATAATTATAATATTCCACAAAAATCCCACTTACTCATATTATGGATAATTTCGAAATATGAGGTCCAAGATTCCAAGATTTGGATCTTCTTGAATTTATGAGATATTCTTGTATTTCAAGAAATACATATCTTCCATAATATCTTTTCAAGAAAATCTTTCTTGCCCACTATATTTCAAAATTTTCGAAATCTCTATTATGAATAACCAAGTGGGAGATTTCTTGAATTTAATGAGATAATCTCGTATTCCAAGAATACATATCTTCATTACATAACAAAATTCAAAGAAAATCTTTCTCCCCTCTTATCCATAATTTTTTAAAATAATTAGGAAAAATAGGCAACAATATTTATTTTATTTTAAACACCTTTTCAGTTATTTGACTATATGTTGGGCTACTTAGGGGGCCTTTAGGAGAATTAAGATTGGACCTTCTAATGGACTTTGAATATCTAATATTGAGCCACAATATTATTCAAGCCCATAAATATTAATTAATCCCACTACATAATTAATATTGCACTATCCATCTTAACCCATATTACAGTCAATATGGCTCCCGGTTATTATTTCCCGTGTTTAAGATTATCTAGCCCATTAATTAATTCAAGCCACTGAAATAGCTTTCCATTAATTAATATCTATTATCCTTGGTCAAGGAAAGGTTCAACATTATTATCCATACCGGAAACTAATTCCACTTGCAAGATTTGGTATGATAAAGCTTATGAACCTCCCAAGGGGGCAAATCAAACAAGCGTACTTGCACACGATTCTTCGTATTAAATCTTAGCAATCACATATGACCAATAATATTGCCCAAGATAAAAAAGTATTGAATCTCTTTGATTCTCTACCCATGATAAGTCAAAGCAATAGTTACCAATCACACGTGATCCTATTTAAGGAACGAAGATTAAGAAATAACGAACCACTGAGGTCTAATTCTTCCTTATTCAGTTCTGAAGAATTTGTCCTCCTGTAGGTCCTATTTAGTGCATCAGTCATGCACTAGTGTAATCTCTTGGTCAAGACAAGCCAATCTGAGCCTTACACTTCAACCTTTCACGATGGGTTGTTCATTTCCATCTAGGTCGTGAATGGCGTACTTTTAGTTACAAGGGACTGTTAATTTAATCTTCTGTGATCTGGTATCACTAAATTAACTACAATGTAACACGTATGACTTATTGAATAGTTATGCAGTAAATATGTGTAACATTCGATAATATTTAAAGCATCAGTGATAAACAATTTATTTCAGTAAATAAGTCCGAAATTCAGTTTTGATTATACAAAGTAAAAAACATACTTTCTAGTATAATTCCAACAGCTAACCCGTTCACCAAGGCTTTGAGTGTTCATGTACACACTAGACATTTTGATGGTCTAGGGGTTACACATGTAGGTAATTTGCTCTAGTACAAGTGGGAGATTGTTAGTGTTAGTGGGAGCGATGCGATACTCCTTTGACTTGAGGTCAATACGCACGACATGTGTGGAGTGATGAACTTTGACCATGACCGACGCTTGCACCCGTCTATGGGTTGATAAGGCTTGGATTGGGTTCATCACGAAATGCATGTGCATGGTAGTTGAGCCAAGAAAAGGATTCAGTCCTCAAAGTTGATTTAGAGAGAATACTCATCTTCTCATCATAATTGGATCAAAGTCATTGGCTAATGCACGCCAACTTGGACTTTATGACCAAGTGTAACATAAGTGATCAATTAGTGATTGGAGATAAATTGATTAACTTATTCGATTAGACACTTCATCATGTTCAAGACTAATCGAGTATTAGTGAATGAAAGGAGGAAATTGTAATAGCTAATGTTACAGTTACAGGTAGTTGCACGTTTCTCGCAACATGCCTCATATATTGAGAATGTCTAATTTATTGTCTAGGGTTCAATTAAGACCGTTAGTTTGACTAATCGCTCGATATATGAGGGCATATGGGTCACACAACAAGTAACTCCCGTGCACGAATTATAGTTGGTTGATTAAGTATTAAGTTGGATTTAATATTTAATTTATGGAGAATTAATAATATATTAATTTAGAATTAATTATTATTACTATTTAATTAAATTAGATTTAATTAAATAGGAATCCCAAATAATATTATGGAATATTATTGTAGGAAAAGATCCGTAGGGAAAAACATATCTTTGAGATTTGTTTTGCAAGATTAGGAATTATCTTCCTAATAAAAATAGCTTAAGATTTAAGCCAGTTTCTCCCTATATATATGACTTCTCAGGATTCATTATTTACTACAACAAGAATACATAATTTCTCCATAAAATCTAGAATAGGAATTTTCCTAGCAAATTCTGTCTCAGATTCAACGCTGGCAAATCTGTGCAGATCTGTTCATGGGGATTACGTGGATACCATAGTTGAGAAATCTGCTATCGAATCACTGTAAGGTTTCTCGTTATGATTATTGTAATCGTTTATGCAATTATATGTTCGTTGTTGGTGAACTGTTTATTTACGCTGCGCATGTATTACGTGTTTACGTGCCTCTAAATTCCAACACCCTGCACATTTGTACAAATGTGTGAGCCACAACCGGTATCTAATACCCATCAATTAGTATCATTTGTGGACATGTTTATCTCAATAACAAACATACCTGTTCCAGAGGCTGAGACACCTTGTGTCTTTTTTTCAGCTGCTAGAATCTTACAGTCCTTCTTCTAATGCCCCTTCTGCTTGCAGTGGAGGCATACATCCTTCTCCACCCTCTCCTTCTTTTGAATTCCACCTTTGGGCTTAAGGAAGCTCGACTTGGAGTCTTTCTTTGCCTTGCCCCTTCGCTTTTTTTTTCCTTTCGGAGCAGAAGAAGTAGAGACACTCACCATGAGCACGCGCTTTTCCTTAGCAATGGAAGACTCAAAAGTCTTTAGCATGTTATGCAGCTCGGGCATAGTCGATTCCGTCTTATTCATATTAAAATTTACCACGAAACTCGAATATGAATCGGGAAGTGACTGAAAAATGGCATAAACAACAACATTGGTGCTGAGCTTAATACCCAGACGACCAAGTTTCTCGATCAGCCCATTCATCTTCAACACATAAGGAGAAACCTTCCCTCCCTCAGACATTCGGTATCTAAACAGATCTCTCATCACTTCATAAATCTCGGAATGAGATTCAGAATCAAAGAGATCCTTCAGATGCTTGATCATCTTGAAGGGGAGCATCCTCTCATGCTGCCTTTGCAACTCAGGAGTCATCCCGAGTAGCATATCACACTGAGCCTGGGAAACACCTTCTTGATGCTTCTTTTGAGCTTTGGTGTCAAACGTCTCGGCTTGTTCAGTACCAGCCTCTGGGTAGTAGGGATTGGCGTGTCCAACACGTACTCAATCTTTTCTTGCCTGAGCACCAAACGAATGTTTTGGGGCCACTCGAGAAAGTTTGGCCCAGCCAATTTGTTCGTTTCCAAAACGCTTGTCAATGACAAGTTATTCATTTCAACAATCCTAGAGAAATAAAATAAAATGGGAATTAAAACACATAATTCCTATGATCAATATTCAGCAATCAAAATAAATATATGTCCTTTAAATTTATTTCATTTCCATTCATTTCACATACTTAACGACCTCATCGGAAAAGTACGAATTTATATCAACTATAAATCATAATGGACTAGAATCCACATTACTACTATCATAATCCCAGCGAGGGCTGATCATTATAATAGCATAACTGGTAGGTCTCCAAACCAATAGCAATTCCTAGTTTGTCGAACCTAGTTCGACTGATGTCCCTTACCCTTTGTCGAACCTAGTTCGACTGATGTCCCTTACCCTTTGTTTACAACCATCAAGCGACGACATTACAAGTCCCTATAAAAGTTTCGTTAGATGTAGATCCGAGCAAAAGACGAGGTTCTTTAATTACTCATTGGAACGAAATCTCCGGTTTAATTTTAATTTTATTGGAAAACATCTTACCAAATAAATGAGAAAACTATATTTTATTGAGTAACGTTTTTAAAGGCGGGTATTAATTTCTTAATCGAGATCCAACATGTTAATCTACATCACATTTGAGCATCTATTGGGCGCCGCCTACTCAAACATGATATTATACGGACTGACACTTATGTGGGCTCCGTCTACCCAAACAATTAATACGGCTTGACAATTATTGGACGCCGCCTACCCAAACAATTTATACTAAGGACTATAAATGAGTTAACGTAATTTAAAACAGGTTAACAAGTGAGATTTTAATAATCCTTTTATAAACCGAACTTTAAAATCGAATTTTAAATTCAATTCACGATTATTAAAATGAATAATTAATCCAATTAATTATAAAATAAAATCCAATTTTATTTCAGGTTTTAAAAATTAATCTTCTTAATTTTAAAACAAATTTTTAATTATTTATTTGCAAGGGCTCAAGTGCAATTTCTAAAACTCTACACGGAGGGGTCCGTTACAAATCCAATTTGCAAGATGGTCCCTCCCTCATCACTGCCCGAAAACCATCTGTTAATCGGGACACCCGATACCAATAATTTCAACCTTAGTTCATCAAGAATAATCTAATTAATCATTTGAACGGTCAATATTGTTAGGATTCATCATTCAATCCAATTGAAGAACTAAAGAAGTGCACGAACAAAACCAATTGAATGAAACCAGTAACGTGCAAAGCCCAAAAATCAACGAATCCCAGATACGTCGAATTTTAGAAGCAATCGAAACCGAAAATGCACCAAATCAGTGCAGGCGTCAATACCATGAGACGCAAATAAGCAAAACCCAGAAACCGGTAACCAAAACCAGAAAGCAAATAAAAAACCCGAACCCAGCCAATCGAGACTAGACACGAGTCACCGTCGCCACTTAACACAAGCGGGCGACTCGCCGTCGTAAATCAAGGGGTTGCGCGCGGAGCCGCGACCCGAGTGAACTGGTTCCAACCAAAACTGCGAGAACGACGATCGAATTGGCGGCGCGCCGCCACTGATTTGTATAGATTCCTGTGGCGCGCCGCCTTGACTCGCGTTTAGGAGCGCACCGCTGAAAAAATAGATGAAGGATAGAAGCGGAGCGTAAAATTGACGACGGCGAAATTGCACGGGCCAAATCGCGAGCTCCCGCATGCATCGCGAGGCCATGGCACCTAGCATCGGCCTTGAGCGATGCGGCGTAGCGTTTTGGAAGTGTGAACGAGGGCGAGCGGCAGCGGGTTTCTCTTAGAGAAAACCCTAAAATCAATTTGGGGATTTTAGCGTGAAGAATACGACCCAAGCAAATAAATAAGGGGTGCTGTCCAGTTTATCAAAACGACTATGCCCCAGTTTTGAATAAAAAAAATTTATTTATTCAAAACCTATTTTAATTATGCAATGAAAACAAAGTGCCTGAAGCTCTGATACCGCTGTTGGAATATATAGGCACATAAACACATAATAAATGCGCAGTGAAATTAAATAGTTCACCAACAATGAACAGTTAATTGCATAAACAAGAACGAATAATCATAACTAGAAATCTTATAGGAATTCGATAGCAGATTTCTCAACTACGGTATCCACGTAATCCCCGTGGACAGATTTGCACAGATTTGCCAGCGTTGAATCTAAGACGGAATTTGCTAGGAAAATTCCTATTCTAGATTTATGGAGAAACTAGGTTTTCTTGTTGCAAAGAATAATGAATCCCGGGAAGTCATATATATAGGGAGAGACTGACTTAAATCCTAAGCCATCTTTATTAGGAAGATAATTCCTAATCTTGCAAAACAAATCTCAAAGATATGTTTTTCCCTACGGATATTTTCCTACAATAATATTCCATAATATTATTTTGGAATTCCTATTTAATTAAATCTAATTTAATGAAATAGTAATAATAATTAATTCTAAATTAATATATTATTAATTTTCCATAAATTAAATATTAAATCTAATTTAATACTTAATCAACCAACTATAATCCATACATGGGAGTTACTTGTTGTGTGACTCATAAGCCCTCATATATCGAGTGATTAGTCAAACTAACAGTCTTAATTGAACCCTAGATAAAAAATCAGACATTCTTAATATATGAGGTACGTTGCAAGAAACGAGCAACTACCTGTAGCTGTAAAATTGGCTATTACGATTTCCTCCTTTCATTCACGAATACTCGATTAGTCTTGAACATGATGAAGTGTCTATTCAAATAGCTTAATCATATTATCTCCAATCACTAATTGATCACTTGTGTCACACTTGGCCACAAAGTCCAAGTTGACGTGCATTGGCCTATGACTTTGATCCAATTATGATGAGAAGATGAGTATTCTCTCTAAATCCACTTTGAGAAATGAATCCTTTTCTTGGCTCAACTACCACGCACATGCACTTCGTGATGAACCCAATCCAAGTCGTATCTATCCATGGAAGGGTGCAAGCATTGGTCATGGTCAAAGTTCATCACTCCACACATGTCGTGCGTATTGACCTCAAGTCAAAGGAGTATTGCATTGCTCCCACTAACCGAGACACCCGTAGACACATATAGTGGAACTACATCAAACGGTTTCTTGGAAGGGTATACTAATACCCTCTAAGGTATTTGTGTATCCATCATGAGATACCTAGTTTCTCGTAGTAAGTGAGATCTTACTACACTCTCTAAGAATATGATGCAGATCGCACATCAATCTTCATTGCATCATCAATATCCCATTCTTGATTATCCTTGATTGGGGCCATTTGAGAATCATGCTTAAGTCATCTGTGTTCTCACATACTCAACGATAGCAGTGATTCAAGGGAACACAGATAAGAACAAATGCAAACAATCAAACATAATATTCTAATAAGTGTAATGCCATACATTTAATATTAAATAAACAATAATAATAAACCAACATTGAATATTATCTGAGTATTATGTCCTTATAATGGATTGTCTCTAGGACACTAACACTAATAATCTCCCACTTGAACTAGAGTCAATCACCTATATGTCTAACTCCTAGACCATTGAAATGTCTTGCCATAAATGGGAATTAGAGTCAATCACCTACATGGGAATTAGAACGATAAATGATGGGTTGAAACATCAGACCATCTTGCCATTGCTGAGGAATTCGTGAAGCATCCTCATAAAGTCTTCCTTTATCACATGCCAACATTGCTTGATAAAACTGATATTGAAGCCATCGGGCCCCGGGCTCTTGGAGCTGTCGTAGTTTTCCGATCGCCTGTTTCACCTCAATTTCTGAAATAGGGGCAGTAAGGAGAGAGTTTTCCTCGGAGTACATTCTTCGAGTGAAAAGGGCCTCGGATAGAGACAACCTGAAATCTGTGTTTTTGCTGAAATGCTGCTTAAAGAGTTCCCGAATGCCCTTTATGACCAGCTTCACATCTTCACACCAAACCTCAATGATTTTCATGCCAACTATCTCATTACCTTTTCTATGTTCATCTGACTTTAGCCTTTTGTGCCCATAGACTGTTTCGTAAATTTAGATTTCTGAAGAGGTTCGTTGTCGATGCCTTTCTCTTGATGATCTCATCCTCCTCAAGGCCGAAAATGTCATCCCATAGATTGATCTCCTGAATATTAGCCTTAAGAATTTCTATATTTGTGTCCAACGAGACAAATATCTCCATGTTCCACTTTTTTAGGTCACTCTTGAGAAATTCTAATTTTTCTTTCACAACATAATTCCCCCACCCACCCACTCACCTCATACTTCTTCCAAGATTCTTCAATAAACGAGCTGAATTCTGGATGATGACACCAAGCATTCACAAAACGGAAAGGTCTCGGGCTCCAGTCCACCATCTTTGTCTCAAAGAATAATGGACAATGATCTGAAATCGTCCGTTGGAGGACTTTCACGTATGCCAACGACAATTCAGATAACCAGTCGTCGTTGACGAGGATCCTATCAATTCTGCTCTTGCACTTCCCGTCTGGAGTTTAGCAAGTGAAGCTTCTACCGTGAATTGGAAGATCGTGAAGCATCGCATCGTAGATGAAGTTATCAAACATCGTTATCTTCCTTTTATTAGTAGCAGTGCTCTGTCCCACTCTTTCACTGATGACTCTTATTGAGTTAAAATCCCCAGCAAGGCACAAACAACAATCCCCGAACTGATTTACGGTGAGGGTTTAATCTGAAGGAACAGAACCCGCAATCCACTAGCGAGACCACCACTTCGACTGTATGGACCAGCCTATCTCAAGAGGTAATCACACTGAGACCTAAAGAGGAGTATACTACTAAGTCTAAAGCCTACACCACTAGCCCAATCTTTGTGGGTTTTTTTTACTAACATAATAATCTGATGTTTGTGTTTGGAGTGAAGGATTATATGGGATATATATACAAAGGAAATAATTGCCCTTACAATTAAATGAATTAAAATAAAATAAAAAGATGACAAAAAAAAAAAAATTGCATTGAGGAGATATTCTGTCTCACCTTCCACTTTGGATTGGTTACGCCTAAAATAGGAATAAAACATATTTGTCTATCTGGATTGAAAATGTGTTTGGCCAGTCTCCAGCAAATCAGACAACTGATTACATGAAATTAGGACCGCAAATTACATGAACCGAACAGCCCTAAAAGATACATTTTATCTCTAATTATCCCTTTGAAGATAGAAAGTTCATACGAACAGACTATTTAACAAAAGCAATCGCACTTGACAACCAATTAATTCAATAAAAACTAGTAATTTAAATCATAAATGACTAGCAAAGAAAAAATAGGGAAAACTGGAGTATTAAGTGTTCCTTCTCCACATCATATGTAAATGAGTCTTGCTTTATTACTTCCTATGTTTCAAATGACACATTAGAATCATGCTCCAATAATTCCAGGAAACGATATATCAAATTATGTAGTGTGGCGTTTTATTGAACAACCCATAAAGAAAAAATTGGCAAAAAAATATTTACCATGGGTTGGGATTGTACTGTAAAGTATGTTTTTTATTTTATATATAACCAGACTGAATTTCTTATTTATATACTGAAATAAATTATTTATCACTGTTGCATTAAATATGATTCAATGTTATATATATTTACTGCATACCTATTCATTAAGCAGTACGTGTTACATTGTAGTTAATGTGGTGATATCACATCACAAAAGATCACATTAACAAATCCTTGTAACTAAGTGCAAATTTCACAACCTAGATGGAAATGAGCAATCCATCGTGAAAGGTTGAAGTGTAAGGCTCAGATTGACTTGTCTTGACCAAGAGATTACACTAGTGCATTATGATGCACTGAATAGGACCTACGGGAGGATAAATTCTTCAGTACTAAATATGGAAGAATTAGACCTCAGTGGTTCGTTATTTCTTAATCTCCGTCCCTTAAATAGGATCCTGTGAAATTAATTACTATTACTTTGACTTATGTTGGGTACAGAGTCATTGTGACTCGATACTTTATATCTTGAGCAATATTATTAGTTACACGACGATTGCTAAGATTTAATACGGAGAATCGTGTGGAAGTACGTCTTGCGTGATTTGTCCCCTTGGAAGGCTCCGAAGATTTATCATGCCAAATCTTGCAAGTGGAATTAATTTCCGGTATGGATAATAATGTTGAGTCATTCTTAAACCAATTATAAAAAGTTATTAATTAATATAAAGCTTTTCAGTGGCTTGAATTAATTAATGGACTAATATAATCTTAAACACGGGAAATAATAACCAGGAGACATATTACAATAATATGGATTAAGATGGATAGTGCAATATTAATTATATAGTGGAATTAATTAATATTTATGGGCTTGAATAATATTGTGGCTCAATATTGGATATTCAAAGTCCATTGGAAGGTCCAATCTTAATTCTCCTAAAGGCCCCTTTAGTAGCCCAAAGAAGTCCAATAACTTGAAAAAGGTTCTAAAATAAAAGAAATATTTTTGCCTTATTTTTTCAATTTTTTCGAAAATTACGGGTAGGAAGAGAGAAAAGATTTTCTTGGAAAGATTTTTTTGGAATAAGTATTCTTGAGATACAAGTTTATCTCATAAATACAAGATAAGTCAAAGATTTTTTTTCTTCCTTATTTTGCCAAGATTTTTGAAATTAATGGGGTGTGGGAAAGAAAAGATATTTTGTGATTATTATGGAAATAGAATATACAAGATATATTCAAGATTTTATATTGGGAAGATACAAAGAAATTTCCTAACCCTAGAATATGACAAAAAAAATTTCCCCCCCTCATCTCTATAAATAGGGGATGAGTTTTTTATCCCCAACACAATTCCATGTGTTGAAAAAATTAGAAATCCACAAAGAAGGTGACAAATAATTTTCTTTATCCCTTTTCGTTAAATTGTTCGCGAGCTTCCTACCACCGTATTGTTGAACAAGGACGTGGGAATACTAAAGAAGGACTTTGGGTGTGTTCGGTGAACTGTTGCTCATCCGTCTCCGTTTGTCTCCGTTTGATTCGCCAAAAGGTACGCCGCCTTACGTAACTCTTAGAAATCCGCATGTGTAGGATTTACGTGGCTTTATTACATGCATGATATGTTGTTGCTATTTAATTTTTATTTGAATTAATATAAAATTAATTCATACTAGTAATAATTAAATAATTTAAATTGCACTTCGAATAGATCCGGGCACCATATTTTCCCAACAATTGGTATTAGAGTTCGGTTTCAGGCTTTGTGATTTAGATTGTAATTTAAATTGTTGTTCATTAAATTTTGATAATTGGATAGTAGAATTGTTTGATCATTTTTGCAGGTATCCAATTGTCATGGTAATTTAATATTTATTTATTTCATGCGTATGATTGTTTGGTTTTTTTAATTGGACTCGTTCGGATTCATTTTTCTCGTGAGAAAATCCACGAGTAGATTAGTTTTATTTGATTTGCTCAATGTAATAGATTAATCTAGATCATAGGTTTATTTAACTTTCCGTTAAATAAATTGTAAACACTTTAATCCATAAAATATATTGCGATGTCTATATTTCGTGATTTAATTTCTCACTCACTGAAATTCGGTCATACACCTTTTAATTTCCTAGATATTAAACTTAAACCCTTGTTTAATTGGCCAAAAATGAGTGTCTAACACTCTTATTAAATATCAATTGAATTCCAATTAATTATAATAATTGGTTCAAAATTAATTTTTCCAAACAGAATAAGATTAATGGGATGTATTATAAGAATATTCTAAAGCATATTAGCTAGTAGTAAATAAATAAATCTTCGAATGATTTGATTATATTCAACTGGTTTAGAGCGCATTTTACACTAATTAGGCCGAGATGCTGAGTGGTGACCACAGAGCAAAACAAAATAATGCAAGTTCGCATATACTTCTCTTTCCGTGTTACTATTATGCATATAAAGTATCAATATTATGCATAAAAAATATCATTATTTTAAAAAAAAATTAAAAAATAATATTTCTTATTCACAATAGCTCAATGTATATATATAACCATAACATTTTATATATATTACAATGATATATATATATATATATCTATATATTTTAAAGCTCACGTAAATTCAAGTTCACAAAAAATTTTCACCAAAAAATAAATATATTAATAAATAGTTATGTGATACTTATTCATGCATATAAAGTATCAATATTATGCATAAAAAGTATCATTATTTAAAAAAAAATTAAAAATAATATTTCTTATGCACAATAGCTCAGTGTATATATATAACCATAACACTTTATATATATTACAATGATATATATATATATATATATATATATATATATATATATATATTTTAAAGCTCACGTAAATTCATATTCACAAAAAAAATTCGACAAAAAATAAATATATTAATAAATAGTTATGTGATACTTATTCATTCATTATCCCCTACTAGATAGAATTCCACGTACTTTTTCTCTCAATCTCTCTCATGACATAAAATTCAATCTCGCCATCTCTTGCATGATACAATCACAATCACAAAATCATTGTAGATTAATATTTATATACCATAGAACAGTATAAATATCTACGTAGGTCTTTTGTGAACTTAAATTCACATGAACTCTCTTTTTAAAGTATCATTGTTATGCATATATATTATCACTATTTTACATATAAAGTGTCACTATTTAAAAATTATCAAAAAAAAAAAAAAGAGTTCACGCTGAACCCATTTTTTATCTAATTTTTTGCTTAAAATTTTTATGTCCAAGTTTATCTACAAAAGAACTTCATTTTTCATATAAAAAACATATATGCATATATTAAATATTTCAAATATAGAGAGTGACAAAATAAAAAATGGATCTGTAATGTTGTATGTGTCCATAAGCAGCCAGTAAGTTTTTTTTTTGTTTTTTTTTACAAAATTTGGTCATCTTTGTGTAAATTTTGATTATTTTCACTGGAAATTTCAAATTTGATTGAAAAGTTGCCCTAATTTATATTCTAGTTACAAGGTCTTCACTACTCACATTTGAACTGTCTCTCATCTAAGAAGCAAAACTCTCAATCAATTTTGTGCTTTGATTACACCTATCCCAAGATTCGTGACTTCAAAATCGATTCATCCATTCCCGTGCCTAAATCTATAACAGATTTTCGACGGTAAATGCATATACTATTCTCTTTCTCTCGTTGAGACCATCATTTCAATGTTTTCGTGTCATTATGTTCTACAACAGATTTTCAGGCATGCATTTTCAGTAAATTTTACGACCAAAATTGAGAAATCCTCCGAAAAGGATCAAAATTTAGACAAAAATAATCAAAAGATGATAAAATAAAAATTTACAGGATATTTATGAACATGAGCAAAATTATATGGTTATGTCTCTATACTTGTATATGAATATTTACATTTTTTCAGTGTGAAATATATATCGGAATGTTATACCAAATGCATTCGATAAACACAAACTCTCTTATAAAACTTGTTCATGCTATGAAATTGATACCATTACAATTATAAACTAATATCATTGTTCTTATAAATTAATACTTATAGCATTCATTTTAAAAATGTAACAGTATCAGTTGATAAATATTATGATATTAATTTATAAATATAATAATAAAAATTTTATAATATGAATAAATTTCATTGGAGGCCAACGCATCGAAAAATTATGCATAGTCAACATTATCTTGATCTTAAAGATGCTACTCTTTGCATTTTTAAAAAATAACATAGTTGGTTATAAGAAAATGGTCTGTTTTTTTCAAAACTTATTTTGCATTTAAGTTACGGTCTTGTAATTATAATATTGCACACTGGTAATTTAAAAAAAAATGAAATTTTAATAAAAAGAAAATCGCCAAGCAACTTCATAGTTCATATATATAGTACCGTAGCAGACTCATTAAATGTTCGATCTTTTTTGTAATCAATAAAAAGTATTATTTTTTTTAAAAAAAACCTTCATTTCCCCAATCAAATAAATCAAGCACCGCCAATACATTTTGATACAATTAGTGGAACAATCAGCAAGAAATATCTCATCAGAATATAAACATATTCCAGCTTTATAAGATATGGATGCACATAGTCCCCCACCCCTGCCCCTTCTAAACTATGCTTTTCGAAGATTCCATAACATGCCAAACCTTTCCGGAAGTATTGCACAACACGTAGGGGTGTGCATGATTTGGTTAAAACCGAATTAATCGACTGAATCAAATTGAGTTTTTTAATTTAGTTCGATTATTCAGTTTTCGATTCGTTACGATTTCTAATTTTATAAAATTTCGGTTTTCGGGGTGATGGACTAAACACTGAATAATCGACATATAATTATTAATTTATTACATGATTAATTGATTACATCGCTTTCGCATCTACTCGGTATGACTATTATTAAATGATCTTGTGAGTTGTTGTTATTTAGTGCATATAATTTATGGATTATATTTTTCTATTGAAAATTGTATGTTATTTTTATTCATGTATGACTTAAAAAGTTAAAAAAAAAATTACAAAAATATCATCTGAAAAAATATCATCCTTTTTCAATCTAAAAATTTCAGTCGGTTAGGTTACAATTCGGTTTTTACAATTATTCGGTCGGTTCGGTTAACAATAATAAATTTTCGATTTGATTCATTTTTTTCTTATTCGGTTCGGTTCGGTGACCAAACAACAGATGCTCACCGCTAACGACACAATATCATCCTTTTTTATAAATTAGATTTTAAAAGTATCAAAAAATTCGTAAAAGACGACAAACCTTATATACTAATTGTATAGATTTTAGATTCATACAATATGTCTATGTCTGTCATATTCTACCTATTAGGCTAAAAAATCATATATTCTTTGCGGATCGGATTGGATCAAACACTACAAGAAAATAGAGAATGACCTACAAAATTTTCCAACATGCCTACGAATTTTTCATTTTGCTCTTAAATTATGAGGGTCGCCTACGACTTGCATACAACTTTTTTTGATCTTATATATAGATATTTTCATTCTTCAAATTACCCGCAAACAATTTGCCTATGGAAAAGTAATTCATAGATAAATTTGGTTTGTAGAGAAATTCCAAATTACAAATGCATTGACTGTGGAAATGTAAATTGCCTACTGAATTATAACTGTAGGTAATTTGTTTGTCTACGAAAATTATAAATGTGTAGGCAATGTGCTTGTAGGTGATTTGTTTGTCACTAGAATTTTTAAAAGTTCGTGGTAATCGTAGGCAATTCAAGGCCATATTATTATTATTTTTTTTTTTTTTTTTGAAAAACTCCGTAGTCATTTGAAAAAATTATGTGGCCAATTTTTTATTTTCTTGTAGTAAAACAGAATTTTCCAAAAAAAGTGTTAAGGCAAAACAAGAAAACTCGCTCCCAGGTCTGTGTTTGTATAAGGGCAAACATGTGTTACTATAAGTACACATATGTATTATTATAGGGACAAGTAATATGTACTTGTGTTTTTTAGTACATATACTATAAGGTATTGATGTAATAATGTTGTGACACATGAACAACATTCTGAACAACATCTGAATTTGTCATTTCTTTTGACACTAACTCCGAATTATTAATTGTTCTTCTCTATATTTCTTATATTCAGGTTGACGACTTAGAGGCTATCTAGTCAAGTGGTTGCAGAATATAAGAGTGAGAATTGAGGAGATCATGAGTGGTTACAGAGATCATGGAGTGAAGTGTGGGAAGATTTTAGATTGTTCAAACCGCCTAGTGGATGGGTAATGCAGTAGAATTTCGTGGTCTATAAATACATATTGCATGGAACATCAAAACTTGAGAAACAGACGCAACGTTTTCTTCTCCACTTGAAGATAGTAGCTGAGACATAACCTATTGAGTGTTTAGTGCAACTAGGACTGTGATTGCCGCTATTATCCGTTTGTGTTGGTCGAATGCCTAACAACATTCCAATCAACAATAGGTCTTTTTGTCTTGTATGTTAGGTCGAATAGGATTGCTACACTTGTATAAATATCATTTAGTAAAATGTATTTTTACACTATACTCTTTAGAGTCTTGTAATAGATCCTTGTTTGTGTCACTACTTTGTTATAGAAAAGTTTTTAGCCACGAGACTCATATAGACTGAATTAAGTCTATACACAATTTTGAATATGTTTTACAAAGTATTTTCAAGTCTTCCGCTGTTACATGTTGTTGTGCATGTTTGTATGTTTGACAACACTCTATAAAACACCCACACACACTTTAAGTTGGGACCAGAGCCATAAACTTGATAAGCTAAGTTAAAGGTCTTGTGTTTTTAAGTGTCTTATTTTGCAGTGGAATATCTATAAACCCCTTCAATTAAACCTCTGATTTCTTATGGATCGAATTATGCTTATTAGAAATCGAAGTTGCAGATGTATATCAAATTCATTGATGAAAGAGCATGACGTAGTGTCCTTGTTGGATGGACTCCACCAAGAAAAACGGTTGGTAAATATGGTGAATCTCAAGTAAAAAAAGAAATTGATTGGACAAAGGAAGAGTGCACTTCAACGAATTGCAACTCTAAAGATCTAAATGTTATTTTTACTGCTACTGATGTTTCTGTGTTTAAATTGATTTATAATTGTGTTTCTTCTAAAGGTGCGTGAAAGACTACAAGAACGTTGTGAAGGACCTGAAAGTGTTCGAAGAACAAGTCTTCGAATGTTGGGAACCAAGTTCGGACCTTAATGGGTGGTTACAAAGATCATGGAGTAAAGTGCGGGAAGATTTCTATGTTGTCCAAACCGCCTAGTGGATGAGAAATGCAGTTGGCTTTCATGGTCTATAAATACACACTACATGGAACATCAAAACTTAAGAAAGAGACACAATGTTTTCTTGTCCACTTGAAGATAGTAGCCGAGACAGAACCTGTTGAGTATTTAGTTCATCTAGGAGTGTGTGGTCACTATTATCCGTTTATGTTGGTTGAATGTCTAACAACATTCTAATAAGCACTAGGTTTGTTTGTCTTGTACGTTAGGTTGAATATGATCTCTTCCATACTTGTAGAACGATCATTTAGGGAAGTGTATTTTTACACTATACCTTTTAGGGTCTTGTAATAGGTCCTTGTTTGTGTCACTACTTTGTTATAGTGAAGTTTTTTTGTCATGGGGCTTGTATAGACTGAATTAAGTCTATACACAATTTTGAATTTGTTTGCAAAGTGTTTTTATGTTGTCATTTATGTTTATATAAAATGTTTGACAACACTCTGTAAAACACGCATACACATTTTCATAAGGTATAAAAAACCTTGTTACTATGAACACGCAAATGTATTATTGTTATAAGAAAGGTTTGCTTTTTATTAGAGATTTTAAAAGGGTTAAACCGGAAATAAAACAAGATTTAGGGCAAGCTTTTGAATGCCCATTTAAGTCAGGGTCATTTTGGCCGGACGGTTTAGCCCGAAGCCCCCTATAAGGCAACCTTGTAAGGCTAGGTCCAGCCCGTCAACACGCTTCCAAGATTTTTTTTTATATACTTATATGGTAATTTTACTAATAATTTATTTTTATTATTGTACATATTTTAGATGAAATGAGTTAAAAGATAAAATTTTATTCAAATATATATAAAATGATAAGTAATACATATATTGATTATTAAATAGTACTCCCTACGTTCAAATTTTGATTGGCCAAATATTGTAGACACAGAGATTAAGAAAAAGTGAGAAATAATAGTATTAAATGATGTAAAGTGAGTTTGGTGGATGTAAATAATAGTTAAATGGTGTAAAGTGGGTTTGGTGGAGGGAGATAATAGTATTAAATAGTATTGAAAGTTATTTTATTTCCTTTTTAGGAAATGACCAAATAAAATAAAGACGGATATTTATGGAAAGTGGTCAATCAAAATTAGGATTGAGGGAGTAATAACTTTTAATAATGTTTTATTTATTTTAAAATTTGGTTGATGTAATTATAAAATTAATAACATTTTAATTATATTATTATGTATCCCTTAATTTTATATGTTTAATTTAAATTACATCATGTTATATTATAGATATTTTTAATTTTAAGTTAATTTATAAAAACTTTTATTCAATAGTCCGTTAGTGGTCAGTTTAGCTTGCATACAGCTAGAGTTAAGGCTAGGTTTCAACTATTAGCGCCCCGTTAAGAATGAACCCTAAGTCCCTGAATTGTTTAGGCTCACGGCCCTATAAGGCCAGTCTGTTTAATATCTCTATCTTTTGTATGAACAAAACAACACTCCTCCTTGCCCCTTTCTGGTTTTTATTTGTTGCTCCTTCTGAATTGTGACCAACTGTCTTAAGTAAAGACTCAAACCACCAGATAACATTATTGAATTAGTAAAAATGTCTTCTTTTTTTTTTTTTTCAATCATCACGTTATAACACATATTTTCCCTTACAGTAATGCATACTTGTCTTTATAGTGACATAGACTGAGAGTGAGTTTTTTTGTTTTGCCTTGCACTAATATTTGAGAAAATTCACTTGATCAAATTCACTTATTATATTTTGCATGAACGTACCTCGTAAAACAAATATCAAAAAAATTAAACTAACATTTGTGAATCGGAGTTGTCTTTCTGGTTGAAAATATGTAAAAAAAATTATAATGAAGAAGAAGATAAACAATGAGAAAAGGAAAGAAATAATAAATGATTGATCAATTGAATTTTGAGTAGGTCTTGTATGAAAAATTGCACGCTAGTTTTATGTGCAATACCAAACAATTAAAGCAAAAGAGACTAAAATTTGTGGGTCATGTGCGCTGGGCGGGCGTGTGGGGCGGGTCGGACGGCGCAGACAGGGCAGGCGGGCTGAGCAGGTTGGGCAGGCCACTTGGCTATCTACGCATTACATTTTATGCAAAGATATTTTTATCAATAATTGTTGTAGCCTAATGATTCTGGTCTATTTTTAGTGTATTTGGTTTTAGGTTCAATTCTTATTGAGCACATAATTTTTTTTTTCAAGTTATTTTTGTGTGTTACTACATGAACAAAAAGTGTTACGCTATGAAGAAAAACGTGTTACCACATGAACAAAATCAGTACAAGCGCGAAAAGAAATCCTCAATCCAAAATTGTAGATTTAAACAACAACTTGATGTGTTACTACATGAACAAAAAAAATGTTACCCTATGAGCAAAAGAATGTTACTACATGAACAAAAACCAGTACAAGCGCGAAAAAAAATCTTCAGTCCAATTTTTTTTTTCAAGTTGTTTTTGTGTGTTACTACATAACAAAAGAGTGTTACCCTATGAACAAAAGAGTGTTACCACATGAACAAAACCAGCACGCGCGAAAAGAAATCCACAGTCCAAAATTACAGATTTAAAGAACAACTTGATGTGTTACTACATGAACAAAAGACTGTTACCCTATGAGAAAAAGAGTGTTATTGCATGAACAAAAAGCATTACAAAACGCAAAAAACAATCTTCAATCAAAAATTACAGATTTACAGAAACAACGTGAAAAGAGTGCAGAAGCATCTGAAAAATTACGCCAGAAAATCAAGAGAAAAACGAACGGAAGGACCTGCAAATTTTCTAGGATGAGAAAACTGAAAAAAGGGAGAAGAATATGGAAGAATTTGAATAAGGAAAAGAAAGAAAAGAAAAGGAAGAACAAAAGAAGAGAAGAAAAAACCGAATCACAGTAAAATCTGGAATCGCGAGGAAGAAGAACCCTAGGATCACGAGGAAGAAGAAAATGGGCAGCGCCAGATATGAAATGACTTTGGGCCTAACCTGCAAAAAATAAATATCTCTTTTATTTGGGCTAATTGCACATATCACTTGTATGCAATATTGCATATAAGTTTTTGTTTTGAATTTCAAGGATGTTATTTAATGCGACCTTTTGAACTTAATTGAGAATTGATAAAGCTCCCATATGGGACAAATTTCTATTGATATTATATGGAGGTTTACTCTGGGGACTTAATTATATTGGTTTTCTCCCACAAATGTCTACTATTTGAGAATATTTTTTAATTAATAATCCGCCTGATTGAGGGATCAAAAATACAGATGGAGGATTTTCTCGTCTCTCCCTTATATATAAAAAAAATATCCATAAATCTAAGGATAGTTCTTTTTAAACTGTTTAAAAGATAAAAGCGAAAAATCAAATTATTTTTAAAATTGAAATTAAATAATTCTTGTAAAACCTTTTTCCGTAAAAGAAAAGTTCTGGAATGAAAAATAATTGAGTAGGCCTTCTGTGAACTCAAGTTCAGGGGAACTCTCTTTTTCGAATATCATTATTGTTTACGAATTCTCGCTGTCATTGTTTATGTACATGGAATACCATTTTTTCGAATGACGCTTTGTACCCATCACATAAATTTTTGCCAAATGATTTTGAGACCATTTGTGAAAATGCATAAAATATGGGATGAAAGATAATTATATTCCTATAGAAGAAATATGCGTGTTCTTTGTAGCTAGAAGTGCATACGAACTGAAAATTGTGTAACAAAAAGAATCTATAAAATGATTTTGAGACCTATTGTGAAAACGTAGAAAATATGGGACGAAAGAAAATTCTACCCCTATAGAAGAAATACGCGTGCTCTTTCTAGTTAGAAGTACATACGGACAAAGAATTGTGTAACAAAAGAAATCTATAAAATGATTTTGAGATTTTTTGTGAAAAGAAATATGGGACGAAAGATGATTCTATCCCTATAGAAGAAATACATGTGTTCTTTGTAGCTAGAAATACATATGAACTGAAGAATTTTGTAACAAAAGGAATCTATAAAATGATTTTGAGACTTTTTGTGAAAATGTATAAAATATGGAACGAAAGATAATTTTATCCCTATAGAAGAAATATGTGTGTTCTTTGTACGTAGCTATAAGTACATATGAACTGAAGAATTGTGTAACAGAAGAAATATATAAAAGAATGTGAAACATAGAATATATTATATATGTTGCAAAGAAAGTTGGTTGAAAAGATATTAGTGGTTTAATCTAATTAGTCACCGAAAAACCTCAAATTTCAGCACGCAAAGAAAACGACATCCACCAAATTATGGATTTAATTAGTGCTTCATTATTTTTAGCTCTACTTATGAATATGATTGCAATCCTCTCTTTTTGGGTTTTTACGCAGCTGTACTATTTCTGGCATATAATACTTTGTTGGCCTTTATTAACCATATACATGCGTGGATTCCACTCAATATTTTGAAAAAGGATTAGTTACTTAACCAAATTCTCTAGGCTACTTCATCTGTCAATTTGAAAGAGAAATTTTATCATAATATAATTGTCATTTAACAGTACTCAAGAAAATTAAATAATCAGGTTCCGATTTCATCCCTCTATTTGTCTTATGTGCTAGTGTAAATTAACTATGAATATGTACACAAATTGTGTTTTTTTTTAAACATAAACAAAAGAACAGTGAAATCACATTATACACGTATTTATAATTATTTAATATTTTTTTAATTCGTATGAACTATTGTCAAACGTCAATTAGAGTGGAAAATATATAGTAATATGTACCTATGGCAACGGTTTTGCATATTTTTAATCTCTTCTGCTATAAATGTGATGAAAGGTTAAGTAGTGTTGTTAGTATATAACTAATAATTTTCTCGTGCGATGCACGATTACAAAAGTAATTTTTTTATTATGAGATTATATAATATACACTACTACAAAAAAGCTAATAGACGACAAATATTATCTGTTGTCTATTAAATTAAATGCCTATTGTGTATTAAGGTGTAGTTAAAGACCTTTACTCTTTCACAACAGATATTATCCGTTGTCTATTTTATAAATAGACAACAGACTATACGCTAATAGAAAACAGTTAATATTCGTTGTCTATTGCATAAATAGACAACGGTAACACACAACAAACAAAATACTTTGTCTATTTATCTAATACAACGTTGATAGACAACAGATAATGTATGTTGTCTATTATATGTATCATAACGCAGACAGACAACGAATTATATCCGTTGTCTTTCAGGGAGTATTTTATTAAAAGAAAAATTGATATATATATATATATATATGAGAAAAAAATAATTCAATTAAAAGAAAGACATAATATGACTTTTAAATTAATAATTATCACAACATGTTTCAATATTTCTATATTCATTCACAATTAATTCAATAATTGATCCGAGTACATTATGAAAATGAAACAATAGAAACAATTATCTAACTACTAATTCCAACAACCCTTCCATCTCCATCACCCTTCTCTTAAGCCAACAATTCCTACGAAAAAAATATACATTCATTATATTATATGTACACTGTCAAGATATATCACTTATAAAGATGCAATAACACAAACAGGAAAAGAAAGCCATAATCAAGAAAATCTTCACTCTAGATATTATTAAGGCACAAACATACCCAAATAGATAAACAAATACATAGTTCCTATTATCAATTCCAAAATGAAACTGATTAGCCTCACCTGACTTGACTCACTGATGAGTTGAAAATAATCCCAACTATAACTGATAGAGGTGATCAACAGAGTATACATGCTACCAGTAAGGAAGGTATCTTAAGAAACTATTACAAAAGACAAATATTTTGAGAAATAACATTTTAGTGCAACTAATAGATATTATGTCAAAGCTATATAACGAATCAAGAAAGAAGAAATTGCTATATACCTTTTGTCTAGATCACATATGTAGTCCACAAACTGTTATTCTCTCATTATGAACATTTTCTGCAACCATAACAAGGGAATAGATTATAAATTCATTTCTTCAACCCGGATTAACAAAAAAAAAAAAGGAAAAAATGTAATATTAATATTCATGCAGCAAAATTAAGGAACAAAGGGAAACAGAATTTCAAAGAAAAAACAGGAATTAGAAAGAAAATTAATCATATACAATACAAGGAAATGATTAAGAAGTAATCTGCTATTGATATTTAATCTTCTTTGGTCCAAAAGAAGGGCCACTTGCCCCAAGAAGCAAATTCCAGATGGCTTTTGGAGATGCATACTGCATATCCTGTAAAAACATGAAATCTTACATATCCATAGACCATAGTTAATACAAAATGAAGTATTAAGTGAATATAATCCCTGAGTTTAATTTTCATGAAGATCAGTATACCTTCAAGTTCGTAATAGTGAGAAAAAGGCAAGTAAAGGCAATTCTCAAACTTCCATATCTCAAAATATTACGCCGAGAACCCCAACCTGTGAACAAGTCATTTATGTCATTCGGTAAAAAAAAAAAACCTTCGCTATATTATTTGTTACGTAAACAGAGAAAATTGGTCTAAATTCTCCATATATCACTAGCAAATACAAGATATTCATACCTAAATATGAATATATAAATTTACTCTAAGGAAACATTGTCATTCAAGAAAGATGAATGAATACCTTTGAATAAAAGTTTGAACTTTGGAGCTGATGATCCATTTGCAAATTTCAGCTTTTCTTCCTTGCAGAAGGCATTAAGGACATATGAAACAAGAAAATTTAGTAAGATCAGCTTCATGAATAATTTAGACGAGTTAGCCGTCAAGCTATTGAGTGACAAATTTTTACACATTATTTTTATTTAATCTTAAAGTCCAATCATATTATACTGTCTTCTACATAGAAATTGGCAAATTAAATCCCATTTGCTGTTTCATTTTAACACCTCTGTCAGGCTGTGCATTATTAATAAAATAATAGGCAAATCAAACTTACTAAGCAGGAAATATAGCATAGATGACCACAAGAAATAATTAAATAACATATACTGACATTTTGTACAAGAATTAATTAAACCTTAAGATTTAATGTGGCTATCTACACAAGCAAAGAGTAAATGGCAAAGATTGATTCTTCTTACGGTAGACATATACAAAGAGTAGATTGAAAAAATAGACACAAAATTAATGTGTGTATCAGAATTTTTGAAGGCAAGTTCATTATATGCCTGTAGGTGTTTTTTAGCTAAATAAATGAAAAGAAACATAGGTTTAGATGGATGGGTTTAGTCCATATATCCAACACCATCATGATTAGCAACACGTGCCCAAATAGATTAGAATACAATCAACTCCAAAGATCTTTTATTCTCTATCTCTAGCTAATGTGTCCCATGAAAAACAAGTAAAATTTAGCATTCTTTTTCAAAGATATGATCAAACACTTGCAAATTATTATGAATGAGAAATAGAGGCAGACTAGCCACTGCCCACTAGAACTATATTTATATTTCAAATAACAAGTTACATTCAGAGAATTCATAGATGTCGTTGTCTATTACACGTTGTTGTTTAGCATTTTTCTAGTAGTGATAAGGTAGATTCTGATATGAAATAAATATAAATTTATTTTGTTCACCAATCAATTGATTTTTTTAACATTTTCAATATTTATTTTTAATTAGTATATGAATAAATTTTGTGAAATAATACATACTTGAGTGTTTAACTATTATTTAATTAATTATATGTATATTCACTGAACGTACCTTAAATACTAACCTTTTAAAAAATATATTAAGGTTAAAAATATTTATACAATCTATCACACTCAATAAAAATAAGCCAAATAATTAAATCTAGCCTATACTTTTAATTTTTTATAAAGTTTAGCACATATTTTTTTCTCTCTCCAAATTTAGCACATACTTTCACTTAATATTTAAAAATATCCCGATTCACCAATTTCGACAAGGTCTGTCTGATATAGTCGCCGGAATCCACCTTAACTATTAAAATAAAAAAATAAAAAATATCACCGCCTAAGATTAAAAAAACGTGGATTATAAAAATATCTTGGGTCACTATTTTTTATTTTAAGTGTGGTGATATTTTTTATTTTAATATTTACACATCAGCAAGACAAGTTAACTCCGACGACCACATCAGACGAACCTTGATATTTTTAAGTATTAAGTGAAAGTATGTGCTAAATTTGGAGAGAGAAAAAACATGTTCTTCTTTTCTAAGTATGTGTTAAATTTGATTAATTGACCATAAAAATACACACTAATTATAATAAGATTTTAAATTAATGAGTTTATAAGTTCTTCTTTTCTAATAAATGGATTTTGATGACCATAAGTATTAAAATGTATATATGTTATTTAATTTATAGCTGAGTGAATTACAGTTTCATATTAAAATAATATCATTTTGGTGAATTCATTATATTTTCTTACAAAAAAAAAAAGAAAAGAAAAAAGTCCCTCTCCCTATCTCTCCATTGCTAACGCAAAAACTTGTATTCAATATTACATATAAGTGATATGTGCAATTGATTTTTATTTTTTTCGCGGATCAGGATCGGGTTAGGGCAGATTGCTGGTAGGCTTTCTTCATCTTCTTCGCGTCGCGCAGCACGGACACTGTCAAATTTCTACTTCTTCCTCTTCTCTTCAGATTGTTGACAGATCTTACGGGTTCTTCTTCCTCGTTCATGCCCTGATTTCTTGTCCAATTTAATTTTCTTCGATTCGCTCCGATCATTGGATGAAATCAGGTTGTTCGATTTGAATTTTGGAGTGGATTCTGCGAGAAGAAGAGAGAATATGTGTGTGATGTTTAGATTACCCCTCAACACAAAGTGTGTGCTGAAATTCAGATCCTTCTTCACTCTTTTCACGTTGTTCTGTAAATCTATAATTTTAGACTAAAGATTTTTTTCGCGTTTGTACTGGTTTTTTTTCATGTAGTAACACTCGTTTGCTCATAGGGTAACACTCTTTTGTTCATGTAGTAACACATCAAGTTGTTCTGTAAATCTATAATTTTGGACAGGAGATTTCTTTTCACGCTTGTACTGGTTTTGTTCATGTGGTAACACATTTTTCTTCATAGGGTAACACTTTTTGTTCATGTAGTAACACATGTTTTTTTGGTAATATGTAATATTATTCACATATCGTCGTAATACTATGTGAATACTCATGTGTTACCATATGAACAACACTGTGTTACCTTGTGAGCCATGTTCCTTATGAATATTTATGTGTTACTATATGTTTTAATATGGGTCACGTAAGATATGAAGTTTTTTCAATATAACAATGTAGTAACACTTATACATAGATGTAGTAACACACAAAAACATGACAAAAAAAATATTTTTAAAAATTATTTGCTCAATAAGGATTAAACCTGCGACCAAATACATTAACAACAGACCTAAACCACTAGACTACAACACATATTAAATAATGATATGCATCTATAAATGTATATCCGCCCTGCCCGCCCAACCCACAGCTCAGGAGTGCTCTGCTAGCCCCGTCCCATGCTTGGACCCGACCTGACCCAACCCACCCGGCCTGCTGCTGACCCGAGATTTTTGAGTAATTTGTCTTAATTATGGTGTATTGTACATATCAATAGGGTGCAATATTTCACACAAGACCTTCTCCATTGCCAATGTATATTGTCATCTCTCTCTCTCCTCACATACAACAATACTTTCTCCTATTTCTTGATCACACACAATGAATTTTCCGTTAATTTTCTCTCTCTCCATTATACACGCACATGCAAGATACTCTCCCTTCTCTTTCTCTCCATAGCTCAGTACTTTCTTTCTATATCCATCACAAACACAAACATAATCAATAACGCTCACCAGAAATGATATAGAGCCCACCGGTGAGCACTATAATTGTGTCCATAGCCTACGTGGCCGAAGACCTGGCAATGCCACTTAAGGAAATTTATTTTTTTTCCTTAATACCACATATATGTATTTTTTTATTTTTAGATTTGATTTTATTTTATTTTATTCTATAACTGTAATATGTTTTTTTCAAATTAATATAAAAATATTTCCTCCTTTGTTTATTCACTTTAATCTCTTTCGTAGTAGAACTGAAAATGCAGAAAATAAAAATGTCAAATCTTGAAAAGTTTGAAACATCTCTCACGCTAATTCGAAATAATTAATGGAAGTAAAAATAAGAGGGACTCCTATCAAAAAAAATATATATATATGAGGGACGCACCATCTCCATCTCTAAGATCAACACTGGAAGCTAATATTTAATCAACCAACTATAATCTGTAAAAGGGGACTACTTGTTGTGTGACCCATAGGCTATTTTGATTTGAAGTTTAGTTGCCCAGAGGATAGAGAAAAAGTTTTTAATCGTCGCTCCTGGGTTGTAAATCCCGGTATGATTCAGTTGCAATGTTGGATACCTGATTTCAACACGAACTTGTTCACAACTTCAGTGGTTCAAATTTGGGTTCGGTTTGAGCTTCCTTTGGAATATTGGCAACCCAAGGCCCTTTGGGCCATGGCATCGGTTCTGGGTACCCCGATACTTATTGACGAGCGTACTTTGAATAAATCTATAGGTCAATTTGCTCGGGTGCTTGTTGGGATTGATCTTTATCAGGATAGAGAGGATAAAATTATGGTGGAACAGTCGGGTCTCAGTGTTTTTGTTGTTGTTAGATACGAAAACCTACCAAAATTCTGCAAGTCTTGTGGTATTGTTGGTCACTTGGCTGCTACTTGCAAAAAGGATGCTCCCCAGGGAAACGATGCTCCTGCTCCGAAGAAGATATCAAAAGAAAAAGGAGCAAACGACTCAACCTGCCTTGGAGGTTGAATTGTCACAAGATAGGGGGCATGATGTTTCCCTTATTGACACGGTTGTGGTTGGTTCAGGATCGGACACGACTGTGGTTGGATCGAGATCGGGACATTCAAGCCCGATCATACCCTCTTCTGCTCGGGCGGCCTTGGACTCTCGAGGGGAAGATGTCCTCCCTTCTTTTGATGAGCTTTGTGATGAGGCTGATAATGTGGATATGGTAAAGACCATCCCAGATGACTGGCACCTGCCCAAGAAGACTACTTCACCTTCTCGGGCTCCTCCGGAACCTATTGGGCCTGTTACATCCAATTCGTTCACGAATTTAGAGAAAAATCCCAACTCCTCCAAGAGGTGGTCAGAGACGTTACATGAGGAGGTGGAGGTTGATTCGATGGACTTGATGGTAGCCTTTTCAGACACGACACTCACAGCGGCGGAACAAAGCTATCTACAAGCTTCAGGGCGCAAGGTGTCTCTAAAGGATCCTCTGGAAAAAACGATACGAGCCAAGCAGAAGCAAGCACGGAAAGAGGAGTTAAAGAGACAGGAAGAATATAACACAAGACTGAAGGCTAAGAAGAACTCCTTGGTGGATTCACTGGGCACTCGAGCAGGTTTTGATGCTGGATGATTTTTTGTGCTTGATAGTCCTTTCTTGTTAGTGTTACGCCTTTTTGACAGTTGCTTTACAGTCTTCGAATTGTTGATCGTCTGGTCACCTTTGGGCCAGAGATTTGCTGTATTTTCTGGGGGTCACTTTTGGGCCATCCATGTTGAGGTTATACGTGAAAGTATGCTTTTACTTTGTATAACCTATGTATTAAACACTTATTTACTGAAATAAATTTTTTTATCACAGTTTCTTTAAATATGATTGAATGTTATATATATTTATTGCAAACCGTTCATATAATAGCACATGTTACATTGTAGTTAACGTGGTGATACCAGATCATAGAAGATCACGTTAACAGTCCCTTGTAAACTAGCGCGTGTTTCACAACTTGGTAGAAGTTGATGTGTAAGACTCAGATTGGCTTGTCTTGACTAAGAGATTACACTAGTGCATTTGATGCGCTGAAGCGGACCTGTAGAGAGGATAAACTCATTCGCACTAACTTATAGGATGAAGAGTTAGACCTCAGTGGTTGTTGATTTCTTAATCCCTGTCACTTAATAAGGACCGTGTGCGATTAGTAATTATTGCTTTGACTTATAAATGGGAAGTGAATCATTTAGACTTCGATACCCTATATCTTGGGCAATAATATTAATTGTATGACAGTTGCTAAGATTAATACAGAGAATCGTGTGCTTACAAAGTCTTGCGTGATTGGTCCCCTTGGTGGGCTCAGAACCTTTATCATAACAAATCTTGCAAGTGAAATTAATTTTTCGGTATGGATAATAAAGCTGAACTGTCCTTACTCCAAGGATCAAGATATTAATTAATATAAAGCTTTTCAGTGGCTTAATTAATTAATGAACTAAATAATCTTAAACATGGAAAATAATAACCGGGAGTCATATTACCGTAATATGGGTTAAGATTGGATAGTGCAATATTAATTATATAGTGATATTAATTAATATTAATGGGCTGAATTATATTGTGACTCAATATTGGAATTCAGAAGTCCATTGGAAGGTCCATCTCAATTCTCCTAAAGACCCCTCAAGTAGCCAAATTATAGTCCAATAAATAAAAGGTGCTTAAAATAAAATAAATGATTGTTGCCTAATATTTCTTGATTTTTTTCGAAAATTTTAAAGAAAAAGAGGGAGAAGAAAATTTCATGAAAAGATTTTATAGAAAGGATATAAGTATTCTTGGAATACAAGATTATCTCATAAATTCAAGAAATCTCCCACTTTGTTTCTTTAATGAGGATTTTTCGAAAATTATGTATAAGAAAGGGAAGAAAGATTTTCTTGATTTTCTTGGAAAGATTTTATGGAGAAAGATATGTATTCTTGGAATACAAGAGTATCTCATAAATTCAAGAAAGATCCAATCTTGCAAATCTTCTTGTTTTTTCGAAAATTAAGGGTAAATAAGGGTGTTAGATTTTTGTGGAAAAATACACATGGAAAGAAGAATATAACGGATATATTCAAGATTTCTTGGAGATCAAGAAAAGATATTTCCTAACTTTAATTAACCCTAAAAAAATCGACCAACACCCCTCTTATAAATAGGGGATGAATTTTTCATCCCCAGTGCAATTCCACGTGTTGGAAATATTAGAAATTCACAAAGGTGGTGCAATAATTTTATTTTCCTTTGTTTTATAAATCGTTCATCGGAGAACCTCCCACCGAGTTATTGAGCGAGGACTTGGGGATACTTGAGAAGGACTTTTGGTCGGTAGCCAGTTACTAGATCCTGTCCATCTCAGATTGTCTCTCCAACGGGTATGTTTACGTAAACTCCTAGAAATTCCGCATGGTAGAATCTTTTACGTGAATTTTATTTGCATGTCGTTGTTGGTGTAATTATTATTTGAATTCACTTAGGTAAATTCATGCTAGTAATAATTGTTAATTTAAATTTGTGTTTATGAGGTCATCCCGATAGATCCTGGCATATGTTATCCCAACAACTGGTATCAGAGCCCTGGTTCGGGCTTTGATCTTTTAAACTATAATTTAAATTGTTGTTCATTAAAATTTGAAATTGGATAGTAGAACTGTTAAGATCTGTTTTGCAGGTATCCAATTGTCATGGTATTTTAATGTGCTTATTTACATGCAAATAAATTATTTTTTAATTCGATTCGTTCGGATTTGTTTTTACCTCGTGAGAAAATCCACGAGTAGATTAGTATTTGTTTGATTTGTTCAATGTAATAGACTAGTCTAGATCTAGGTTTATTTATTTTGCTTAAATAAATTGTAACCGAATCATGAACGAAGATGGAACAAAGATTAAAAGACGGACATCCAAGTGCCCGGACGTACGCGAGCCAAGGAGGAGCACGCGGGCTAGGCAGAATGCCTAGCGACCGCACGCACCACCCGGGCGGTCGCATACGGGGCAAGGCGGAAGCGCTCTAGGCGAAACGGGTCGACGCTGGCGGCGCGAAGGGCGGAGCAGCGTCGGGCGGGCTTTTTTGCCCGGGGGAGGGACCCCTGACTTCAAAAGGCGTCGGGCGATGCTCCACGCGCATGTGCCGTGGGCGACGGGGCGAGATGGCCGAGCCGGACCGAGGCGTGCGCCTAGGCACATGCGGACTTGAGTTCCGGGTCGTGAGCTAGTCATTTTCTGGACGTCGTCCTAACCCAAAACGGAGGACCCTCGTTAAAGAATTATTGCGGATTCAGTGGGAGCTTTTCGAGAGGAACGATGAAGGCAAAAAGAAGAGATGATTTCTCAAGATCAAGTTATGGAATTTAAACTATGGCAGTTGGATATATGTGCCCAACTTGATTTATTTTATCTTGATGCTTGTTTTAAATTCGTGCTATTTTATTTGTTAAATGTGTTGGCATGATTTAAAATTGTCTAAAGAAAATCTCACTTTCGAAAATTACTAATTATGTTAAATTGACAAATTTTATTCCGGATAATAAAATTACGTCAATATTGACCTCCACGATTTATTTATTTGTGAATTCTTTTGGAGAAATTTCCCCAACGGAACGGCCAAAAGATGGTTTTCACATGAATAAATTCCCAAAAGGATGATAGTGAATTATTATTAGTGGCGACGATGACCCTCCTAACGAGGCTCATTCAAAGCGAAGTAATAATTATGTAATTAATCATGGTTATTACTTAGGTATAAAATTTATATGCATATACTTCTCCGAAGTCCCTGTCAATTTTATATTGGTCAAGTGGGAGCCGGCTATTAATTTTGAATTAAAGGTTTGTAACTATTCCTGTTTGTAACCTGCTTGAATGTGTTTAAATAGACAGATCACCCAACGTGACCTATTTAAACTGTTTTGAGATATCAGCTGATGCATATTCATATTATTGTGAGATTTTGATATGAATAGTGTGATCGAATTGTGTGATAAATTTGTACTTATACAAATTATTATTTATTTCAGTTCAGCATGTCGCAACCTTTTAATCCACTGTTTGCTATACTTAAAGATCATAATTTATCTGGTTAGAATTATTTTGATTGGAAACGTAAACTGATGATTGTCCTAACCGCAAAAGCACAAGTGGGTCCTTGATACTCCAAAACTAGATGAGCTAAATGGCGAGTCAAGTAAGGAGGAAAAGAAAAAATATGATGACTGGGAGCATTGTAATGACATGGTAAAGTGTACTATTCTGGCATCTATGCCAGATGTGTTGCAACAACAACACCAAGAATTTACAACTGCTGCGGAAATCATGAAAAATCTTAAGAAGATGTTCCAACATCAGAACCGCACGGCTCGACAGATCACCTTGAGAGAGATGCTCTCCTTGAAAATGGTGGAGGGCATACCCGTAAGGGATCAAGTCCTCAAGATGATGGCTCATCTGAACAAACTTGAGGTTCTGGGTGCAGATTACGATCTGGAGACTCAGATAGACTTGGTGCTTCACTCTCTGCCTAAAAGTTTTGAACACTTTCAGCTGAACTATCAGATGAATAATCAGAAGTTCTCCCTTGCTGACTTGTTACAAGCTTTGGTCTCGGCAGAGACGTTGATGGGACACCAGACTCAAGCTTTAGTGGCAAATGGACCATCTTCATCTTCTAGGCCAAGGGAGGGCAAGAAGAAGAAGAAGGTCAAAGGCCAAAAGCAGTCGAACTCAACTGTTGCCAAGGGTAAGAGCAAGATGAGGGATGCTGGGGGTATCAAGAAGGAGCCAAAGGGGAAGTGCTTCAACTGCGGTGAGAAAGGACATAGGAGGTCTGCTTGTCCCAAACCTAAGAGGAATGGGAAGAAAGGTAATTCTCATGCACTAGTTGTTGAAACTTGTTTAGCGGCGTATGCTACCCCCTCGTGGGTAGTGGATACGGGATCCACTGATCATGTTTGTTTCACGTTACAGGGGTTCAAATTGACCCGGCAACTTAGTGGAAGTGAGATCCTCATCACACTAGGCGATGCTACGAGAGTAGCAGCTGAAGCAGTGGGAGACGTGCACCTGTCTTTTGAAGACAAGACTTTAGTTTTAAGAGATGTTCTTTACGTTCCTATTTTTCGTAAAAACCTTATTTCAGTTTCAAAACTATTTGTTGATGGATATTCTGTTCGTTTTTCTAAACAAGTTACTATTTTTCGTAACGATGTGTTTATCTTTCATGGAACTTTAAGGAACAATCTCTATACTATTAACTGTGCACACCACTCACAAAATGCATCTTTTAACACATCGACTGTTTCAAGCAATAAGACAAAACATTCAGAAAAGGTGAACGAGACACTTCTCTGGTATCTAAGATTGGGTCATATTAATCTAAATAGGATCCAAAGGTTTGTGAAAGATGGTTCATTGTCGGACCTACAGATGGAACCATTTCCAACCTGCGAATATGTTTGGAGGGTAAAATTACCAAGAGGGCATTTGGAGCCAAGGGGAATAGAGCCACAGAAGTGTTGCAAACCGTTCATACTGACGTGTGTGATCCAATGTCAACCAAAGTTAGAGGTGGCTATGAGTATTTCGTGACGTTCACTAATGATTACTCAAGGTTCGGGTACATTTTCCTAATGAAACACAAATCGGAAACCTTTGATAAATTCAAAGAGTTCAAAGCCGAAGTGGAGAATCATATGGAAAAGAGTATCAAGTTTCAACGATCTGATCGTGGAGGCGAATACCTCAGCGATGAGTTTTTGAACTACCTGTCAGACGAGGGGATTTTTTCCCAGTTGACTGCACCCTGAACCCCTCAACAAAACGGGGTTGCAGAACAAAGAAATAGAACACTCTTAGAAATAGTCAAATCCATGATGAGTTATTCAGATCTTCCCAAGTTGTTTTGGGGTTATGCCTTGGAAACAACGGCTTATGTTCTAAATTTGGTACCATCCAAATCGGTTCCCAAAACCCCTAAAGAGTTGTGGACTGGGCGCAAGCCCAGTCTGAGACATCTTAGAATTTGGGGGTGTCCGGCATACGTGCTAGACAAGGAAGCCGGTAAGTTGGATGCACGTTCGGAACTAAGGTTGTTTATAGGATATCCTATGGGAACAAAAGGGTGTATGTTCTATGGTCCCGAAGATCAAAAGGTGGTAATAAGTACGCACTTTAGATTTTTGGAAGAAGACTTTATGAACAATAGAAAGCCCAAAAGTGAGATTACCTTAGACGAAATAAGAGGGCAAACTCCTATACCAATTGTACAAGTTGACATACCAAGCATCACACCGACACAACCGGAACCTCGTCGTAGTGGGAGGGTTGTTTGACAACCTGAGAGATTCATGGGGATAGGAGAATCTTCGGATTTGGTCCCCGGGGATAATGAATCAGATCCCTGGTCATACAAGGAGGCGGTCCAAGATAAGGATTCTGAATCCTGGCAAACTGCGATGGAAGCCGAGATAGGCTCAATGGATCATAATCAAGTGTGGGAGCTAGTGGATCCACCCAGTGGGGTAAAACCCATTGGATTCAAGTGGGTCTATAAGAGAAAAAGAGGACCGGATGGGAAGGTCGAGACCTTTAAAGCTAGGCTTGTGGCAAAGGGATACACTCAAAAGGAGGGTATCGATTATGAAGAAACATTTTCGCCCGTAGCCATGCTTAAGTCCATCTGTATTCTCTAGGCAATAGCTGCGCATCTAGATTTTGAGATCTGGCAAATGAATGTCAAGACAGCTTTCCTTAACGGGAGTCTTGACGAGGAAATCTGTATGCAACAGTCCGAAGGTTTCATCACGAAAGGCCAAGAACACCTTGTTTGCAAGCTAAGGAAGTCTATTTGTGGACTAAAGCAAGCATCTCGGGCTTGGAACCAATGTTTTGATCATGTAATCAAGTCTTATGGGTTTGATCAAAACGAGTTTGAAAGTTGTCTGTATAAGAAGTGTGACGGAACTGCCTTGGTATTCTTAGTACTATACGTGGACGATATTCTGCTCATCGGAAATGATGTAAAGGTTTTGTCAGACGTAAGGGTATGGCTGTCAAACCAGTTTGATATGAAGGACTTAGGGGAAGCCGGTCATATTCTTGGGATCAAGATCACTCGAGATCGAAAGAAAAGAATGATTGGCTTATCGCAAGCTTTATACATAGACACTGTTTTGAAGCGTTTCAGCATGCAAGATTCCAAGAAAGATTTTGTACCCTTCAAGCACGGAATCCATCTATCGAAAGACATGTGTCCCAAGACAAAAGGGGAGATAGATGACATGAAAGGCATTCCTTATGCGTCGGCAGTAGGGAGCCTTATGTATGCAATGCTGTGCACGAGACCGGATATTTGCTACACCGTTGGCATGGTGACAAGATATCAAAGTAATCCCGGAAATCAACACTGGACTGCCGTAAAGGACATTCTAAAGTATCTGAAAAGAACTCGGGATAAAATGTTCGTTTACCAGTAGGACAGTTTGTTTTCAGTTGGATACACGGACTCGGATTTCCAATCGGACATAGATTCTAAAAAATCTACCTCGGGTAGTGTGTTTTGTCTGGGGGAAGGAGCTGTAACATGGAGAAGCGTTAAGCAGAAATGCATCACAGATTATACCATGGAAGCCGAATATGTAGCTTCCTAGTGGACTTGGACGTTATTCCGAATTTGCCCAGCACCATCACGGTTTTCTGTGATAATGTCGGAGCAGTTGCAAATTCAAGGGAACCGAGAGCTCACAAGGCCAGCAAATACATTGAAAGGAAATACAATCTTATATGAGAAATCATTAAGAGAAGATATATAGAGGTGGCAAAGATCGCGTCGGAAGACAACCTAGCTGATCCATTCACAAAGGGTCTGCCTCTGTTAACATTCGAGAGATATGTGGAAGGAATGGGTGTCAAGAGCGTTGTCAATCTGCTTTGAGTATAAGTGGGAGATATATTATTAGGTTGATGTAGGTGACATTAGATGTCACTATATAATACATTAAACGTGTTGTGGTATACTTAAAAGCAGACTTTGAGTATAAGTGGGAGATTGTTGGGGTTATACGTGAAAGTATGCTTTTACTTTGTATAACCTATGTATTAAACATTTATTTACTGAAATAAATTTTTTATCACTTTTGCTTTAAATATGATTGAATGTTATATATATTTATTGCAAACCGTTCTTATAATAGCACATGTTACATTGTAGTTAACGTGGTGATACCAGATCACAGAAGATCACGTTAACAGTCCCATGTAAACTAGTGCGTGTTTCATAACTTAGATACACCCGAACAGTCTATTGGTAGAAGTTGATGTGTAAGACTCAGATTGACTTGTCTTGACCAAGAGATTACAATAGTGCATTCGATGCGCTAAAGCGGACCTGCAGAGAGGATAAACTCATTCACACTGACATATGGGATGAAGAGTTAGACCTCAGTGGTTGTTGATTTCTTAATCTCTGTCACTTAATAAGGACCGTGTGCGATTAGTAATTATTGCTTTGACTTATAAATGGGAAGAGAATCATTGAGACTTCGATAGTTGCTAAGATTAGTACAGAGAATCGTGTGCTTGCAAAGACTTTCGTGATTGGTCCCCTTGGTGGGCTCGGAACCTTTATCATACCAAATCTTGCAAGTGGAATTAATTTTCTGGTATGGATAATAAAGTTGAGTTGTCCTTACTCCAAGGATCAAGATATTAATTAATATAAACCTTTTCAGTGGCTTAATTAATTAATGGCCTGAATAATCTTAAACACGGGAAATAATAACTGGGAGCCATATTACCATAATATGGGTTAAGGTTGGATAATGCAATATTAATTATATAGTGGTATTAATTAATATTAATGGGCGGAATTATATTGTGGCTCAATATTGGAATTCAGAAATCCATTGGAAGGTCTATCTTAATTCTCCTAAAGGCCCCTCAAGTAGCCCAATTATCCAATAAATAAAAGGTGCTTAAAATAAAATAAATGATTGTTGCCTAATATTTCTTGATTTTTTTCGAAAATTTTAAAGAAAAAGAGGGAGAAGAAATTTTCTTGAAAAGATTTTATGGAAAGGATATAAGTATTCTTGGAATACAAGATTATCTCATAAATTCATGAAATCTCCCACTTGATTTCTTTAATGAGGATTTTTCGAAAATTATGTATAAGAAAGGGAAGAAAGATTTTCTTGATTTTCTTGGAATGATTTTATGGAGAATGATATGTATTCTTGGAATACAAGAATATCTCATAAATTCAAGAAAGATCCAATCTTGCAAATCTTTTTGTTTTTTCGAAAATTAAGGGTAAATAAGGGTGTGAGATTTTTGTGGAAAAATACACATGGAAAGAAGAATATATGGGACATATTCAAGATTTCTTGGAGATCAAGAAAAGATCTTTCCTAACCCTAATTAACCCTAAAAATTCGACCAACACCCCTCTTATAAATAGGGGATGAATTTTTCATCTCCAGTGCAATTCCATGTGTTGGAAATATTAGAAATCCACAAAGATGGTGCAACAATTTTATTTTCCTTTGTTTTATAAATCGTTCATCGGAGAACCTCCCACCGGGTTAATGAGCGAGGACTTGGGAATACTTGAGAAGGACTTTTGGTTGGTAGCCAGTTACTAGATCCTGTCCATCTCAGATTGTCTCTCCAATGGGTACATTTACGTAAACTCCTAGAAATTCCGCATGCTAGGATCTTTTACGTGAATTTTATTTGCATGTCGTTGTTGGTGTAATTATTATTTGAATTCACTTAGGTAAATTCATGCTAGTAATAATTGTTAATTTAAATTTGTGTTTATGAGGTCATCCCGATAGATCCTGGCATATGTTATCCCAACACTCCACTCCTCTTGTCTCATTTCTTTTTCTTGTAATTTTAATAATAGCTTATTTGCCATAGGCCCTCATATATCGAGCGATTAGTCAAACTAACGATCTTAATTGAACCCTAGATAATAAATCATACATTCTCAATATATGAGGTACGTTGCGAAAACGTGCAACTACTTGTAACTGAAACATGGACTATTACGATTTCCTCCTTTCATTCGAGAATACTCGATTAAGTCTTGAACATGATGAAGTGTCTATTCAAATAACTTAATCATATTATCTCTAATCACTAATTGATCATGTATGTCACACTAAGCCAAAAAGTCTAAGTTGACATGCATCGGCCGATGACTTTGATCCAATTATGATGAGAAGATGAGCACTCTCTCTAAATCCACATTGAGGAATGAATCTTATTCTTGGCTCAACTACCACGCACATGCTCTTCGTGATGAACCCAATCCAAGTCATATCTACTGATAGACGGGTGCAAGCGTCGGTCATGGTCAAAGTTCATCTATCCATATATGTCGTGCGTATTGACCTTAAGTCAAAGGAGTATGGCATCGCTCCCACTAACCGAGATACTCGTAGACACATATTGTGGACTTACATCAAACGGTTTCTCGGATGGGTATACCAATACCCTCTAAGGTATTTGTGCATCCATCATGAGATACCTAGTAACTCGTAGTAAGTGAGATCTTACTACACTCTCTAAGAGTATGATGCAGATCGCACACCAATCTCAATTGCATCATCAATATCCCATTCTTGATGATCCTTGATCGGGGCCATTTGAGAATCATGCTTAAGTCATCTGAGTTCTCACAACCTCAATGACAACAATGACTCATGGGAACACTTGTACAAATAAATGCAAACAATCAAACATAATATTTAAACAAGTGTATTGTCATACATTAATATTAAATGAACTATAATATTAAGTCAAACTGAATATCATCGAGTATTATGTCCTTACAATAGATTGTCTCTAGGACACTAACACTAATAATCTCCCACTTGGACTAGAGTCAATCACCTACATGTCTAACCCCTAGACCATAAAATGTCTAGTGAGTACATGTACACTCAGTGTTTTGGTGAAAGGATCTGCCAAATTAAATATGTGGGAATACATTTTGATTATATTTCTCCTATCGTTATGATCTCCCGGGTCAAATGATAAGTCTAGGTACATTCTCGTTTATGCTTGTTGATCTCGATTCCTCTGCTTGCGCAATCACACCAACGTTGTCTCAATAAAACTTTATTAGACAACTGGCACTCGGAACTACCTCTAGTTCTCATAAGAACTATAAAATCCAGACAGCCTCCTTGAGGCTTCTGATACAGTAATGTACTCAACTTCGGTTGTTGAATCTGCGGTCATTTTTCTTGGAACTATTCCAACTGACCGCCTCATTATTGAGAGTACAACGTAACTTGATTGTGATTTGTAATCATCACAGTTGGATTGGAAACTTGTGTTAGCTTAACCAGTCACTACTACTTCTAACTGTCCACCATAAACAAGGAAACATTCTTTAGTTCATCTAAGATACTTCAGAATGGTCTTGACAGTAGTCCAGTGCGACTCACCCAGATTCTGTGGGTTTCTACAAGTGATGTTGATAGCGTAGGCTACGTTCGGCCTAGTGCAAGTCATGGCGTACAAGATTGACCCAATTGCATATGCTTATGGGACATCTTTCATGTGATTGGTATCAGCTTCAACAGAAGAAAAATCCTTTTTTGATAGTTTTATCCCATGATTTGCCTATAGAGATTCTCTCTTAGAGTTCTCCATCACAAAACACTTCAACACCTTGTCTACATAGGTGGACTGTGACAGCCCCAACATCCTCTTGGATCTATCCTTGTGGATCTTGATCCCTAAGATGTAGCAGGCTTCCCCAAGATCCTTCATCTTGAAGGTCTTTGACAACCAATCTTTAATGGACTGCATTAACGGGATATTGTTTTCCAAGATCAATATATCATTGACATACACGATTATGAAAACAATATTCTTCCCGCTACGTTTACGATAAACGCAAGGATCTTCCGAGTTTCTGATGAAGTCAAAAGACTTGATAGCTTCATCAAGTCGGATATTCCAACTCTTAGAAGCTTGGTTCAATTCATAGATGGATCTCTTTAGCTTGCATACTAGATTAGAATTCGACTTAGATATAAAACCTTCTGGTTGAGTCATAAACACTTCCTTATCAATGTTTCCATTGAGGAAAGTTGTTTTGACGTCCATCTGCCAAATCTATAATCATAGTGTGCTGCTATCGCAAGTAAAACTCGAATGGGCTTGATCTTTGCAACTGGTGAGAAGGTCTCATCATAGTCAGTGCTATCGCATTGACTATAACCCTTCGTTACCAACCTAGCTTTGTAGGTTTTTACTTTGCCATTTGTATCAGTCTTACGCTTGATGACCCAATTACAATATATGGGTCTAACCCCTTTAGGCAACTCAACCAAGTCCCAGACTTGATTGGTGTACATCGAGTCCATCTCAAATTTCATAGCTTCATGCCACTTCCCTAAATCAATATCTGATATTGCTTCAGAATAAGTATTAGGATCATCCTTATCTAGTAAGTCCATATTATCGAGTTCCTCCAAGAGGTAACCGTATCTAATGGGTGGATTACGATTCCTAATTGGCTTACGGAGCTGTGGTTGTGCAGGTTGTATATTCTGATCGTGAAAATTTTTTTGGTGCATCAATTTCATCAATGTCTGGAGAGTCCTCAAGAGCTACACTTTCAAATGCCTCTTGGGCGGGAGTTTGAACTATGTTATTCTCATTCAGCCCACTTGGAGGTTCTTGCACTGACAAGCGTACTCCAATTACGCTCATACTGGCTGAAAGACGATCACCTAATGAAAGACTCCCACCGTGAAAGATGTTGAATGCTCCTATTGATTCATTGTCATGTTGCTATGACAAGATATCAGTCTCTTTGTTAATTTGTGGTTCTTGAATTTCTTCAAGTTCTATCAGCTTACGACCTTGTTCCTTAAAGACATAGTCTTCTACGAGGAACTTGTCTACCTAGAAACAATCACTGATTGTTTCTTAGGTAGATAGAAGTAATATCCCTTAGTTTCCTTAGGATATCCCACAAAGTAACCCTTTTCACCTTTGGATTCAAACTTGTCGGTAAGCATCCTTTTCACAATAACGGGGCAACCCCATCTTTGATATGTGTAAAAGTTGGCTACTTGCCACACCAATGTTCATATGGTGTATGCTCAACCGATTTAGATGGAATCCTATTCAGAATATAAATTGAGGTTTGTAACGCTTATCCCCATAAGAATGTCGGAAGAAGCTCATCATGGACCTCACCATGTCTAACAAGGTTCGGTTTCTCCTCTCGGACACACCGTTCATCTGAGGTGTTCATTTGTACTGGATTCCATGTAACTTCAAGTAATCAGTGAATTCATGGCTAAGGTATTCACCTCCTCGATCTGATCGAAGACTTGATACTCTTACCAAGTTACTTCTCTACTTCGGCCTTAAACTCTTTGAATTTCTCAAAATATTCGAATTTGTGTTTCATAAGATGCACGTATCCGTATCTTGAGAAATCATTAGCAAAAGTGATGAAGTATCCGAAGTGACCCCTAGCTAGAGTGAACAATGGTCCACCTACGTCACTGTGGATCAACTCTAGAACTTCTTTGGCATGGACCTCTTTCTCATAAAGGGTTTATCGATCATCTTGCCCATGAGACAAGATTCACAATCTCCATAAGACTCAAAGTCAAATGGGGTTAAGTAGTCTAACTTTCTTAACCTTGCAATTCCTTTCTCGTTTACATGATCAAATCTACAATGCCACAAGTAAGTTGGGTTTTCATGATTACTAAGTTTTAGTCTTTTATTTTGTATATTAAGAACATTATATCCATAATTCAACATTATAAACCATTCAATAAAGGGGCATTCCCATAAACCACACCATTAAGCATAAATAACAATTATTATTTGCAAAATGGAAGAAATATCCCTCAATGTCTAACATAGGAACGTAAATAATATTACGGGTAATAGAAGGAACAAAATAACAATTATTATGTCCTAATCTAAAACCAGAGGGTAAGTCTAAGTCCCCATGCTTTCAGTAGCAATTCTTGCTCCATTTTCACGTGTAAGATGACTTCACCCGGTCTAACTGCCCTAAGACACACGAGTCCCTTCACATTCGTACAAATGTGAGAGCCACATTCAGTATCTAATACCAAGCAGTTAGCGCTATAATATCTTAATAACAAACATACATATTCTAGTGCTAGAAGCACCCAATGCCTTCTTTTCAGCAACCAGAACCTTACAGTCCTTCTTCCGGTGCCCTCTTCTACTTACAGTAGAGGCACACATCCTTGTCTACCCGCTCCTTCTTTTGAACACCATCTTAGTGATAGTGAACTCAAAAATCTATGAGCACGTTGTGAAGTTCAGGCATGGTAGCATCCATCTTATTCATATTGTAGTTCACAATGAAGCTGAAATATGAATCCGGGAGTGACTGGAGGATACCATAAATGAAAACGTTGGTCCTTTAGCTCAATGCCTAAATTACCAAGTTTCTCAATTAGGTCTATCATCATTAACACATGAGGTGAAATCTTCCCTTCTTTAGCTAATCGGCATCTGAACAGATCTCTCATCACTTCATAAATCTCGGAATGAGATTCAGAATCAAAAAGATCTTTCAGATGTTTGAGCATCTAGAAGGGACCCATTTTCTCACATCGCCTATGTTCATCGGGAGTCATGCCGAACAACATCATACACTGAGCCTGGGAAGCATCCTTTTGATGCTTCTTCTGAGCTGCTATGTCAAACGTGGCTACCTCAGGGAACCAGCTGCAGGTGTAACCGAGATTGGCGTGTCCACCATGTACTCAATTTTTTCTTGCCTTAGCACTAAAACACATGTTTCGACGCCAGTCCAGAAAATTTGGTCTAGCCAATTTGTTTGTTTCCAAAACACATCTCAATAACAGTTATACATTTCAACTAACCAAGAGAAATAAAATAAAATGGGAATTAAACACATAATTCCAATGATCAATATTCAACAATCAAAATAAACATGACCTTTCTTTTGTGTTTATTTTGTCTCCATTATTTTCACATATTCAACGACCTAATCGGAAGAATGAAAATTTATATCTAATATAAATCATATTGGACTAGGATCCACATTCCTACTATTATAATATGTGTTTGGGCTGATTACTATAATAGCAGAGCTAGTAGGTCTCTAAACCAATTGCAAAACTGCAACTCCTAGTTGATTGAAACTAGTTCAATCGGATGCCCCTTGACTTTCGTTTCCCTGTTTGGGCTGGTGAAATAAAATCAAGTTGATTTACAACCATCAAGTGGCGACACTTCGTGTCCTATAAAAGTCTCGTTAGATGTAGATCCGAGCAAAAGACTTGGGCCGTAAATACTCATTGGAACAAAATCTTCGGTTTACTTGTAATTTTGATGGAAGACATCGTTCAATTTAATGAAAATCATATTTTAGTGAGGAACATTTTAAAGGCGGGGTATTAATTGCTTAATCGAGATCCAACATGTTAATCTACATCACATTTGAGCAATTATTAGGTGCCTCCTACCCAAACATGATTTTATACGGACTAACGTTTAAATGGGCGTCGTCTACCCAAAAAATTAATACGGTCCGATAAATATTGGGCGCCGCATACCCAAACAATTATAATGCGGACCGTAAATGCGTTAACGAATTAATTTAAACAAACAAGTTAACCAAGTGGGATTTAATAACCCTTTAAAATTCAGAGGCACGTAAAACCACTGTTGGAATTTAGAGGCACGTAAACACGTAATACATGCGCAACGAAATTAAACAGTTCGCCAACAACGAACATATAATTGCATAATTAAATATGTGTAAACATAAAGAGAAACCTTACAGTAAATCGTACACATATTTCTCTATTATGGTATCCATGTAATCCCCAATCACAGACTTGCACGGATTTTCCAGCGTTGAATCCCGAGATGAATTTGCTAGAAAAATTCTAACTCTAGATCTTATGGAGAGAATAATGAATTAACATTGTTTGTGAATTCCCAAGAGCTCATATATATATAGGGAAGGCAGAGCTTAAATCTTAAGCTAACCTGATTGGGAAATAAAATCCCCAGTCTTATACAATAAATCTCTTAGATTTATTTTCCATGTATAAAATCTCTACGGATTTAATTCCCATGTATATCAAATCTCTACGGATTTGATTCCATATATATTAAATCCTATAATAATATTCCATATGTTATTATTGGGAATCCTATTTAATTAAATCCAATTTAATTAAACATTAATAATAATTAATTCCAAATTAATATATTATTAATTAATTCTCCATAAATTAAATATTAAATCCAATTTAACATTTCATCAACCAACTATAATCCGTAAAAGGGAACTACTTATTGTGTGACCCATAGACCCTCATATATCGAGCGATTTGTCAAACTAACGGTCTTAATTGAACCCTAGACAATAAATAAGACATTCTCAATATATAAGGTAAGTTGCGAGAAACGTGCAACTACATGTAACTGAAACATGAGCTATTACGATTTACTCCTTTCATTCGCGGATACTCGATTAAGTCTTGAATATGATGAAGTGTCTATTCAAATAACTTAATCATATTATCTCTAATCACTGATTGATCGTGTATGTCACACTTAGCCACAAAGTCTAAGTTGACGTGCATCGGTCGATGACTTTGATCCAATTATGATGAGAAGATGAGCACTCTCTCTAAATCCACATTGAGGAATGAATCCTATTCTTAGCTCAACTACCACGCACATGCACTTCGTGATGAACCCAATCCAAGTCATATCTACCCATAGACGGGTGCAAGCGTCGGTCATGGTCAAAGTTCATTACTCCACACATGTCGTGCGTATTGACCTCAAGTGAAAGGAGTATCGCATCGCTCCCACTAACCGAGACACCCGTAGACACATATTGTGGACTTACATCAAACGTTTTCTCAGATGGGTATACCAATACCTTCTAAGGTATCTGTGCATCCATCATGAGATACCTAGTATCTCGTAGTAAGTGAGATCTTACTACACTCTCTAAGAGTATGATGCATATCGCACACCAATCTCAATTGCATCATCAATATTCCATTCTTGATGATCCTTGATCAGGGCCATTTGAGAATCATGCTTAAGTCATCTGAGTTCTCACAACCTTAATGACAACAATGACTCATGGGAACACTTGTACGAATTAATGCAAACAATCAAACATAATATTCAAACAAGTGTATTGTCATACATTAATATTAAATGAACTATAATATTAAGTCAAACTGAATATCATCGAGTATTATATCCTTACAATATATTATCTCTAGGACAATAACACTAACATACTATTGGAAATCAAAGCAGATAAAAAGAATGTCAAACTTAAAGTCTATTGTTTATTCAATTTAAGGTTACTTATCCATCAGTGGAGTTGTCTTTAATAGCTAGTTGAATGTCTCTGCAACCTAAAATTTAGAGCCAATCAGATCTTGGCAACACTCTACGGATTCCGAACCTGAAAGTGACACGTCAATGAAAAGTCAAAAACCTGCAACTTGGACAATCAACAGAAATGGTGAAGGTAGGCATTTAATGCATACTTTCTTAAGCTTGCTAAGGGCTTACTGAAGCATAACACATAGTTATTTGCACCATTCACATATGGAGACTTTGAAGAGCCATCTCTCTAACGGATAGTTATTTGAAAACTCTATAAATACAAAAAGTCTTGAACCTAAACAAGGTTATTGGAAATCAAAAATTTCAAAGAGCTCAAGCCTACTAAGCAAACTTCGGAAGCACTAGAAACCACAATAAATTCCTAAGTGTTTCAATATTGAAGAGAGCTCAACTCTGTATTAATCTAAGCTACATAGAAATATCCTAAGCTTAGAAAGAGATATCCTAGCCTTTACTATTGTTCTTATTGCAAAGAATATCTCAAGTTAATTGGAAAGAAAACTCAAGCCTAAACCCTATAGCTTGAAAAGAGTGATAGAGGTTAAATTTGAGTGAGGAGAGCAAGTAGGCTGGAAGAATTATCTGTCTAAAAGCTTGTGATTTTTGTAGTCTGAGAACTAGGACTCAGAGTTTATCATAGGGAACAAATCACCTAAGAGAGGTTGATTTGTTTAGTACACCTTGGTACTCTAAAACAAAGAATTCCACTGATAAGGAATTCTCTTGTTAAATCAGAAAAAGTGGATGTAGGAGCTTGAGTCTCTGAACCACTATAAAATATTTTTCTTATTTCTTTCTGTACTTGCATTTATATCTTGTTATCATTTGTATTGTTTTCCAAAATGCATTTAAGACTTGTGTTGAAAATACCTCAGTGTGTACATCTCAACTGAAAGTTGCATTAACTGAAGCACAACCTTAACCATTGTTTTATGAACTAAAAAGGAAAAGGTTTTCAGCAATATAAAACAAGTATAAACAAGTAAGACCTACAACTTCCGCACACTCAAAGCTAGTGTAGATAGCTAGCTGACTGGATAGCTTGATAAAATCTCAGTAAGTTGGTTATAGTGCAAAGCTTTTCAGGACACTTGCAATCTATAACCATTGAGCATATTTGAAGTATTGATCTATATCTTAGGGTTCCTGTCTCAATAGACTTGATCTCAGGGAGATTGTGCACAGTTGTTGGGAGATGAATTTAATAAAAGATAAAGATTTTGATTAGATCTCAAAACCCCTGAGTATGACATGTTCAAAATGATCTAAGGTAGATTAGAAAATAGGTTTCAGTATAGTTAGTTCAGGAATTATCTGCAAAATGTATAGTCAGCAGATATCTCTGAGTTTATGGGTTAGGCACACACTGAGGGGGAACTTAGTGAGATGACCAAGACATCTGAAGACTTCAGAATAACCTGAGTATTCAAATCAACCTGAAAACTTGAAGATTTGAAGATTATCTACCTGAGGACAAATAGACTGAGGAAGTCTTACACATTTATGAAAGATAAATGTTGTCCAAATATTTAATTGCAGACAAAAGGAACTAAAACAAAGTGTCTTTTAAGTTTGTCTCATTCAGAGAGATCGACCTAAAAGAGTCATTTTGTTTATCTCTATTCACTGAAGTTAAGAACCAATCAGAGAGAGAGAGACAACACTGTACTTCATTGACACAAAAAGCGACGTGGCACTGAGGATGTCAGATGTACTGAGTTCCAGACTGCAGAAACTTGGTGATTGGCTGCATTAGTTACTTGTTACCCAAACCATGCAAGGGCTTGTTCAAACCCTAATATAGTCGTTCATCACTAACCAAATAAGGAAATGCTTGATACTATCTCCTACAACTGATAGTTTTTCAAGAGTAGCCTTAGTGAGTTGTCTATAAATACCAGTGAACTTCACCATTGCAAGGTTACGGAAAATCAACAAACTCAAGAGCTCATTTGTATTCAAGTTTATACTGTGAAGCACTCGAAACCCTAAGAATTTTCCAAGTGTTTCATCTTTGAAGAGAGATCATTAACTAAGTCTAGATTCAAGCATATTCAAAGCTTGGTTAGAGATATCCTAGCCTTTTACCTTTTGTTCTATTGTAAAAAGGATATCTCACATTAAGTTGGAAACCAACCAAAACCCAAACCCTTTTGTTAGGTAGTTTGAGTGTGTAGTTGTTGGAAAGTCAGAGTTCTAAAGAGTGAGTAAGCTCCAGTTGAGTTCAGCTTGAAAGCTCTAGAGAAGAAGTTAGTAAGATGCTTGTGTTTAGTCTGAAAGCTCGTGTGTATTGAGTTAGTAAGTTGCAGTGAAGTTCAGCCTGAAAACTCATAGTGGAAAGTTAGTAAGTTGTTGTGTCCAGTCTGAAAGCTTTAGGTAAGTAGTAGTAGTGTGTTAAGGAATTTCTCCGAGGATCAGGGAGAGTGGACGTAGGAGCTTGTGTCTCTGAACCACTATAATTTGCTGTGTTGTTTGCTTTCTGCTTTGCATTTTACATGTTGCATATTTTCACTGAAAGCATACTGAGTTTTCTGATATTCATTTGGAACCAATCCACTGAGTTTCCATTAAATTGATCACTGCCTTAACCACGATTTTACTAAGTGACAAAGATTTTCAGCAAGATAAAATGAGTATAAACTTATCCCCTACACATTCCGCACTCTAGATAAGTTAGTATAGATAGTTGTCAAACTGATCAACTCATCTGAGTAGTCAGTAAGATTGTTATCTACTCCAAGCTTATTTGGACTCTAGTTTAAAAGTCAGATCAGTTGGGCTAATCTGAAGTCTCTGAAAGCTACTTAGTGTTATTATCTCAGTAGACTCTGACTCAGAGCATCTTGTACTTCTCAGGACTAATTTTAGGACACCCTGACTCACTGATCACAGTTTGGTAAAAAGCTTAAAAATCACTGTACACATGTATCCCATCCCCATACACGTGTAAGACTCGTTTACCCCGGGACCAACAAGTGGTATCAGAGCAGTGGTTCAACTGACCACTTGCTTTGGTAGCCATAAGTCTTGTTACTGAGAGACTTTTGTGGTCTACTGAATATATCTTCTGCTGATATCTTACAAGGCTCATTCATCAAGCCTTCTAAGAAACTACCTATGTTCTCTGTTGAGAACTATGATCTATGGAGATTGAGGATGCAGGCACATCTGTACTCTAAACATGAGAGAATGTGGAGAGTTGTGTCTCAGGGACCTTTTGAATATAAGGAATCCTAGATTGACCAATAATGAAAGAGATGATCCTAGGGATGAATTTCCCAAATCTGATGATCAGCTTACTCCTGAAGAGAGAAATTTGGTTAACCTGGATTACATTGCTAATGATACACTGTATAGCACTATTGATGATGGTGTTATGGGAATGATTTCCCACTGTGAAACTGCCAAAGAAATTTAGGACACACTTACTATAATGTGTCAGGGCACTGATCATATCAAGGAAAATAAACTATCTGTGGCCATTGCCAAAATTGATGGTTTTGAAATGGAAAATGACGAATCCATTGAAATACTTGAGGTCAGATTCACTAGCATTATGAATGATCTGAGTGCTCATGGGAAAAGATATCCCAAAAGAGAAATTGCTCTGAAAATTCTTAGAGGACTCTCTAAGAAATGGGATATACATGTTGTGGTGATTGAGAACACCAAAGATATTGCTTCTATGTCATATCAACAGGTTTTCTCTAAGTTGAAAGCCTGTGAGTTTGTCATTGATAAGAAAACTAAGAAACCTGATAGCAAAGATGATACTTCATCTAGCAAAAATGTGGCTTTCAAAGCACAAGGAAAAATCTGTAATACTAAGGAACTTAAGATCTCATCTACTAAAAATCAGGATGAAAAAGATGAGACAATTGCCCTGATGGCAAGAAGGTTTGAAAAAATGAACATCAGATATGGGAAATACAAAAGGTATTACAAAGATACCAGGTACAGGAACAGGAATAACTCAGAAGCTGAAGAAAAGTCTACTGAGAAGAAGAAGGACGACAAAACTGAAGGATCTTCATCCAGGAAGAAGGACTTCAAATCCAAGGAAGAAGGTGATCAGGATGATGATGCCAACAGTTGCTACAACTGCAAAAAGAAAGGTCACTTCCAGTATGACTGCCCTGAGTTGATCTCCAAGGAAAGAAAGGAGAGGCAAGCCAAAAGAGACAAGAAGTACTCAATCAAGAAGGCTATGATTGCTGAAGAAGAACATACTGAAGGAGAATCAAGCTCTTCAAAAGAAATGTTCTCAGATAGTGATAGTGATGATGTCTGCCTTGTTGCCATTGAGGAGGTAAATTCTTCTATATCTATTGCTGCTCCAACACAAGCACCTGAGTTATCAAGTTCATCAGTAACCAGTAATTTTGACCTGATGGGTTCTTTTGAGAATCTGATGAAGGACTATTCTGTGTTACAAGAACTATTCATTGAAACTCAAGAACATAATTAAGAACTGACTGCTGAGAATCTGAGGTGGAAAAACTCTAATGCTACTGAGATCACTTCTCAATTGATGGGAGTTACTGATGAACTGGATGTTCTGAAAGTACAGCTCTCAGAGAAAGAGAAAGTGGTAGAGGCTCTAAAAGGAAAGTTAGAGAAATCCACTGAAGATAATCAACTTATCAGGACTGAATTCAATGACCTCTTTGAGAAACATGAAAGTCTAAAGAAAAATGAGGATAGTTTGCGGAGAAAGTTAGCTCTATTGAATTATGCATCTAATGCAATAGATGAAATTCAGAGTTATCAAAGACCTGCAACTATAAAGGCTGGATTGGGATATAATCTAGGGGGAACCTCACATGATCTTCTGAATGTTGTTTCTACTAGTGGCACTAAGACTGTATTTGTTAAACCGGCGGTTGGTACTGACCTTCTTATTGAAGAACAACCCCATGTTTTAGACAAGGGTAAAGGACCTATGGTTTCAGAGAACCCGGAGGTTCAGGAAAGAAAGCCCAAACCTCAGGAAAAGGCTAGAAAACCTGAACACTCAGTAGTAAATCCTCAGGCTAGTACTTGAAAGCCTCAGGCTAAGAATACCAACCTGAAGAAATCTGCCATGAACCATCAGAGGAATCTTCAGAAGAGAAACACTCAGCCAAGAAATTCTCTCAGGTTACTGAAAGGCCACAATTTCAGTACAGGCAACCTAAAACCCACTTGCCTAAGGGTGAAGGTTTTTTGAACCCAAGTCAGCAAAGACATAGATCAGCTGCACCAAAGTCAAGGCACTAGGACAAGAGGCCTGAACCAAAGAAGAACTCTAAGGCTCATGTTCATGCTAATGCTAGCACTCATATACAGGGTACCACCAAGGCATCCAAGGTGGTGAATGTGTATGTAGATGTTTATGGAAGACAAATCATCCACTCTAAAGTAATTAGAGTTGTGAGGCAGATTTGGGTTCCAAAAGGTACAACTAACCTGGTAGGACCCTACACCAAATAGGTACCTAAGGCCTGATTTTGTTTCAGGTGAAGGAGAAGGGCACTGAGCTGAATGAAGACAACATAGCCCTGATGAGTGGAACTGAAATGGCACCTGACAGGATACAAGCATTTGCTCACTAACTATGTCGAACAGAAAGGCCCTCAGATAACTTTTAGAGACAATTCCAAAGGACATGCTGAAGGATATGGAACACTTGAAGTTGATACTGTTCATATCCATGGTGTATCATATGTGACTGGTTTAAAGCATAACCTACTTTCTATCAGCCAATTCTGTGACAAAGGATTCAATGTTGAATTCTCAAAGAACTTGTGATATGTGAAAGATAATGCTTCACATCAAGTATTACTGACTGGTACTAGAAAGGGAAATGTGTATCTTACTGATTGGAAACTGACTCCTATGGATACATGTTTAGTTGCTATGAAAGCTACTGAAACCAGTTGGTTATGGCACAAAAAACTGAATCACTTAAACTTCAAAACCCTAGGGTTACCCAATGAAGTATTCAGTAAGGATCATGTATGTGATGCTTGTCAGAAAGGCAAACAAATCAGAGCATCATTCAAAAGCAAAAGTAGGAGTGTCTATTGATGGAATACTTCAATTGTTACATATGGATTTATTTGGTCCAGTAACAACTGTGAGCACTAATGGCAGAAAATATGCACTTGTGGTAGTTGATGACTACTCTAGATACACATGGGTCATATTCTTACTCAGTAAGAAGGAGACTCAGACAAAACTGCCGGAATTACTGGAAAGACTCAGTAATGAAAAGAATCTGAGTGTGGTCAAAATCAGATCAGATAAAGGCACTGAGTTTATCAACCATATTATATTTGATTATTGTGCAGCAAATGGATAGTTCATGAAACCTCAACTGCAAGGATCCCACAATAGAATGGTGTTGTTGAAAGAAGAAATAGGACACTGAAAGAAGCTGCAAGAACAATGATTGTTGAAGCTGATATTCCTAAGAGATTTTGGGCTGAGGCAATCAACACTGCATGCTATTCTCAGAACAGATCCATGCTAACAAAGAATTAAGGAAAAACTCCATATGAACTGTGGAATGAAAGGAAACCTCTTGTCTCTTTCTTTCGTGTGTTTGGTTGTAAGTGTTTCATACACAATAATGGTAAAGATCAGTTGAAAACTTTTGATAGCAAAGCTGATGAAGGAATATTTTTGGGATATTCTAAAATTAGTAAAGCCTTCAGAGTTTACAACTGTAGGACCCTTATTGTGGAAGAAACACCTCATGTTGTATTTGATAAATCTACTTGTGTTCATAAGAAACAGGAAGATGAATCAGGTGACCTGACAAAGAGAATCACCAAACTTAGCCTGAAAAAGAATGTCAAATCATCATCTGAGCCTGAAAAGAAGAAGTCAATCACCAACTATGAATGGAGTGAGACTAACTGTTGGGAAATTAGGGTGCCCGGATCTATTCAAGGTGATTTTTAAATACATATTTAAATTAAACAAATAATTACTAACATGAATTAATCCTAAATTAATTCACATATTAATTAAACAACATGCGTACACATAAATCACGTAAATCCAAAACATGCGGAACTGGGAGTTACGGGATTACTAACCTCTTGTAGAAACAACCTTTTAGACGATGGATCAACCCAAGAGCCTTCCCCAATATATCCCAGCGTCCACGAACGTTATCCGGTGGGAGGATTGGCAAGAACGATTTTAATGGGAGAGAAATTAAATATTTTGCTACCACCTTTGTGGATTTCTAATATTTCCAACACATGGAATTGCATTTGGGAATGAAGAGTTCATCCCCTATAAATAGGGAGGAGGTGGTCGAAATTTTAGGTCAAAAATATAAGGAAGAAAATCTTTTCTTGGTCTCCAAGAAATCTTGAATATATCTTCTATATTCTTTTCTCCTTAATTAAATTTTCCATAAAAATTTCTTTCCCTCTTCTACCTATTAATTTCGAAAATTACAAGCCTAAAGGATTTAAGATTTGACTTCTTGAATTTATGGGATAATTATGTATTCCTACAATAATTATCTCTTTACATAAAATATCTACAAAAAAATCAAGACAATCTTTTCTTCCTTTTTGGCCACAAATTTTCGAAAATATCTCTTGGAAATATAGCAAGAATTTTCTTCTCTCTCTCATTAATTGGACTTTATTTTGGGCTATTTGGGGGGCCTTTAGGAGAGTTAAGATTAGACTTCAATGGACTATGAAGCTTTAATATTTTTGGGCCAAATATTATTCAAGTCCATTATTATTAATTTACTCCACTATAAAATTAATATTGAACTATCCATCTTAACCGATATTACGATTTCACATATAATATGGCTCCCGGTCATTATTTCCCGCATTTAAGATTATATTAGTCCATTAATTAATTAAGCCACTGAACAAGCTTTATATTAATTAACATCTTTGTCCTTGGAGTAAAGACAACTCAACATTATTATCCATACCGGAAATAAATTTTCACTTGCAAGATTTGGTATGATAAAGGATATGAGCCCACCAAGGGAACAAATCAAGCAAGACGTACTTGCACGCGATTCTCCGTATTAAATGTCAGCAATCGTCATGTAATTAATAATATTGCCCAATATATAAGCTATCGAATCGCATTGACTCTCTTCCCATCATAAATCAAAGCAATAGTTATTAATTTCACACGATCCTATTTAAGGGACTGAGATTAAGAAATAACGCACCACTGAGGTCTAATTCTTGTATATTTAGTACCAAAGAATTTGTCCTCCTGTAGGTCCTCATTCAACGCACCTAAATGCGCTAGTGTGATCCCTTGGTCAAGACAAGCCAATCTGGGTCTCACACTTCAACCGTTCATGATGGTTCGTTCATTTCCATCTGGGTTGTGAATTTGTACTTAATTATGAGGGCTATTAATTTGATCTTCAGTGATCGGGTATCACCAAATTAACTACAACGTAATACGTACTGTCTTATTGAACGGGTTTGCAATAAACATATATAATATTCATTCATATTTAATGCAACAGTGATTAAATAATTTATTTCAGTAAATAAATAAGAAACTTCAGTTTGGTTATACAAAGTAAAATCATACTTTTCAGTATAACCCCAACAATCTCCCACTTATACTCAAAGTCTGTTTTTAAGTATACTAAAGCATGTCTCGTGTTCTATGTGACATCTAATGTCACCCTACACGAACCTAATAATATTTCTCCCACTTATACTCAAAGCAGATTAGCAATGTCCTTGACACCCATTCCTTCCACATGTCTCTCGAATGTACTCTGGGGTAGACCCTTTGTGAATGGATCTGCTAGGTTGTCTCCCGATGCAATCTTAGCCACCTCAATGTCTCCTCTCTTAATGATTTCTCGTATGAGATGGTATTTTCTTTCAATGTGTTTGCTGGCTTTGTGGGCTCTCGGTTCCCTTGAATTTGCAACTGCTCCGGTGTTGTCACAGTAAATTGTGATTTTCCCGGGAAAATCCGGGACAACGTCCAAGTCCACCAGGAAGTTTTTGAGCCAAACCGCTTCCTTCACTGCTTCACAAGCAGCGACGTACTCGGCTTCCATGGTAGAATCAGCGATGCATTTCTGCTTTACGCTTCTCCATGTCAGGGCTCCTCCCCCCATGCAAAACACACTACCCGAGGTAGACTTTCTGGAGTCAACGTCTGATTGGAAATCCGAGTCCGTGTAACCGATGGGGATCAGACTGTCTGACTTATAAATCAACATTTTGTCCCGTGTCCTTTTCAGGTACTTCAGAATGTTCTTTTACTGCAGTCCAATGATCTTTCCCAGAGTTACATTGATATCTTGCCACCGTGCCTACGACAAAGCAGATATCCGGTCTCGTACACAACATTGCATACATGAGGCTTCCCACAGCCGAAACATAAGGGATGTTCTTCATGTCATCTATCTCTTTCTGTGTCTTGGGACACATCTCTTTGGATAGATGGATTCTGTGTCTGTAGGGCACAAAGTCATTCTTAGAATCCTGCATGCTGAAGCGCTTCAAAATAGTATCTATATATGAGGCTTGCGAAAGCCCGATCATTCTTTTCCTGCGATCTCGAGTGATCTTGATCCCTAGGATGTGATCGGCTTCCCCTAAGTCCTTCATATCGAACTGTTTTGACAGCCATGCCCTTACGTCGGATAACACCTTTACATTGTTTCCGATGAGTAGAATGTCGTCCATGTATAGTACCAAAAAATACCAATGCAGTTCCGTCACACTTTTTAAAAACACAACTTTCAAATTCATTTTGATCGAAACCGTAGGTTTTATAACTTGATCAAAACACTGATTTCAAGCGCGGGATGCTTGCTTCAGCCCATAAATGGACTTCCTTAGCTCGCAAACCAGATCCTCTTGGCCATTTTCAATAAAGCCTTCGGGTTGTTGCATATAGATTACTTCGTCAAGATTTCCATTAAGGAAAGCTGTCTTGACGTCCATTTGCCAGATCTCAAAATCTAGATGCGCAGCAATTGACAAGAGAATGCAGATGGACTTGAGCATGGCTACGGGCGAAAAGGTTTCCTCATAATCGATCCCTTCTTTCTGAGTGTACCCTTTCGCCACTAGTCTTGCTTTGAAGGTTTCAACCCTTCCGTCCGGTCCCCTTTTTCTCTTGTATACCCACTTGCATCTGATGGGTTTTACCCCATCAAGTGGTTCGACTAGCTCCCACACCGTGTTATGATCTATTGAACCCATCTCGGCTTCCATTGCTGTTTGCCAGGATTGAGCATCTTTATCTCGGATCGCCTCGTTGTAGGACCATGGATCTGACTCTTCTACGGAGATCAAGTCTGAAGACTCTCCGATCCCCAAGAATCTCTCGGGTTGTCTGATAACCCTCCCACTACGACGAGGTTCCGGTTGTGTAGGCGTGATGTTTGGTATATCATTTTGTACAGTTGGCAATGGAGTTGGGCCCCTAAGTTCTTCTAAGGTAATTTCACTTCTAGGCTTTCGACTGTTCATATAGTCTTCTTCCAAAAATCTAAAGTGGGTACTGATCACCACCTTTTGATCTTCGGGACCATAGAACATGCATCCTTTAGTTCCTTTGGGGTACCCTATGAACATCCTTAATTCCGAACGTGCATCCATTTTATCGGCTTCCTTGTCTAGCACGTATGTCGGACGCCCCCAGATCCTGATGTGTCCAAAAGTGGGCTTGCGCCCCATCCACAATTCTCTCGGGGTTTTAGGTACCGATTTGGATAGCACTAGGTTCAGAATATAAGCCACTATTTCTAATGCGTAACCCCAGAAGGATTTTGGTAAATCTGCATAACTCATTGTTGGAAGATGAATTTAATAAAGATATGATTTTGATTAGATCCCAAAACCCCTGAGTATGACATGTTCAGAATAATCTTGATAGTTGAGTCAGGATTCAGTTTTAGAGTATTCAGGATGATATCTGCAAAATGTATAGTCACAGATATAGATCGATTAGGATCAAGATTTCAAGAACTCAAGAAGTTTCAAGAAACCGAAGTTTCAAAGATGAAATCGAAGTTTCAAGTTTCAAAGATGAAATCGAGAATCAAGACTCAAAGGAGAAATCGAGAATCAAGACTCAAAGGAGAAATCGAGAATCAAGACTCAAGCAGAAACCGAGAATCAAGACTCAATTGAGGAAATCGAGAATCAAGACTCAAAAGGAGAAATCGAGATATCAAGACTCAAGATGAAACCGAGGAATCAAGACTCAACATGAAGATTCAAGATATCACCAAGATACATCCAAGACTCGAAGACGCCAAGGCTCAGAAGACTCAAGACTCGTAATACCTCAAGACTCGTAAGACTCAAGACGCCAAGACGTAAGATCAAGAATCAAGATCAAGAATATCGAAGACACAAGAATTATCAAGACTCAAGAATGTAATCAATGCTCAGATAAACCTCAATGTTCCGAGGCATCAATATATCTATCTCAAGGATACAACATCGGAAGATCGCGATTCCTTAGAAGAATAGATATTTGCCAAGACATTCAAATGCGCATAAAAGGAACTAAGTCGAAGTGTTGTTAAGGTTATATCAACTCGAGTTTGTAACCAAAAAGAGTCATTGAAGGTGTCTACTTTTAACCGGAGACAAAAGTCAAAAAGAGGAAGACAAAGATTGTACCATACTAATCGACAAATGATGTGTCATTTTAAAAAAGATGTCAGATGTACGAAGTTCCAGACTGCAAAAAGTGAAGACCGGCTACACGAAAAGGCTATTTCCTAAAACGTGTTAGGGAGTTTCAAACCCTAAATATAGTCGTTTCTCACACACCATAAGAGGAAACTCACGAAGCTATCTCTCCAACGGATAGTTTTCAAAGAGTGACCTTGGTGTATGCCTATAAATACTTGTGGCCCTCTACATTGTAAGGTTACGGGAAATTTATGAGCAACTCAAGAAGCTCAAACTTATTATCGCAAAGTTAAAGCACTCGAAAAACTTAGAATTTCCCAAGTTCTTTTATATTGAAGAGAGCTCACTAAACTAAGCCTAGCTTGATAAGACATATCCGAAGCTTAGTCGAGATATCCTAACCCTTTGCATTGTACTTCATTGTAAAGGATATCTCATCCTAGTTGGAAACCAACCGAGAAACCCCAAACCCTTGAGAAGGTAGTTAGAGTGTGTTTGTTGGTGAGAAGAGTTGTAAAGAGTGAGTAAACTACGCGGAGTAGTCAGAAAGCACTAAGGGGTGAAGTTAGTAAGCTACAGAGGTAGTCTGAAAGCTTGTTTGTGTTTGAGTAAGTAAGCTACGGAGGTAGTCAGAAAGCTCAAGGTCGGGTTGAGTAAGTAAACTATGTGGAGTAGTCAGAAAGCTCAGGGCCGAGTTGAGTAAGTAAACTACGCGAGGTAGTCAGAAAGCTCAGAAGTGATTAGTGAATTTCTCTGAGGAGCAGAGAGAGTGGACGTAGGAGCTTGAGCCTTTGAACCACTATAAATTGTTGTGTCGTTTATTGCTTTCTTTATCTGTGCTTAACTGTTGCATTGACTTGAATTTGAAAGCATACATTTCACTGATATTCAGTTGGAATCAATCCACTAAGTTGCATAACTAAATCACAGCCTAATCACTATTCCATTCAGGAAGGTTTTCAGCAAAGCTTAAAACGAGTATAAACTAAGGGCCAACCATTCGGCACATCTGAGTAGCTAGAACAGATAGTTACCAAACGGAACTTACTCTTTTGAGGGTTCAGTAAGTTAGTTATCTGATCCAAGCAACTCAGGATCTCTGAAACTCATGACTCAGTTGGGATAATCTGAGGTTTCTGAAAGCAGCTCAGGATCACTGTCTCAGTAGACTTTGACTCAGAGCAACTTGTGCTTCTCAGGACCTAATCTTCAGGATTATCTGACCCAAGCTGGCCTCAATAAGAAAAAGTTTTAAAAACACTGAACACGTGTATTCCCCCCCCATACACGTGTAAGACTCGTTTACACCGGGACCAACAAGTGGTATCAGAGCAGTGGTTCAACTTGACCACCTGCTTTGTTGACCAAAGTTTTATTTGCTAAAAATACTTGTGGTCTATCTGAACTGATCTTATTTGCTGAATTTTTCAAAAGCTCGGTTAAAATGTCTTCTAAGAAACTTCCCATGTTCTCAGTGGAGAACTATGATTTATGGAGACTGAGAATGCAGGCTCACCTGTATTCTAAACATGAACGAATGTGGAGAGTGGTCTCTGAAGGACCATTCCAATTTACTGTGGTGAATCCCAGAGGAACAGAAGATGAGAGAATTGATCCTAGAGCAGAATTTCCTAAGTCTGATGACCAACTGACTCCTGAGGAGAGAAAGTTAGTCAATCTAGACTACATTGCTAAAGACACACTATACAGTACAATTGATGATGGTGTGATGGGAATGATCTCTCACTGCAATACTGCAAAAGAAATTTGGGATACACTAGCTGTATTGTGCCAAGGCACAGATCATATCAAGGAAAACAAACTTTCAGTGGCAATTGGAAAGTTTGAGAGTTTTGAAATGGATGATGGTGAATCAATAGACAAATTGGAAGTCAGATTCACTAGCATTATGAATGATCTAAATGCACTTGGAAAGAAATATCCACAAAGAGAAGTTGCATTGAAAATTCTTAGAGGTCTTTCTAAGAAATGGGATATACATGCAGTGGTGATTGAAAACACCAAAAACATTAATTCAATGCCATATCAACAAGTCTTCTCTGAGCTGAAGGCCTATGAGTTTGTAATTGATAAGAAATCCAAAAAGGCTGACAGCAAAGATGATTCATCATCTAGTAAAAATGTGGCTTTTAAGGCCAAAGATAAAACCTGTAAAACTAGAGAGTCTGAGAACCCCCTTGCCAAAAATCAGGATGAGCTTGAGGAAAAGCTAGCACTGATGGAAAGGAGGTTTGAAAGACTTAATAGTAGATTTGGAAAATATAAAAGTTATTACAGGAACCACAGGTACCAGAAGAAACCTGAGGACAGATCAAGTGAGAAGAAGAAGGACCTGAAAGCTGAGGGATCTTCATCCAAAAGAAAGGACTCCAAGTCCAAAGAGGAAAGTGATCAGGATGATGATGCCAACAGATGCTACAATTGCCAAAAGAAAGGTCACTTCCAGTATGATTGTCCAGATCTGAGTGTTAAGGAGAGAAGAGAAAGGTAAGTTAAAAGAGACAAGAAGTTCTCTAGCAAAAAGGCCATGGTTGCAGAAGAAGAACATCCTGAGGAGGGATCTAGCTCTTCAGATGAAATATTTTCAGACAGTGAAAGTGATGACATCTGTCTGATGGCCATTGAGGAGGTAAACTCTTCTTTCTCTGTTGTTGCTCCTACACTAGCACAGGAGTTGTCAAGTTCAACTGTAAACAGTCAATTTGACCTGATGGATTCTTTTGAGAGTCTAATGAAGGACTATGTTGTTTTACAAGAACTGCTAAATGAAACTCAAGAGCGGAATAAGGAACTGAAGGCTGAAAATCTAAAATGGAAAGACTCTAGCAAAACTGAGATCACTTCTCAATTAATGGGAGCTACTAATGAACTGGATGTTCTGAAAGTACAACTCTCAGAGAAAGAGAAGATGATAGTGACCCTAACTGAAAAGCTAGAGAAATCCACTAAAGAGATTCATTGATCGTAACTAAGTTCAATGACCTCTCCGAGAAGCATGAAAACTCTACAAGCTGTGAGGATAGTGCATGAGAAGAAGTTAACTCTATTGAATAATGCATCTAATGTAATAGATGAAATTGAGTTACCAGAGATCTGTGACTATAAAATCTGGATTGGGATACATTCCAGGGGGAACCTCACAAGGTCATCTGAATGCTGCATCAAGTAGCAAGAAGACAATCTTTGTAAAACCAGTGGCACCTACACTTCAAATTGAAGAAATGCCCAAGGTTGTAGACAAGGGAAAAAGACATATGGTCTCAGTAAAACTGAATGATCAGGTAGGAAAGCCCAAACCTCAGGTGAAGGCTAGAAAACCTGAGCACTCGATACCGAAAGTTTCGAGCAAGTACTTCAAAGCCTCAAAGCTAAGAATGCAAAACTGGAAGGCTCCACATCGAACCATCGAGGAATCTTAGATGAGAAACACTCAAACAGAGACATTTTCAATCGAAGAGACCAAGTCCTCAAAGATAATCGAAAAGACCAGATTTCAAAGACAGCAACTTTGAACCCCACTTGCCTAAGGGTAAAGGTTACCTGAACCCGAGTCAACAAAGATTTAGACTGGCTGCACTGAAGCCAAAGCAAATGAACAGAAGGCCTGAACCAAAGAAAAATTCAAAAGCCCATGTTCATGCTAAAGCTAGCACACATACACAGAAAACTGCTAAGGCACCCAGAGTAGTAAATGTGTATGTTGATGTTTATGGAAGACAAATTAGCCACTCTAAAGTGATTAGAGTTGTCAGCGATTTGGATTCCGAAGGTACATCTAACCTTGTAGGACCCTACACAAATTGGGTACCTAAAAATTGATCTGTTTTTCAGGAGGAAAACAAGGGCACTAAGCTGATTAAAGATCACATAGCACTGAAGAGTAGAGATGAAAAGGCCCCTGATGTATGGTATCTTGACAGTGGATGCTCAAGACATATGACAGGATTCAAGAAGATACTCAGTGACTATGTTGAACAAAGAGGCCCACAGATCACTTTTGGAGATAACTCAAGGACAGATCAAGGATATGGAACTTTGGAAATCGACTCAGTTCATATCCATGGTGTTTCATATGTTTCTGGATTAAAGCATAATTTGCTTTCAATAAGCCAATTCTGTGATAAAGGTTTTAATGTTGAGTTCTCTAAGAACTTATGTTTTGTGAAAGATGATACAACACGGAAAATATTACTGACTGGTACAAGAAAAGGAAATGTGTATCTTGCTGATTGGAGTTCAACTCCTAAAGATACATGTTTGGTTGCTAAAAGTTCCACAGATACCAGTTGGTTATGGCATAAAAGAATGAATCACCTGAATTTTAAAACCCTGAACAAGCTTGCAAGATTAGCTCTTGTGAGAGGGTTGCCTAATGAAGTGTTCAGTAAGGAACATATTTGTGATGCGTGCCAGAAAGGAAAACAAATTAGAGCATCATTTAAAAGCAAAGTAGATGTTTCTCTTGACGAATACTTGATTCATCGTGATATGGATCTTTTGGTCCTATAACACCAAAAGAAGCACTAATGGCGGAAATACACATTGGTAGTAGTTGATGACTACTCAAGATATACTTGGGTCATATTCTTTTCAAGAAGAAAGAGACTCGATAAATAAAGCTGCGACCATCATAAAAAGGCTCAAGATTGAGAAAAAATTGAGTGTGGTCAAAATCAGATCTGACAAGGGAACTGAATTTATAAATCATATCATATCTGATTATTGTGCAGCAAATGGAATTTCACATGAAACATCAGCTACAAGGACCCCTCAACAAAATGGTGTTCTTTGAAAGAAGGAACAGGACTCGAAAAGAAGTTCGCGAAGGATAATGATAAAAGTCGATATTCCTAAAAGGTTTTTTGGGTCAAGTCGTCAACACCGCATGCTACTCACAGAACAGATCCATGCTGACAAAGAGTCAAGGCAAAACCCCTTATGAGCTTTGGAATGAAAGGAAGCATCTTGTTTCTTTCTTTCGTGTGTTTGGTTGCAAGTGTTTCATACACAATAATGGTAAAGATCGATTGAAAACATTTGATAGTAAAGTCGATGAAGGAATATTCTTAGGATATTCTCAAGTCAAGAAAGCTTTCGAGTTTACAACCCAGAGGACTCTTTATTTTGGAGGAAACGCCTCATGTTGTTTTTTGATGAATCTACTTGTGTTCGGAAGAAACAGAACATGATGCAGATGAACCGACCAAGAGGATCACCAGATTAAGCCCCAAATGAAAAGATAAATCATCCATCGAACTCGAAAAGAAGAAGTCGGTCACTATCTATGATTGGAGTGACTCGGACTCGAATAAAAGAAGTTCGAGGATGGAACTCAGGATGGTGAGACTCGTGAAAACCAACACTCTAATGGTGACCAATCAAGCAGACACCGCCTCGGACTCGGTATGTGATGCCAATGAAGATGTGGTCACAAATGAGGCAAATTTCGAATCTATCAACCAAAGGGGGAACAAATGTCTCTCGACAATGTTCTAAATAGAATTTCCCGAGGAAGATGATTCCTTTCTCCTTTTCTTGTTGTTCCTCGAAGTTTATGAATTAATCGAACCTAACATTTCAAATGTTGAGGATACTTCTTGAAGGGGGGAACATCAAGAAGGAAATGGTTAGATAGTCATCCTACAAGTCGATTGTGGGAGATCTAATCGAAGGTGTTAAAAACAAGAAGGTTCCATGGTGAGAGTGCACTATTCTCGCCGCTTCCTATCGGAGAAAGAACCCATCGAGATTGGTGAAGCTTCACAAGATTCTCATTGGATTCTTTGCTATGCAAGATGAGTGAATCAATTCTCAAGGAATGAAGTATGGGAGCTAGTAGATAGACACGAAAAGGCACAATGTCATTGGAACCAAGTGGGTTTTTAAGAATAAAAGAGATGAAAACAACAACATTGTAAGAAACAAGGCAAATTTAGTTTCACAAGGTTATTCCCAAGAAGAAAGCTTGGATTATGATGAAACCTTTGCACCTTTGTTGCAAGACTAGAAGCCATCGATTGTTTCTTGCATATGCCGCCCACATGAAGTTCATACCTATCAAATGGATGAGAAAAGTGCATTTTCGAACGGTGTGCTTAAAGAAGAGGTTTATGTGGAACAACCTCCGGTTTCAAACAGAATGACCAAGTTTATGTGCTCGTAAAAGCTTTGTATGGTCTTAAGCAAGCACCTAGAGCATGGTATGATACTTTTCTCATTATCTTATCGACCATGGTTTTGTCAAAGGAATCGTTGATAGAACTCGTTCGGGATAGAAGATGGGGAAGATATCTTACTAGTTCGAGATATATGTTGATGACATCATTTTTGGATCTCCAAACCATCACCGTGTGAAAAGTTTTCAACACCGATGAAAGGCAAGTTTGAGATGTCAATGATGGGAGAGATGAATTTCTTTCTAGGTCTTCAAGTGAAACAATCAAAGGAAGGAATCTTCATCAACCGTGCAAAGTACACCGAGATCCGATTGCCAAATATGGTGTCATGAGATTGCAATGCGATTAGGATTCCTATGAATACTAACTACAAAATGGATCCCGATTTCAAGGCAAATCAAGAAGTCATATCGATTATAGAGGAATCATTGGATCATTGCTCTATCTCATGCAAGTAGGTAGGATATAACATTTGTTGTTGGGATATGTGCAAGATACCAAGCTAATCCTAAGGCTAGTCACATGGAGGTCGCCAAAAAGATCTTTCAAGTATCTTAAGGGCACAAATGAATAGAGGATTATAGTATCCGGTGATGATAACCTTGAATTAACCGGGTTACTCAGATGTCGATTATGGAGGTTGCGACTGACAGAAGTCCACTACAGAACTTGTCAATTTCTTGGAAGCAAGTCGATATCTTGGTTTTCGAAGAAAAAACAGCCTCAAAGAGTAACTAGTACTATCGAAGTTCAATACATGGTCGCAGAAGTCATTGCGGTTTCGATTCTTTCGCTCGCATAACAATTAAGGGATTACAAAGTTGTAGCCAATGAAGTACCAATATTTTGTGACAATAATAGTGCCATTGCTATTTCACAAAATCCCGTATTGCACACCGGATGCAAGCATGTGGATATCGAGACATCACTTCATCGAGATCATGTCGAGAAAAATGACATAAGGATGGAGAAAATTCATCGATATAGAGAGTCGATATCTTGACTAAACCTTTGGCTGAATCAAGATTTCAGGAACTTTCAGTTGAATTAGGAATGTTGGATCCAGGTGTATAGAGTAAAATCTGAAAAATTGAAGGTTTTCAGATGCATGAAGTTTTCTCAGAATTCTACTGAGAAGCTCAGATAAAATGGAAATCTTGAATCGAGTCTCGTGAAACTCGATTCATCAAGGTCAAGATTTCAAGAAGATATCTTGAACCCATTCAAGATTTCAAAGATTATCTCGACATTTCATCAAGGTCAGTACTCAGTAAGACTGATAGAGTGAAATTAGTCTGAAGAAGTAATGACTAATGCAACTTATTTATTGCTTAAGTGAAGCTCAGTAATCATTTGCAATAAATACAATACACCTAAGGAATGTTTTTGGGCGGGATCGTTTGAAATTCCGAAGAAGGTCAACAGTCATTAAATGCTCTGTTACATTTTTTGACCAATAAGGATAAATTGGCGGCTTACTTTTCGGAGATCGTCTGTTCGTATACCCGATTAATCAACGATTAATCTCAACCGTTGCTTTTCACCTAACCAACGCGATTCCCCACGATCTCGAAGCTATATATTCCCCAATAAGCCATTCAAGCCAAAATTTTATCAAACCCTTCGTTCCCAAATCCTCTGCAAATAAAAATCCATTTGCCCAGAAAACTCCAAACCCTAAAGCTTCAATTCTTCATATCCAAAATGGCCCCAACCCTGTTCGAGAGATTAGCCGAAACGAACAAGCCGTGGTACGAGTTCGTTGTCTCACTCGATAGCACAACCAACTCCAAACCAGAAGAGGAGGCTCTCCATATGATTCGATTGGCCAAACTCACCCATCTCATCGCAAGTCGACCAGACCAAGAGTATGCGAAAGAGGTAATCGAATTCATCTGTAATATGAAGATAGATGAAGAGGATGGTATACATTCTGAGATTACTGTATCACATTTAGAGCATTCGTCCAAATACATCGATTTTGAAAGGGAATTGTATATAATTCCGAAGAATTTAAAAGATGTTTTTGAGCTTTGTGATAGAGGAGAGGATCCTGCGATGTATATGTTGGGTAGAGAGCAGGAGTATTTAGATAGGATTGCTGAGAGTCCTGTAAAATTTGAGGCTACACAGCATAAGAGGCATTTGAAGCCACAATATAGAGTTTTGTTAGATATTGTGAGCAAATGCATCATGAGCCTTGCGGGGAGTTTTGAGCAGATCAGTACCCCGAAGCTCAGACTGATGGCGGTAATCGAGGCTTCTCCCACCACTGACTTCAACTGGCTGAAATTCTTGATTCAGGTAGTGAAGGAGCAAGCCAAGGTCATAAAGAAAGTTAACGGGGCTATTTCGATTAAAGGCAAGATCCACCATGCCACCAAAATAGCATTTATTTTGGAGATGTGCAGATAGGAGGAGGACATATTCGCCAATTCGACCCCATTCCCCAAGTCCAAGGTGCTATTCAAGCCCATTGCTGTGAAGAAGCAGGCCATCAGGGGGAAGAAAGAAAAGAAAGCAGAATCACCAAAAGCTGCTGCTGCTGAAGAGACCCAACAAACCAGGGGGAAGGTTTTGTTGGAGGCGAAGAAGGAGCAGGGTGTAAAAATGATGAAGCAGAAGAACCTTGCTCCAAAGCGCAGAAGATTGGTGGTTCTCACCGATGAAGATGGCAGTGATTCTGAAGAGATTCAACCTGAGGGCCAAACCGCTCAGAATTCACCATTACAAGTTTTGGCTCAGTTATCTCTAAGGCACGCGAGAACAGATCGAGGAGCGTGTCTTCTCCGAGGTGCTTGAGACTTCTTCGATTCGCAAAATTTCTCAGAAATTTTAAAGGAACTCAGCCTCGAGATTCCATCAAGAAGTGCTTGCCAGACAAACAGAAGAGCCAACTCAGAGACACCGAGGATATGCCACCAAAGCCTCGTAACCCACCAGATGCAAACCGAGGACCCGGTCGAACAACAATCGAGGTCACGAGACTCGTGGAGCAAATTTTAACATTGATGAGCTTCGAAAGTGATTTACTTTTGATCCTCGCCAGGCTTCAACCGAACCTCGATAGCCCGAGAATGAAGAAGGGCGGTCAAGAAACCGAGTGGAGGAGCAAGGGGGGAACGGTTCATCCTTGACCGCACCCCGAGCTCACCATTCCCTCGACCCAAGAAGATGTCTTCAGATTAAGGTCAACGGTGTTCATCCTCAATCGACTCTTCCAGAGATGCTTAACATTGTTGCATTCAGAGGGGAAGATCGGTGGAATGAGGGAAAACAAATTTATCCCGACCGAAGTTCTCTGGATTCGTGAAGACAAAGCTCGTGATGAAAAATACTAATTTTGATGAGTGGTTCGTAAGAAGATAGCTAAGAGGATAGCCATCGGGTTGGTGCCCCTAGCAAATGAGACAAATCTCAAGATGGGGACCAACAGGAGATGCCGAGGATCGGCCTCGGATGGAGAAGGAACTTCCGTGTTGATCAACCCGAAATCATTCAAACTCGTGATCGGTTAGCACTTTTCGTGTACCTTTTTCGCACTATTCATAATTATGCCAAAGTTATCAAGTTTCTATCTTTAACTCAATTGTCGATAAACAGATCGAGGCTGGGATTGGAGATTGGAGCTCAGGATGAAGTCAAGCTCAAAAAAGACCGACCCTCGGTCAGGTGTCAACCTCAGATGATCAATCAAAGACAGAAAGTGCGTAACGTTCCCGAGATCGACCTCACTCCCTTGATGGAGAAGCTTGAGAAGGTTGAGCCAATGATGAACAAGATTGCTCAGATAGAAGAAACATTGGCCATCCAAGCTCAGAAGATGGAGAATCTTAGTCACTCTTCAGAACTGGTGCAAATCCAAAACACTCTGACCTCACAGATGACCTCCATGGAAGATATTTAATGAAAAGTCGAGGAGGGAGTCATACGAAATGAAAAGGCCGAATCAAAAACAAGCATCAGAGAGAACCGTGATTTCTAGAGGTGAAAATTGGCAGAGAGGAATGAAGTGATGATCAAACTCGATGTTGAGGAAATGAGCTCAATGCTCATGACCAAGATGACAGAGATGTTTAAAGAAGCTCTCTCCGCCGGGCTTTGCCCATCTCTCGAAGAATTTTTCGTGGCTAAGAACCACATCAGAGGCCGGAAGATTTAATAAGATCGGTTAGCGGAGAGGTGCTATTTGTGTGAGAAAAAGAGCAATACCACATGGACACAAGATTTCAGATTTCTTCCAAGCATCTTGTGCCAAGAAGGGGAAAAGGAAGGTGAAGACTCGTGAAGTTATTGGCACGCATTATGGAGAAAAAAGGCTCGTAAAGATGTCAAATGTATAATCTATCCAAAGCCTTGAAGGAAGTCGAAGCTACTGACAAACTGAAGTTTGTTCAGGTGGAGAAGCCTATCTACACTTGAGTTTCTGAGGAAACCATGCTTGATGTTGTAAGAGAGAAACTGAGTGCTAGAGCTAAGGTTGGAACAAGCCAGGCTGCTGCTGAATGCCTATGAAGAGGAAAGCCTTGGGCATTGTTCAACCTGAAAGTAAGCGAGCTAAGGCTTCTAAGCCAGTCCAGAGGAAGTTGATTGAAGATATAGAAGAGTCTGAAGGTCAGGCTCAGAAGAAAGTCTTCAACACGAGGAATGCTCTGAAGACACTCCAGATAGAACAGGCTAAGAAAGTTGTTGTTTTGGGCCTCAAAGGCTCGTGATAAGAAAGAAGATCAAGAGGAGCCAAGCTTAATGAGTGGATTCAAGAAGTTTGCGAGCAAGAGGAAAGAGACATCAAAATCACTGAAATGGCTCCACGTTGATAAATGGATGCCTATCAAATTCAACGATGTGTGGGAAGAGGTCAAGAGAACCTTCTGGTTCTATTATGATGTGCTCAGGGAATGGAGAGGGGAAAGCTCAGATCAGAATAAAGCATTCATTGAATATCTCCTAACCTTCTATCCAAAATATCTCCAAAGCTGGATGAACCTTGTGGATGAAGGAAAGGTGCAGATAGAAGCCCCCGGTCCATATACCTACCCTCCTCCAAGACTTGATAGTGGCCTGATAAATGAAAAAGCCATTATTCAAGAGATTGCTCAATATGCTGCTCAGCTGGGTTTAACAGGGAACAGTCCGGATATCATTAAGGAAAGAGATACTCTGAAGAAGAGGTATTTCGGAATGTTCAACCTGGAAGTGCCCGCTGATGAAGTTGAAGAGAATGCAAACTGAAGAGCAGAAGACTGAAGAGCAGAAGAACTGAAAAGCCAAATCTGAAGACTGAAGACTTATCTGAAGACTCTTGTAATCTTTCAATCTTTTTGTCTTTTATTTTTGCTTTGATAAACTCATTGTAAACTGTAAACTCAAAATCATCATCAATGAAGATTTATCATTCTTGCTCAAAAGATAATATCTCATTATCTTATTTACATGTCTTTTAAATTTGATATGTCTGAATGAATGTCTCTGAATTATTTTTTTATGAGGGAAATTGTTTAAGTATTTGGTGATGAACTATTTAAGAAGATTCATTACTAAAGAAATTGTTGAATGAATAATTGTTGGGAGACTCTCTGAAATTGTTGGGAGATTCTCTGTATGGAATTTATTGGGAGACTCATTATTTAAGGGGGAAATTGTTGAAAATATAACCAAATCTTGTAATAGGATAAACTGAAACCTGAGCTTAGGTTAAATGTTTGTAACAAGATAGGTTTTGGCATCATCAAAAAGGGGGAAATTGTTGGGAGATGAATTTAATAAAGATATGATTTTGATTAGATCCCAAAACCCCTGAGTATGACATGTTCAGAATAATCTTAATAGTTGAGTCAGGATTCAGTTTTAGAGTATTCAGGATGATAACTGCAAAATGTATAGTCAGCAAATATAGATCAGATTAGGATCTGAAGATTCTGAAGAACTCAGTAAGTTTCTGAAGAAACTGAAGTTTCAGTATGAAACTGAAGTTTCTGAAGTTTCAGTATGAAACTGAGAATCTGAAGACTCAGTGAGAAACTGAGAATCTGAAGACTCAGTGAGAAACTGAGAATCTGAAGACTCAGTGTGAAACTGAGAATCTGAAGACTCAGTGAGGAAACTGAGAATCTGAAGACTCAGTGAGAAACTGAGATACTGAAGACTCAGTATGAAACTGAGGAACTGAAGACTCAACATGAAGATTCAGTATATCAGTCAGTATACATCTGAAGACTCAGAAGATGCTGAAGACTCAGAAGACTCTGAAGACTCATAATACCCTGAAGACTCAGAAGACTCTGAAGACGCTGAAGACAGAAGACTGAAGAACTGAAGATCAAGAATACTGAAGGCACAGTAATTACTGAAGACTCAGTAATGTACTGAATGCTCAGTATAAACCTGAATGTTCCGAGGCACTGAATATATCTATCTGAAGGATACAATACTGAGAAGATCGCGATTCCTTAGAAGAATAGATATTTGCCAAGACATTCAAATGCAGACAAAAGGAACTAAGTCAGAAGTGTTGTTAAGGTTATATAAACTCAGAGTTTGTAACCAAAAGAGTCGTTGAAGGTGTCTACCTTTAACTGGAGACAAAAGTCAAAAAGAGGAAGACAGCATTGTACCATACTGACACTGACAGTGACAGGTCGCTGAAAAAGATGTCAGATGTACGAAGTTCCAGACTGAAAAAAGTGAAGACCGACTACACGAAAAGGCTATTGCCTAAAACGTGTTAGGGAGTTTCAAACCCTAAATATAGCCGTTTCTCACACACCATAAGAAGAAAATCACGAAGCTATCTCTCCAACGGATAGTTTTCAAAGAGTGACCTTGGTGTATGCCTATAAATACTTGTGACCCTCTACATTGTAAGGTTACGGGAAATTTATAAGCAACTCAAGAAGCTCAAACTTATTATCGCAAAGTTAAAGCACTCGAAAAACTTAGAATTTCCCAAGTGCTTTTATATTGAAGAGAGCTCACTAAACTAAGCCTAGCTTGTTAAGACATATCCGAAGCTTAGTCGAGATATTCTAACCCTTTGCATTGTACTTCATTGTAAAGGATATCTCATCCTAGCTGGAAACCAACCGAGAAACCCCAAATCCTTGAGAAGGTAGTTGGAGTGTGTTTGTTGGTGAGAAGAGTTGTAAAGAGTGAGTAAACTACGCGGAGTAGTCAGAAAGCTCTAAGAGGTGAAGTTAGTAAGCTACAGAGGTAGTCTGAAAGCTTGTTTGTGTTTGAGTAAGTAAACTACGGAGGTAGTCAGAAAGCTCAAGGTCGGGTTGAGTAAGTAAACTACGTGGAGTAGTCAGAAAGCTCAGGGCCGAGTTGAGTAAGTAAACTACGCGAGGTAGTCAGAAAGCTCAGAAGTGATTAGTGAATTTCTCTGAGGATCAGAGAGAGTGGACGTAGGAGCTTGAGCCTCTGAACCACTATAAATTGTTGTGTTGTTTATTGCTTTCTTTATCTGTGCTTAACTGTTGCATTGACTTGAATTTGAAAGCATACTTTTCACTGATATTCAGTTGGAATCAATCCACTGAAGTTGCATAACTAAATCACAGCCTAATCACTATTTCATTCAGGAAGGTTTTCAGCAAAGCTTAAAACGAGTATAAACTAAGGGCCAACCATTCCGCACATCTGAGTAGCTAAAACAGATAGTTACCAAACTGAACTTACTCTTCTGAGGGTTCAGTAAGTTAGTTATCTGATCCAAGCAACTCAGGATCTCTGAAACTCTGGACTCAGTTGGGATTATCTAAGGTTTCTGAAAGCAGCTCAGGATCACTGTCTCAGTAGACTTTGACTCAGAACGACTTGTGCTTCTCAGGACCTAATCTTCAGGATTATATGACCCAAGCTGACCTCAGTAAGAAAAAGTTTTAAAAACATTGAACACGTGTATTCCCCCCCATACACGTGTAAGACTCTTTTACACCGGGACCAACACTCATCATTGACCTTACCATTTCTAAAAAAACGTTCTATTCCTTCATTCTGCAACCCCATTTTGTTGAGGGGTACCGGGTGCAGTCAACTGGGATGCAATCCCCACTTCCGATAGGTAGTTCAGAAATTCATCGCTGAGGTATTCGCCTCCACGATCAGATCGTAGAAACTTGATACTTTTTCCCTTATGATTCTCTGCTTGAGCCTTAAATTTTTTGAATTTATCAAAGGTCTCAGATTTATGCTTCATTAGAAAAATGCATCTGTAGCGTGAGTAATCATCGATAAAAGTAACGAAATACTCGTAGCCACCTCTAGCTTTGATTTGCATTGGACCACACACATCGGTGTGAAGAATTTCTAACACTTCTTTAGCTCTAAGCCCCTTGGCTCCAAATGCCCTCTTGGTCATTTTACCTTCCAAGCACGATTCGCAAGTCGGAAATGGCTCAATTTGGAGAAACCCCAAAGAACCATCTTTCACCAACCTTTGAATCCTTTTCGGGTTAATATGACCTAATCTTAGGTGCCAAAGAAGTGTCTTGTTCACGTCAGCCGAGCGCTTTCGTTTACAAGAAATAGTAGATGTGTTATAGGATGCATTTTGTGAGTGATGTGCACAGTTAATAATATAGAGATTGTTCCTTAATGTTCCACGATAGATAATCACATCGTTACGAAAAACAGTAACATCTTTATTAAAACTAATAGAATATCCATCGTTAAATAACTTAGAAATAGAAATAAGGTTTTTCCGAAAAATAGGAACATAAAGAACATCTATTAAAATTAACTTCTTCTCTCCAAAGGACAGGTGCACCTCTCCCACTGCTTCAGCTGCCACTCTTGTAGCATCGCCTAGAGTGATGAGGATCTCACTCTCACTTAGTCGTCGGGTCTGCTTGAAACCTTGCAATGTGTAACATACATGATCAGTGGATCCCGTATCCAATACCCACGAGTGGGTAGCATACTCTGCTAAATAAGTTTCAACTACTAGTGAGTGTGAATTACCTTTCTTTCCATTCCTTTTGGGTCTGGAACAGGCCGACTTCCAGTGTCCTTTTTCTCCACAGTTAAAACATTTTCCTTTCGGCTTCTTCTGGATTTTCAACCAACTGGCTTTCTTACCCTTTTTGTTTGTGACCTTGCTTTGATTCAGACTATTCATCTCCCTCTCAATCTTCCCTTCCATTGGTCTAGATTTTGAGAGCAGTTTCTTAGTCACCAAAGCTTCGTCTTCTTATCCCAAGTGTTTCTCTACCGTCTCCAAGATCTCTTGTAGGGTATCCATGGTAAACATGTGATCACTCATCACAAAATTACAATAGAACTCATTAAAGCATCTTGGCAGAGTTAGGAACAAGAATTCGATTTGAGCCTCATCATGATACCGAGTACCAAGGTAAGCAAGTTTTTCAAAATGGCGTCTGATTTTGAGAATGTGGTCCCTTACGGGTGTTCCCTCAATCATTTTCAGCGTTTCGACTCCATTTGAATGAAACTCTTTGATCATGCAGCTCTCAGAGGAAAACATTTCCTCAAGACTTTGAACAATTTCCGCAGCTGAATCAATTCCCTCATGAATGAGCCTCAAATCATCAGACAATAAAGTCAAGATTATTGGTTTCATTGATTCATTGGCTTGCTCCCAGATTTTGTACAAATATCTTTCCGAACTAGATGACCCTTCAGTGATTTTTTCAGGTTTTTATCCGCCAAGAACCCAATAATGTTTTTGTGCAGAGAGGACAAAAGTCATATTACGTTTCCAAGTGACATAGTTTTCACTAGTGAGTTGGTTTTCTTTCAGTATATTGAACAGTGGATTAAAAGGTTGTGACATGATGAACTGAAATAAACATATATTTTGTATCAATATCCAGATCAACACAAAATTAAATCACATAATTCGATCACATGATTCATATTAAAATCTCAAAAAAACATGAACATGCATCAGCCAACATCTCAAAACAAATTTAAATGAGCCTCGTGGGAGGGTCATCATTTAAATCACATTCAAGCAGGTTACAAACAAGAACAGTTACAAACCTTTAATTTTAAAGAAAATTAATAGTCGGCTCCCACTTGACCAATATAAAATTGACAGGGACTTCGGAGAAGTATATAAATATCAATTTTATACCTAAGTAATAATCATGATTAAATACAGAATTATTACTTCGTTTTGATCGATCCTCGTGGGAGGGTCATCGTCGCCACTAATAATAATTCACAATCATCCTTTTGAGAATTTATTCATGTGAAAGCTATCTTTTGACCGTCCAGTAGGGTAATTTCTCCAAAAGATTTTCACAAATAAATAAATCATGGAGGTCAAAATTAATTTGTGTCAAAATCAAATTAATTATTAAAACATACTTAGTAAATTTTTTGAACTTGAGATTTTTCGTTGAGCAATTCTCATGCAAACAAATTTAAACAAGTTAAATAAAGCACAAGAAAATACAACAGTAATAAATCAAGCAAAACATAAAATAAACACATTGGGCATAAATTATCCAACTGTCATGATTTGATTTTCTTTGGCTTGATCTTGAAGAAACGCCGTCTTGAATTTCTCCCACTCGTTCTTCTCGAAAAGAACTCCGTCTTGAAAAGCCACGCCAAGTACCATACCGGATGCCCGCCAAGATCCGCCGGCCAAAAGGCGCGCTGCGTTCCACGCGCTTAGGGCGAAGCATATCGCTCACAGGTTTTAGAGCGGCGCAGCCTCGATAGCGCCAGGCATGCTCACAAGGCTTCGCCGCTTTGGCTCGCTTATCGCGCCAGACGCTTCGCCCCTCAACAAGATTTACGCCTGGTCCTTCGTCACAAGGCTTACGCCGAGTCCCGGGCTTTTGGCTTAGCGCTTAGGTTCGCATAAGAAGGCATCGTCTGCAACACAAGCGTGCCTCCCTTAGGCACGTTTTTTGGCATGGGCGACGTCGTCAGCCTACATACTGATTCCGGATCCGTCTTTAACTCGTCTTCGTCTCCGATCAGGTTATAATTTATTTAACGAAAAATAAATACCTTAAATCTAAACTAGTCTATTACATTGAACAAATCAAATAGCCTAATCTACTCATGGATTTTCTCACGAGAAAAACAAATCCGAACGAGTCGAATTAAAAACCATTCATTCATACGCATGAAAATAAAACACATTAAATACCATGACAATTGGATACCTGCAAAACAGATCTAGCAGTTCTACTATCCAATTTCAATTTAATGTACAACAATTTAATAATCAATTTAAAAATCAGAGCTTGAAACCAGAGTTCTGATACCAGTTGTTGGGAAATTAGGGTGCCCAGATCTATTCGAGATGATTTTTAAATACATATTTAAATTAAACAAATAATTACTAACATGAATTAATCCTAAATTAATTCAACATAATAATTAAACAACATGCGTACACATAATTCACTTAAATTCTAAACATGCGGAACTAGGAGTTACGGGATTACTAACCTCTTGTAGAAACAACCTTTTAGACGATGGATCAACCCAAGAGCCTTCCCAAATATATTCCAGCGTCCACGAACATTATCCGGTGGGAGGATTTGCACGAACGATCTTAATGGGAGAGAAATTAAATATTTTGCTACCACCTTTGTGGATTTCTAATATTTCCAACACATGGAATTGCACTTGGGGATGAAGAGCTCATCCCCTATAAATAGGGAGGAGGTGATCGAAATTTTAGGTCAAAAATATAAGGAAGAAAATCTTTTCTTGGTCTCCAAGAAATCTTGAATATATCTTCTATATTCTTTTCTCCTTAATTAAATTTTCCATAAAAATTTCTTTCCCTCTTCTACCTATTAATTTCGAAAATTACAAGCCTAAAGGAGTCAAGATTTGACTTCTTGAATTTATGGGATAATTATGTATTCCTACAATAATTATCTCTTTCCATAAAATATCTACAAGAAAATCAAGATAGACTTTTCTTCCTTTTTGGCCACAAATTTTCGAAAATATCTCTTGGAAATATAGCAAGATTTTTTTTCTCTCTCTCATTAATTGGACTTTGTTTTGGGCTATTTGGGGGGCCTTTAGGAGAGTTAAGATTGGACCTTCAATGGACTATGAAGCTATAATATTTTTGGTTCAATATTATTCAAGTCCATTAATATTAATTTACTCCACTATAAAATTAATATTGAACTATCCATCTTAACCCAAATTACGATTTCACATATAATATGGCTCCCGATCATTATTTCCCGCGTTTAAGATGTCAGCAATCGTCATGTAATTAATAATATTGCCCAATATATAAGGTATCGAATCGCATTGACTCTCTTCCCATCATAAATCAAAGCAATAGTTATTAATTTCACACGATCATATTTAAGGGACGGACATTAAGAAATAACGCACCACTGAGGTCTAATTCTTGTATATTCAGTACCAAAGATTTTGTCTTCCTGTAGGTCCTCATTCAACGCACCTAAATGCACTAGTGTGATCCCTTGGTCAAGACAAGTCAATCTGGGTCTCACACTTCAACCGTTCATGATGGTTCGTTCATTTCCATCTGGGTTGTGAATTTGTACTTAATTACGAGGGCTGTTAATTTGATCTTCAGTGATCGGGTATCACCAAATTAACTACAACGTAATACGTACTGTCTTATTGAACGGGTTTGCAATAAACATATATAACATTCATTCATATTTAATGCAACAATGATTAAATAATTTATTTCAGTAAATAAATAAGAAACTTCAGTTTGGTTATACAAAGTAAAAGCATACTTTTCAGTATAACCCCAACACTAACTCCGAGCAAAAAAAACTCAGGATGAAAACACTCAGGCTGGTGGAACTCAGGATGATAGTTCTCCACTGAAGGAAAGCCAACACACTGAAGCTGACCCATCTGAACAAACCCCAGTTCAGACTCAGGTATGTAATGCCGATGAAGATGTGATCACAACTGAGGCAAATTCTGAATCCATCAACCAAGGGAGAACAAATGTCACTGACAATGTTCTGAATGGAATTTCCCGTGAGGAAGATGATTCCCTTTCTCTTTTTCTGTTGTTCCATGAGTTTAATGAATTACCTGAACCTAACATTTCTGATGTTCAGGATACTACTGAAGGGGGAACATCCAGGAGAAAATGGTTAGATAGTCACCCTTCAAGTCAGATTGTAGGTGAGCTATATGAAGGAGTTAAAACAAGAAGGTTCCATGGAGAAAGTGTTATATTCTGCTGCTTCCTATCTGAGAAAGAACCTACTGAGATTGAAGAAGCTCTTCAGGACTCTTTCTGGATTTCTGCTATGCAAGAAAAGTTAAATCAGTTTTCAAGGAATGAAGTATGGGAGCTGTGGATAAACCTAAAAGGCACAATGTGATTGGAACTAAATAGGTGTTCAAAAACAAGAGAGATGAAAAACCTTTGCACCTGTTGCAAGACTAGAAGCCATCAGATTATTTTTTGCATATGCTGCTCACATGAAGTTGACAGTCTATCAAATGGATGTGAAGAGTGCATTTCTTAATGGTGTGCTTAAAGAAGAGGTTTATGTGGAACAACCTCCTGGCTTCAGTCAGAATGACCAAGTTTACAGACTCAGGAAAGACTTGTATGGTCTGAAGCAAGCACCCAGAGCATGGTATGATACCCTTTCTCAATTTCTTACTGATCATAGCTTTACCAAACGAACTGTTGATAGAACCTTGTTCAGGATAGAAGATGGGAAAGATATCTTACTAGTTCAGATTTATGTGGATGACATCATATTTGGATCTCCTAATCATCAGATGTGTGACAAGTTCTCTGCTCTGATGAAAGGAAAGTTTGAGATGTTAATGATAGGGGAGATGAATTTCTTTCTAGGACTTCAGGTGAAACAATCAAAAGAAGGAATATTCATCAATCAAGCAAAGTACACCAGGGATCTGATTGCTAAATATGGTGTACAACATTGCAATGCAGTTAGGATTCCTATGAATTCTAACTACAAAATGGATCCTGATCCTGAAGGCAAATCTGTTAACCACACTGATTATAGAGGGATCATTGGATCACTGCTATATCTCACAGCAAGTAAGCCTGATATTACTTTTGTTGTTGGGATATGTGCAAGATACCAAGCGAATCCTAAGGCTAGTCACATGGAAGCTGCCAAAAAGATCCTGAGATATCTTAAGGGCACTGTGAATAGAGGATTATAGTATCCAGCTGATGATAACCTTGAATTAACTGGTTATTCAGATGCTGATTATGGTGGTTGTAGAATTGACAGGAAGTCCACCACAGAAACTTGTCAATTTCTTGGAAGTAAACCTCAGTAGCAACTAGTACTACTGAAGCTGAATACATGACTGCTGGAAGTCGTTGTGCTCAGATACTTTGGCTCAGACAACAATTAAGAGATTATAAGATTATAGCCAATGAAGTACCTATATTTTGTGATAATAATAGTGAAATTGGTATTTCACAAAATCTTGTACTGCACACAAGATGCAAGCATGTTGACATTAGACATCACTTCATCAGAGACCATGTAGAGAAGAAGGATATCAGAATGGAGAAAATTCACACTGATAAACAGAGAGTTGATATCTTGACAAAACCTTTGGCTGAGTCAAGATTTCAGGAACTATCAGTTGAATTGGGTATGTTGGATCCAGGTGAATAGTTATCTGAAAATTGAAGGTTTTCAAAAGCATAAAGTTCTTCAGTGCACACTGAAAAACTCAGGATAAATGTAAGGTTTTCCTCGCTGAGTCTTGGGAAACTCAGTAACCTTAGTTCAGTAGAAATGAACCATCCACTGAACAAATTTATCAAGATTATAACTCAGTAAGCTTGATATCTTTAAATTATTCTGAAGTAGTTAATAACTCATGCACTACATTTATTGTCTAACTGATTGCTCAGTAATCATTTGACATAAATGATAAAACACCTGAGGAAATAATTGGGCGGGACTTTTGAAATCCTCGGGCAAGTCAAATAGTCTGCAGAAACAGTATTGGGTACTGTGCATATTCATGAAAATGGCTAAAATTGCGGCTATTTACCTTCTAATGTCCTTTCACTGACCCCACTTATAAAACAAATGAATCGTGGTTAAGATATAAACCGTCGATTATAAATCATCTTTAATGTCACCCATTAAGATTACTTACTCCAACATATAAATACCCCTATTCCTTCAAAAGGAAGACACTTTTTCATCTACAAAACTCTCTGCAAAAACTCTTTGTCTTCAAAACCCTCAAACCTCTGTTTCAAAAACTTAAAAAATCTACAAAATGGCCCTATCCATCTATACGAACTTTTCGGAAACCAACAAGCCATGGTACGAGAATGTCATTTCCTTCGAAGGAACTTCAAATTCCATACACAAAGAGGAAGCTCTTCACATGTTGAGGCTTGCAAAGCTTACACGACTTGTCGGAAAGAAACCCGATGGAGAAAACACAAAGGAGGTAATCAAATTTGTGGCAAATATGCAATTAGACGATGAAAATTGCATTGAGTCTAAGATTACTGTTACGCATTTAGTTCGTGGTTAGAAATATGAGGAGTTTGTGCGTGAACTGTTTATTATTCCGAAGAACTTAAATGTTGTGTATGAGCTAAATAGTCGGCGAGAAGACCCTGTTGGGTATATGATAGAAAGGGAGCAAGAGTATTTGGACAGAATTGTTGAGAAGCTCGTTAAATTTGAAGTTACTCTTAACAAGTGTGTACTAAAACCTAAATACAGAGTATTGTTGGATATTGTGAACAAATGTCTAACAAGCTCTTCAGGAAGTTTTGAGCAAATTAGTAGGCCAAAATTGAGGTTGATGGCTGCTATTGAAGATTCTCCGGAAAGGGATTTTAATTGGCTGCATTTCTTGATAAAATGCATAAGTGATCAAGCCAAGCATCTTAACAAAGAAGGTGATGATGTGGTAACCAAAGGTAGAATCTTGCATGCCACTAAAATTTTGTACATTCTGGAAGCTTTTTTGTGAAGAGGAGGACATCTTTGTGACCTCTAAAGCATTTCCAACTACCAAGGTTATGTTCAGAAAGTTGAAAACTCAAAGGAAGAAGAAGGAAAAAGCCTCTGAGACATTTCAGGAGGAGACAGCTGAGGAAGAATCTGAAGAAGAGAGTCACTCTCCTGAACCTGTGAGGAAATCTGCCAGATTAGAAAAGAAGAAAGTCCCTGTGTCAAGTTCAGTGGAAGGAAAGCAGGAAAGAAGAAAAGGCTTACTGAAGTTGAGGAAAGAAGCGGGAGAAAAACTGAGGACAGAGGCTCTGGCCCCTCAGAAGAGAAGGAGATTTCAAACCATTGGGGAAAAGGAAGCAGAAGAAGCTGAGTCTCAATCTAAGGCTCAGGTCGGGATGAAATCACCACTGCAAGTGTTGGCTCAGGTTGTAAAGAATATAGGTGAACAGGAAGCCTCTGAGGAGGAGAATGTATTTTCAGAGGTGATGGAAACATCACTTGGGACGGACAAGATCTCCCAAGAAATCTTCAAAGGCTCACTCAAAATCACTGAAGAAGTCAATCGCAGATGACACGTGTTTTGCAACACACTAACCTCTCAAGTATAAGAGGGTCGTTTCGTGCCCAGTTAAATATCGATCCACGGGACTAGGATGGTGAATATAGCCCAATTGCTATGTGTTGTCTCATGATTATAGTGTGAAATGATTTGGAAACTTAAAACAACCAATATCCAACAATCAAACAAAGATAAACAATAAATGAGCAAGCTAAGAAAAACAATTTAATAGCAAACGAGTTTGTTCACTAGCGAGAGAAGATATGCTCGGGTGTTTTTCCTTGTGAGACGATTGTCAAAAGATCAATTATGGTGTTTACCTCTATTTCTGGTTATTCCATAAGGGCGATCACTAAACATATGTCATTCTCGTACTTGGTAAGCCTAGGGTACGATATCGGTTGAAATCCTAGGATCGAGAGGTGAATCTCCCTTTGTTAACTCGGGTAATTGCAAGGATATGGTCCTCTAATTAGCTAACTACTCAGTCACCGTGTGTTCCCACTTGTAGACTAAGGTTGATGCTCCTATGTGCTCTTCACCACTCACTCAAGGTTTTAACTCAAGAAGATAATGTAGATTAGGGGGGTTCTAAAGTATCTACCCAACTCTCATTGCGATAGGACTTAATCGACTCCAATTCGGATGAATTAAACCAATACCCATGTGCCTAAACCCGTCTACCCAACTTTCGTTGAAATAAACTAGCAAAAACACACAAGCTAATAGCAAGACCACCAAAATAGAAAAGGTAAATTCCCTTAATCTAAAGGAACATCATCAATAGAGATAAACATCCATAATCAAGCAATTTAAACAATCATCACCACAATTCAAAACACCCAAACACAAGTGACCTAGCCCATGGTGCTATAAGCAATTCCCATGGCTACTATGCAAATAAACAAGAAACCCATATGAAAATAAGCAATAAACAACAAGTAAAAACAAATAAACACCTTACTCTTAAGATTCAAGCTCCAAACCATACAAAATCCATCAATACTCCATGATAACTTGCTTAAAACTGAAATTGCAACTATATCTATGCTATGCTATGTCTATCTAAGCTATCTATGGAAGCAAAATTGAAAAACATGTAAAAGTATTAGTTGCAGCTCTCCAAAGTATTACTTGCTCTTTCCCCTATCTCTCTCCCAGCTGTTGAATGATGAAAAAAATGAACTCAGGGCTTTTTATATGGTTTTGAATCCTCTGGCACGTGTCCCTAGGTCAGAAATGGGGACCTCAGATATTTTGGCTTGCTCGACTCGAGCAGAGGTGAAGTCGTGCACCCGTTTTCATTTTTTTCAGGCTGCTCGACTCGAGCAGCGTTGCTCGAGCAAAATTGGGTCAAGCAACTCAAAATTTTGGAAATCAACTCCCTTGCTCGACCAAAGGGAGGTCGAGCAACTGCAGGTTGTGCAGCTTCGGTCATCGTTTTCTTCATAACTTGAGCTCCCGAACTCCGATGACTTGATTTTTTTTCCGTTGCGACCCTCATTTCAAGCTCTTTCACATGGTTCAACTCTCTTCTCGTACATACTTCTAGATCAGAGCAGTTTATTTAATCAATTCTAGCTTGTTTCCACTCGTTTCCTACACAATGAACCAAACATGCCCTTTCTCCACATTTAGGCACAATTAAGTGAAATTAGTGCAATAAAATCACGAAATGCTATCAAATTAAGCTCAAAATCACATAAATACAAGCAATGATGACCCCTAATCAACCCCCCCAAACTTAAAGCGTTGCTTGTCCCCAAGTAATAAAATAAAATAGAACAAGGGGGAGGAATTGTGAAGTATGCAATGTATGGACACCAAGACTCATGCAATGGACTTCAAGGCTCATATCAAATGTACAAGGAATAACAAGTGAAATATCATACCACAATCAAACATGCAATGATCAAGATAAGACAAGTTAAAGTGCACTATCCCCACTCTCTTATGGAAGTAAATCACACAAAGCGCACTTTTCAAGGAACGTGTTTACACTCTTTCAATCAATCTACTCCATGCAACATCCATAGGTTTGCCCCTCATCTCCATTCTCCACCAACTCTTTTGGTGGGTAATCAAATCAAGGAGGTCTTTCACAAGGTGGTAATGTAGGCTTTTTTGGACAAAGGTGAGGTAAAATTTGGGACAAAGTGACTCAATTCCTTGTAGAGCAATAAGTGTTGGTAAATCACTCAAGAATTTTCTAACTCAAACTCACACTCATTTCTCTTTCTTTTCTCATTTCAAGCTTACAAGTACCCAATTCATCTTCCCTTTCTTTTCTTTTCTTTTGGAGCCATTTTTCTTTTTCAAATTCCTTTGAAACCTTATTTTCTTCATTTTTTTTCTTTTCTTTTCAAGGTTCCTTCTTTTATTTTTCCTTTTAGAGCTCTATTTCTAGCCTTGTTTCTCTTTTTCACATTTTTTTTCTCAAGGCTTATTTTCTTTCCTTCCTCATCCTTGTTCAAACTCTTTTGGCATTTTTCTCAACTTTCTCACATTGACAACTCAAAATCCACTCCTTTAAATTTTAACATTCCATTATTTACCAACCATGAAGCTCTACAAATCAATAGGGATCAAAATGGGGCTCAAGAAAGAAATGGTAAAAATGGCTAAATCAATATAGCTTGCCAACAAAAATAGGCTTAAAGGCTCAAAGGGGCTTACTACGGATTGACTTCATTCGGTGGGATTTATTTGGCCAAGTGACTCATCAAACCAAAAATGGCCTCCAATCATCTTTAACACCTTCCCAAAAACATGATCTCAAACAAGACAAAGGGGCAAGTTCTAGCATGCATTTTGTGAATGATCCACTCTAGAAAAGAAAGATAAATCACAAAATGAATGATTCAAATGGCTCAAATCTCTCAAGTTTAGCAATAGGGAATAGTAACACCATCCCTAGTCTATCAATTTCAAAGCATGTAATCAAGTAGTGCAATCCTCCAACAAGTAACCACCTTATCACATCCAATATTACCCATCAACCAAGCAAAAATCTCAACATCACACACAAAAGCATCCATCACAATGCACAATACCCAAGGAGCAAATATACCACCAAATCATCCAAGAATATAGCATTGGAGCAAACCACCAACAAGCAATGATCTCAATCAAGTAGAAAGATGGGTGCGCCGGTGCAAATGAAACGTAAAATAACGACTACCCTCCCCCCAAACTTAGATATTGCTAAGCAATTCTAAGTTTGGAAAAAGGAGTAGTTTACCATGAAATTGCACCAAGCACCATACTCATAAGCACACACTTCAAATATAGACAAGTAAATCAACCTCAACTCCACACTTAACACCAAGGCAAAACTCATGTACAAGTATATATCACCAATTAAGCCCAAAAAGTTGCCAAAAGGTGATCATCACCAAAATTCTCAAAACGGGGGTGCGCCGGTGCAAATGTAAAACTGCATAAAAAGATGAAACACCCCCCCAAACTTAGACTTTGCTAAGCAAATCTAAGTTTGGGAAAAGGTGATTGTACCTAAAGTCTCCTTCAAACACGCATCTTTCCTTTAAGCTCAATAATCCACCAAGCCTCGAACACACGACCCCATCACCTACAAAAAAACAACACTAGACAAAACACTATCAAACGAACAACATAAAATACATAAAAGCACGTAAAAATGGGTTGCCTCCCATTAAGCGCTAGGTTTAACGTCCTATGCCGGACGGAACTTGAGTCGTTCAACTCATCGGTAAGGCCATGGATATCGATCCTCCTTGCCTTCGTATTTCAATCTCTTGGCCTCAAAATCAAGAAGGCTCTCATGAAAGATCAACCAACAACCTCCATCTCTCTTGCATAACTTATGGATGATGGAATTCTCCAAATTGTATCCATTTTCTCTCACCATCATCTCTTGTCTTTCTTTCTCTCTTATCTCAAGAATGCCCAAACTTTCCTCAATTTCTTTCTTTTGATTGTAAGTATCAAGAGGCAAGACAAAATAAATAGAAGCATCTATATCTAATAAAGTGAAAATTGAAGAGTCTAAGGGATTAAAAATGCTCATTTCACTCTCCAACATATTTTTGGATGCTTCTTGATTTTCCTTGTTGCTTACATCCATTAAAGGATACTCCTCTTCATCTTTTTTGACAATAAGATTATCATCTTTATCCTTCTCATCGCTTAACACCTCTACCTCTTCTTCATCATCATCTTCTTCTTCTTCAAATAAAGGATTAGTGTAACAATCAAATGAAGGATTGATATAAGCATGAGGAAAGTAAGGATCAAGAGATTTCTCAATTTCTTCTTCGATACAAGGCTCTACCATATCCATAGTTTTGCACTCATAGTCCTCCAAGGGATCCTTCTCTTCATTTTCATCGATCATGGGATAGTCCTTTTCATTCTCCTCCTCACATGAATCCTCATCGTCTTCAATAATCGACCAAGCAATGTCATGGTCAAGCTCATTCGTATCAATGTGTGTATCGGGAAATTTCTCCTCCTCAAGCTCACGATTCTCACATGAGCCAAATTGACCAATTACACCACTCATTTGATTGGACTCTTCCCATTTTTTCATCTTTTCGTCATAACATTTATTGATTCGTTGACTATCCTCTATGAATTTTGCTAGTGCATCTTGAACGGCGGACGAGGCTTCCTTGTGACGATCATCTTGATAATATGAGGGAACTTGTTGCGTTTGGTAATCATAGTAAATGTTCCCCCAATTATCGTAACAACGCTCTTCATGTTGTGGAGGATAAACCATACGATTATGATCAAAGCCTTGATTCCAATCGTAATGGTTATATCCTTCCATCGTTTCAAATAAATGCGCACCTCCACCAAAGATAAACCATCAAAGCTCAAAACAAGTATTAGTAACGTTAGTAACAAAAATAAAAGACACTATTAATCACGTTCAACGAACAACTAGTTATACTCAACACAACCTAGTCCCAGGCAACGACGCCAAAAACATGACACGTGTTTTGCAACACACTAACCTCTCAAGTATAAGAGGGTCATTTCGTGCCTGGTTAAATATCGATCCACGGGACTAGGATGGTGAATATAGCCCAATTGCTATGTGTTGACGCATGATTATAGTGTGAAATGATTTGAAAACTTAAAACAACCAATATCCAACAATCAAACAAAGATAAACAATAAATGAGCAAGCTAAGAGAAAACAATTTAATAGCAAACGAGTTTGTTCACTAGCGAGAGAAGATGTGCTCGGGTGTTTTTCCTTGTGAGACGATTGTCAAAAGATCAATTATGGTGTTTACCTCTATTTCCGGTTATTCCATAAGGGCGATCACTAAACATATACCATTCCCGTACTTGGTAAGCCTAGGTACGATATCTGTTGAAATCCTAGGATCGAGAGGTGAATCTCCCTTTGCTAACCCGGGTAATTGCACGGATATGGTCCTCTAATTAGCTAACTACTCCGTCACCGTGTGTTCCCACTTGTAGACTAAGGTTGATGCTCCTATGTACTCTTCACCACTCACTCAAGGTTTTAACTCAAGAAGATAATGTAGATTAGGGGGGTTCTAAAGTATCTACCCAACTCTCGTTGCGATAGGACTTAATCGACTCCAATTTGGATAAATTAAATCAATACCCATGTGCCTAAACCCGTCTACCCAACTCTCGTTGAAATAAACTAGCAAAAACACACAAGCTAATAGCAAAACCACCAAAATAGAACAAGTAAATTCCCCTAATCTAAAGGAACATCATCAATAGAGATAAACATCCATAATCAAGCAATTTAAACAATCATCGCCACAATTCCAAACACCCAAACACAAGTGACCTTAGCCCATGGTGCTATAAGCAATTCCCATGGCTACTATGCAAATAAACAAGAAACCCATATGAAAATAAGCAATAAACAACAAGTAAAAATCAATAAACACCTTACTCTTAAGATTCAAGCTCCAAACCATACAAAATCCATCAATACTCCATGATAACTTGCTTAAAACTGAAATTGCAACTATATCTATGCTATGCTATGTCTATCTAAGCTATCTATGGAAGCAAAATTGAAAAACATGTAAAAGTATTAGTTGCAGCTCTCCAAAGTATTACTTGTTCTTTCCCCTATCTCTCTCCCAGCTGCTGAATGATGAAAAAAACAAACTCAGGGCTTTTTATATGGTTTTGAATCCTCTGGCACGTGTCCCTAGGTCAGAAATGGGGACCTCAGATATTTTGGCTTTCTCGACTCGAGCAGAGGTGAAGTCGTGCACTCGTTTTCATTTTTTTCAGGTTGCTCGACTCGAGCAGCGTTGCTCGAGCAAAACTGAGTCGAGCAACTCAAAATTTCGGAAATCACCTCCCTTGCTCGACCAAAGGGAGGTCAAGCAAGGTTGCTCGACTCGAGCAACAGGTCGAGCAACTGCATGTTGTGCATCTTCGGTCGTCGTTTTCTTCATAACTTGAGCTCCCGAACTCTGATTTACTTGATTCTTTTTGCGTTGCGACCCTCATTTCAAGCTCTTTCACATGGTTCAACTCTCTTCTCCTACATCCTTCTAGATCAGAGCAGTTTATTTAATCAATTCTAGCCTGTTTCCACTCGTTTCCTACACAATGAACCAAACGTGCCCTTTCTCCACATTTAGGCACAATTAAGTGAAATTAGTGCAATAAAATCACGAAATGCTATCAAATTAAGCTCAAAATCACATAAATACAAGCAATGACGACCCCTAATCAGCAAATCCCACCTGTTCTCACCTCCGATCCGAAGTAAATTCAGGACCCTCTGGATGTTCTGTTAAATGAACCATATCTAGATCCTTTAGATCTCCAGTTGATTTAATCTGAACCCACCTTTTAAGAACAACCAAGTCCTCCCACTCTGAAGAAAGGAGAAGCTGAAGAAACTGAGTGGAAAAGCAAGAGGGAACGGTTCGTTCTGGACAAATACCCTGAATTAGCAACTTACCCTGGTCTTCAGGACATGTTCATAAGGTTGAGAACGACTTTCTATATCCCGAACCAGACTCTTTCGGATATGCTGAACATAGCATCTTTCAGAGGTGAAGAATGGTGGAGTTCTGAAACTGCTGCGTTAACTGATGGTTCTCAGGTTTTAAGAAGACAATACTCAGGATTAAGGTTGCTGAGTTTGATGAACTTGTCAAACAGAAAATTGCTGAAAGAATGAATGCTGGGGATGGGGAGCCAAGTTCACAAGAAAAAGGAGGTGAAGGAGGAAAATGAGGATAGAGAGAAGATGAAGCTGAAAAGGAACCTGAGTTAGAGAAGGAAACTCAGAAAGAGAAAGAGCCTGCAAAGGAGAAAGAAGCTGAGCCAGAAAAGGCTGCTGAAACTGATACTCAACATCCTCAGACTGAAGTTAGCACTCTTCAGGTACCTTTTGGCACTACTATAAATTATGCCAAAGTTACTGAAGTATTTATCTTTAAATCTGTTGATTGTGGTATGGAGGTTGAGGCTCATTTGGAGCATACTGCTCAGTTGGAGGAAATTGTGCAGACTCCAGTGATTGATTTTACACCAATCCTGGATGAGTTTAAGAAAGTAGATCCTCTAGTGGTGAAGATGACTCAGATGAAAGTTGTACTTGCTGAGCAATCTCAGAAACTGACCAGCCTGAGCTCATCAGTTGATGTACAAACTGTTCAAACTGGACTAGAAGTGAAGATTGCAGCTCTTTATACTAAAGTTGCTGAAGTGGGAAAAGAGCTTGTTGAGAATCTAGAGAAGAAATACCAAGATAGAACTACCTATCTTGAGGCCAAGCTCACTGAGAAGAACCAGGAAATGATTGAGATGGTTGTTCAAGAAATGAGCTCTATGCTCATGTCCAAAATGACAGATTTGATGCATGAAGCATTTTCTACTCAGTTTGCCCCAATTGCTGAAGAGGTCTCAATTGCCAAAAATTACCTAAGAAGATTGGAGGATGAACACGACCATTTGACTGGAGAAGTAAGGAAAATAGGCAAGGAACAATTCCACATGGATGCTGCTCTATCTCAGATTCTCCCAAGGTATGATGTCAAAAAGGGGGAAAGGACATCTCATTTTTCAAAAGGAGAGTTGGATAAATTGCTAAAGAAAACTTGAGAAAAAGGCTCAGGATGAAATTGAGGCTGAAAAGATTCTGATGGCTCTGAAACAAATTGAGACTACTGAGAAGCTAAAATTCAGGGAGCCAGAAGAAACGGAATATATTTAGATAGATGAGCAAGCCACTCAAGAAGCACTTCATGCAAAAATGCTTGAAAGAAGAAGCACTGAGACGAGCAAGACTGGTGAAGCTCATGCCAGACCTGAGAAGAGAAAGGCAGTAGCCTTTGTGGAGAATGAGAAGAAAAAGAAAAAGAAAGTTGTTAGGCCGGTTCAAAGGAAGTTAGTTGCAGACTTTGAAGAAACTAAGACATCTGAAGAAGAACCTGAGGCTGAGAAAGCTGCTGAAACTGGACCAAAAGCTCAGCCAGGTGCCTTTGATACAAAGAAGACTCTGAAAGCCCTTCAGATTGAGAAAGAAAAGAAAACTGTTGCTTTTGTCTCTGGTGCACCTTTGATCAAAAAGAAGAATGAAGAAGAGCAGAAAATGAGGGGAGTCTTCAGAAATTCATAAGCCGAAGGAGAGGAACTATGAAAGTTCAAAAATGGGCTCACATTGATAAGTGGATTCCAATCCATGTCAATGATGCTTGGGAAGAAATCAACAGAACATTCTGGTTCTACCATGAGATTCTAAGGGAGTGGAGAGGAAGCAGTTCAGACAGCAATGAAGTCTTCCTAGAATATCTTCTGACCTATTATCCTGAGTATCTGCAGAAGTGGAAAAATTTTGCAGATGAGCACAACACTTAGATTGTTGCTCCTGGGCTATACATGTATCCTGCTCCTAGGTTTGAAAACGGATTTGTGAATGAGACAGTCATCTCTCAGGAAATTGCGCATTTTACTGCTCAGTTGGGTTTAACTGGAAACCACCCTGAGATCATCAAACAGAGGGATGAACCGAAGAAGAGGTATTTCGGGATGTTCAATCTGGAAGTCCCTGAAGATGAGATAGAAGAAAACTGAAGATTGAAGTTCAGTTGTTTTTGTTATTGTTGATCAGTTCTTGTTTTTATCTTTTCATTGTAAGATGTAAATCTCCATCTTACATCAATGAAAATGTTCTTATGTGTGTTGATTAACAAAAAGATAATATCTCATTATCTTCTTTATGAATTGTTTGGCATACTGACCTGATGGTGTGTCTATTGGTTAAAACTGAAACCTTTGATAGGTAAGGTTTTCTTGAATTTGTAATAGATGGTTTTGACATCATCAAAAAGGGAGAAATTGTTGGGAGATGAATTTAATAAGAGATAAAGATTTTGATTAAATCTCAAAACCCTTGAGTATGACATGTTCAGAATGATCTAAGGTAGATTAGGAAACAGGTTTCAGTATAGTTAGTTTAGGAATTATCTGCAAAATGTATAGTCAGTAGATATCTCTGAGATTATAGGTTAGGCACACACTGAGGGGGAACTCAGTGAGATGACCAAGACATCTGAAGACTCAGAAGACTTCAGAATAACTCAGAATAACCTGAGTATTCAGATCAACCGGAAGACTTGAAGATTTGAAGATTATCTACCTGAGGACAAATAGACTGAGGAAGTCTTACACATTTATAAAAGATAAATGTTGTCCAAATATTTAATTGCAGACAAAAGGAACTAAAACTAAGTGTCTTTTAAGGTTGTCTCATTCAGAGAGATTGACCTAAAAGAGTTGTTTTGTTTGTCTCTATTCACTGAACTTAAGAACCAATCAGAGAGAGACAACAATGTACTTCACTGACACAGAAAGCTACGTGGCACTGAGGATGTCAGATGTACTGAGTTCCAGACTGCAGAAACTTGGTGATTGGCTGCATTGATTACTTGTTACCCAAACCATACAAGGGCTTGTTCAAACCCTAATATAGTCGTTCATCACTAACCAAATAAGGAAACCCTTGATGCTATCTCCTCCAACAGATAGTTTTTCAAGAGTAGCCTTGGTGAGTTGTCTATAAATACCAGTGACCTTCATTGTTGCAAGGTTATTGGAAATCAAGCAACTCAAGAGCTCATTCGTATTAAAGTTTATACTGTGAAGCACTCGAAACCCTAAGAATTTTCCAAGTGTTTCATCTTTGAAGAGAGCTCATTAACTAAGCCTAGATTCAAGCATATTCAAAGCTTAGTTGTCTTCTATTGTAAAAAGGATATCTCACATTATGTTGGAAACCAACCAAAACCCAAACCCTTTTGTTAGGTAGTTTGAGTGTGTAGCTGTTGAAAAGTGAGAGTTGTAAAGAGTGAGTAAGCTGCAGTTGAGTTCATCTTGAAAGCTCTAGAGAAGAAGTTAGTAAGTTGCTTGTGTTCAGTCTGAAAGCTTATGTGTGTTGAGTTAGTAAGCTGCAGTGAAGTTCAGCCTGAAAACTCATAGTGGAAAGTTAGTAAGCTATTGTGTTCAGTCTGAAAGCTTTAGGTAAGTAGTAGTAGTGTGTAAAGGAATTTCTCTAAGGATCAGGGAGAGTGAACGTAGGAGCTTGAGTCTCTGAACCACTATAATTTGATGTGTTGTTTGCTTTCTGCTTTGCATTTTACCTGTTGCATATTTTCACTGAAAGCATATTGAGTTTTCTGATATTCTGTTGGAACAAATCCACTGAGTTTGCATTAAATTGATCACTGCCTTAACCACGATTTTACTAAGTGACAAAGATTTTCAGCAAGATAAAACGAGTATAAACTTAGGGCCTACACATTCCGCACTCTAGATAAGCTAATATAGATAGTTGTCAAACTGATCAACTCATCTGAGTAGTCAGTAAGATTGTTATCTACTCCAAGCTTATTTGGACTCTGCTTTAAAACTCAGATCAGTTGGGCTAATCTGAAGTCTCTGAAAGCCGCTCAGTGTTATTGTCTCAGTAGACTCTGACTTAGAGAATCTTGTGCTTCTCAGGACTAATTATCAGGACACCCTGACTCACTGATCACAGTTTGGTAAAAAGCTTAAAAATCACTATACACGTGTATGCCCCCCCCATACACGTGTGAGACTCGTTTACCCCGGGACCAACAACAGTGTTGTTGTCTCAATTATTTGACTCACTATTCACAAAGTGAAAACTTTTTCAACCCTCTCATACACGTGTTAGACTCGTTTCTAGGGACCAACATATATTATTTTTGTAATTTTATTAGCATCAAAATATTTTCTCATTTAACCATAGATGAATTTTTAGTGGCAAAACCATTAGCCTTTCATAATTGGGCAGTTAACATTATTATTTATCAGTGATGGAGAAATTGGCCTAGGCGTCCACCTAGTCGATGCCTAGACACTAGGCGGTCATCGGCCAACTCGATTTTATTAAAGATGGTAGTTATAGGTGTTTTTTTCATTAGGTGCTGTCTAGGCAGGCTGTTGGAAGAGTGATTTCAAAATATTAATTAAAAATAAAAATAAAACACGATTAATATAAAAAAAACCTTGCCAAAATTTAAATTGAGATACTTTGTTCGCCGCCTACCTAGGTGCTAGGCAGTGTGAATCCACACCGATTACCAATTTTCGATTTCTGCACCCTTATTATTTATATAAATTACTATAACAAAATTATTTGCTAACAACTATATCATAGATTAGTATCCATCGTTAATGATTTATTAAAATTAGAAATAAATTTATGATCTGATATCTAATTAATATATTAAAAAGATGAAGCCTCACAGGCGTGTAACGCGCATGTGTATCCTTACATCTATTGTTGAATCTCTCGAGCCCACGCGTCAACACTAGAATGCACCAAATTTTTATCCAAAATAAAATGAGTGAGTAACTTATAGGTCCAAAATAGTACTCACTAATACTAATAGGTCCACAAAATTTAACATAATACTCTTAGGTGCAAAAGGGGTGGTTGAATGTCTTAAATACCCTTTATTTAGTCGGCTTCTTTAGTAAGACACACATCTCCATTCTACTCAATACATGTAGCTGAAATGACTTACACTATTCCCCATGTCAGTCTGAACAACCCACCTACACACTAAACCTCCCCCTCCCCCTGCTATTTTCGAAATCAATTAGAAGGTCCTAGTCAAATGATACAAACATAAAAATCAGTTATACATTCATCTTTGTTTATCTTACAAGTAAAAAAAAAATTTATATCCAAAAATAAAAAATTTATAAAATTTTAATTACATATCTAAATCTATATTAAAAAATTACATTCATCTTCATTTTTCTTACACAAAAAAAGAACAGGTTTTCTTATATATTTTTCTTAGTAAACAATTTACATATCTTCGACATGCACAAATACACGAATACATGAATATACATGCACAAATGCACGAATACATGAATATATGCAAAATAATTGTGCATCTGTTCATACAATTATGAACATATGCATAACCAAAAACCAAAAATACCCATCTTCTTCCTACTCCATCCACCAAATTTTAGATCTGTAAAAATCTCAAAAAATACCACAAATCTACAAATCAAAATACCACAGATCTATAAATAAAAAAGCCACCAAACCCATATAACTAAATTAATAAAAGACAAACAACACATTTATTATTCAGCCAACGTTTCTTGTTCAACATTAAAACAAAGAAATTACAATTCTTGTTCAACATTCGAAGAAAGAAATTACCAAAAAAGAAAAACAACGTTTCTATTCAGCAGATTCCGGCGGCGTTGAATCCCCGAACACGTCTTCCGACAGAGGAGGTGGCACACTCCACGACCAACTAAAAATTACAAAAAGACAAACCCTAAAAAATTAATTATCCCAAAAATTTACAAACAGATCCACAAATTAACAAAAAAAAAGAAATTAAAATACCTTTTTTGGTGTTTCCTGCCGGCGAAGAATCGCCCCCTCACCAAAAAAAGTAATACCACATATCTCCTTGAACGACGCCGACATGCCATCTTCGGGTGCGTAGATCTGTTTGCCGCCACCAGCGACTATGATTTGTTCACCTACGCCCTCCGCAGCGACGAGCCTTGCCGCCTCCCTCCTTGAACGACACCGACACAATCAGCAGTGTCGATGCCTGCGGGTGGGTTTCAAGCTCTCTAACTGTTAGTGTTAGTGTCCTAGAGACAATCCTTTGTATGGACATAATACTAAGATAATATTTAGTGTTGGTTTAATATTATTGTTTATTTAATATTAAATGTATGGCACTACACTTATTAGACTATTATGTTTGATTGTTTGCATTTGTCTTATCCATGTTCCCTTGAATCACTGCTGTCATTGAGTACGTGAGAACTCAGATGACTTAAGCATGATTCTCAAACAGCCCCGATCAAGGGTCATCGAGAATGGGATATCGATGATGCAATGGAGATCGGTGTGCGATCTGCATCATACTCTTAGAGAGTGTAGTAAGATCTCACTTACTACGAGATACTAGGTATCTCATGATGGATGCACAAATACATTAGAGGGTATTGGTATACCCATCCGAGCAATCGTTTGATGTAGTTCCACTATATGTGTCTACGGGTGTCTCGGTTAGTGGGAGCGGTGCGATACTCCTTTGACTTGAGGTCAATACGCACGACATGTGTGGAGTGATGAACTTTGACCATGACCGAAGCTTACACCCTTCCATGGGTAGATATGGCTTGGATTGGGTTCATCACGAAATGCATGTGCGTGGTAGTTGAGCCAAGAAAAGGATTCATTCCTCAAAGTGGATTTAGAGAGAATACTCATCTTCTCGTCATAATTGGATAAAAGTCATTGGCCAATGCACGTCTCCTTGGACTTTGTGACCAAGGGTGACACGAATGATCAATTAGTGATTTGAGATAAATCGATTAAGCTATTTGAATAGACACTTCATCATGCTCAAGGCTAATCGAGTATTCGTGAATGAAAGGAGGAAATCGCAATAGCCCATGTTACAGTTACAGGTAGTTGCATGTTTCTCGCAACGTACCTCATATATTGAGAATGTCTGATTTATTGTCTAGGGTTCAATTAAGATCATTAGTTTGACTAATCGCTCGATATATGAGGGTTTATGGGTCACACAACAAGTAACTCCGTATTAAATTGGAGTTTAATGTTTAATTTATGGAGAATTAATAATATATTAATTTGGAATTAATTATTATTATTATTTAATTAAATTAGATTTAATTAAATAAGAATCCCAAAATAATATTATGGAATATTATTGTAGGAAAATATCTGTAGGGAAAAACATATCTTTGAGATATGGTTTTCAAGATTAGGAATTATCTTCCTAATAAAGATTTGCTTAAGATATAAGCTAATATCACCCTATATATATGAGGTCCCGGAATTCATTATTTACTACAACAAGAAAACCTAGTTTCTCCATAAAATCTAGGATAGGAGTTTTCCTAGCGAATTCCGTCTCAAATTCAACACTCACAGATCTGTGCAGTTCTGTCTACGGGGATTACGTGAATACCATAGTTGAGAAATCTGTCTTTTATCTGCTGTAAGGTTTCTCTTTATGTTTATTTGTACTCAATTATGCAATTGTATGTTCGTTGTTGGTGAACTATTTATTTATGTTGCGCATGTATTACGTGTTTACGTGCCTCTATATTCCAACACTAACATCGTCGGGTGGGGTTCTATCTCTCCGCCGCTATCGTGAGATGTTGACAACGGCTGCGACAACAACGGCGGCGACAGATGCATGCTACAGGTGGTTGTGGTGTGTCTTGATTTTTTTTGGGAGAGAAAAGAGAAGTTAGAGAGAGAGAGAGAGAGAGAGAGAGAGAGAGAGAGAGAGAGAGAGAGAGAGAGAGAGAGAGAGAGAGAGGGGAGAAATGAGAATGGGTGGCTGATTGAGAGAGTGGGCGGTTGATACTGGGGGACGGGGTATATGGGCGATTGAATGCATGTCGGGGCTGGAGGACATGCGGGTGAACGAAATAATTGATGGTGACAAGAGGCAGTGGGATGTGGGATGTGGGCCTTGTTACTTCGCTGTTTAATCCACATGATGCTGAGAATATTCTGAGAACTCGTGTACTGCCAATTGGGTCGGTGGACAAACTGGTGTGGCATTTAGACAGGAAGGGAAGCTATACGGTAAAATCTGGGTATAGATTGGCGTCCAAACTGTGTCGCGATCCTACGCTGGATATTCCCGGAGAGTGGGAGTGTATATGGAAGCTGAGGGTCCCTCCCAGAGTTAGAGATTTCATTTGGCGAGCTTGCAGGGATTGCTTACCAAACAAGGTGAATCTTTTTCGGAAGCACATTGCTAGTGAGTAGAGTTGTGTGGGATGTGGCTACGTTGAGGAGAACAATTGGCACACTTTCGTGGATTGTTCGTATGCGGCGAGTTGTTGGGACAAGACATCCATAAGTGTGGAGATCGAGAACCAAATCTGGTTTGTAAACGACTTTAGGGAGCTGGTGTTCCGTATGTTATTGGTACTGCAAAGCACAAAGGTGGAGGAGTTTTGTATGGTGCTTTGGCAGATATGTAAGGAACGAAATAACATGTTGTGGTTGGGACAACGGAAGGAGCCGAATGAGGCTGTGTATGCATCAGCAGCTCATTTGGCTGAGTGGACGGCGGCAAACGCTGTCAAAAGACACGCTGCGACAAGCTTGGTCCCAGCTGCCCCGTTTTGCAAAGCTTGGCACCCGCCTCCAATGGGGAAATGGAAAGTTAACGTGGATGCGACTTTCTTTGACGATACGAACCAGACGGGAATAGGGATGGTTGTTCGGGACGGAGGAGGCAACGTCATTATGGCGAAATCACGGTTGTTTCATGGGAAATGGGATGTTGAAGTAGGTCAGGCAATGGGTTTCTACGAGGCTCTATCTTGGCTACAGTCATAGGGGTTGGAGCATGTTATTATTGAAGGAGACTCTAAGCTAGTGGTCGATGCAATAGAATCGAAGGCTACGGGGATTTCAGCATTTTATGACTATGTGGGGGAATGTAAACGAATTTTGAGTGAATGCCCGAGTTTCACCACTCGGTTTGTTAGAAAAGATACCAACTCTATGGCTCACGAGATTGCTCGAGCTTCCTAGAATTATGGAAACTCATTTTGCTGGTTAAACCCGCCGGCGTTTGTGGTTGGGCTTCCGAACACTTTGTGTACGTGCAATAATGAAAACTAATTTTCCGGGTTTTAAAAAAAAAAAACTATACTTTTTGACCTAAGAGTATTTTATAAAGTACCTTGAACCTAATAGTAACACTACGGGGGTTTTTTGGACCTAGGAGTCTTTATTTCAAATTATATGTGATAACACAAAGTTCTTCTACTTAAATTTCAAATTTCAAATTTTTTTTGTATTTTACAGTTCAAATAAAAATAATTAATAAAGAAACTAGACAAAAATTTATATAAATTCGAGTTCACGGTGAACTTTATTTTTTTTAATATCACTATTATGAACAAAACTAATCAGTATTATGTACAAAAATTATCACAGTAATGCATAAAAATTATTATTGTTTAAAAAACAAATCATTTTTTTAACATTAATAATCTTTGTACATAACAATAATAATTTTTTGTGCATAACAATGATAGAGTTTATATATAAACCTGATTTATATGAGTATTTTTTCCAAAAAACTATGTATCAATGATGCACAGTTTCTTCTAAAAATATTACAATGAAGTATCGAATTCGCACCAGCGCACCCCTTTTAGGGGCGGGTGGGTTTCAAGCTCTCTAACAATTACATTCATCTTCATTTTCCTTACACAAAAAATAGCAGATTTTCTTATATATCTTTCTTAGTAAAAAAATTACATATCTTCGACATGCACAAATACATTAATATACATGCACAAATGTCCGAATACATGAATATATGCAAAATAATTGTGCATTTGTTAATACAGTTATGAACATACGCATAACCAAAAACCAAAAATACTCATCTTTTACCTCCTCCATCCACCAAAATTTTAGATCTGTAAAAATCTCAAAAATTACCACAGATCTGTAAATCAAAATACCACAGATCTATAAATAAAAAAACCACCAAACCCAGATAATTAAATTAATAAAAAAACAAACAACACATTTATTATTCAGCCAACGTTTCTTGTTCAGCATTCAAAGAAAGAAATTACAATTCCTGTTCAACATTCGAAGAAAGAAATTACCAAAAAAGAAAAACAACATTTCTATTAAGCAGATTCCGGCGGCGTTGAATCCCTGAACACGTCTTCCAACAGTGGAGGCGGCACACTCCGCGACCAACTAAAAATTACAAAAAGACGAACCCTAAAAAATTAATTATACCCAAAATTTACAAACAGATCCACAAATTAATTAAAAAAAAGAAATTAAAATACCTTTTTGGGTTTTTCCTTGAGGCGAAAAATCGCCCCCTCACCCAAAAAAGTAATACCACATATCTCCTTGAACGACGCCGACATGCCATCGTCGGGTGCACAAATTTGTTTGCCGTCACTAGCTACTGTGATTTGTTCACCTACGCCCTCCGCCGCGACGAGCCTTGCCGCCTCCCTCCTTGAACGACGCCGACACGATCAGCAGTGTCGATGCCTGCGGGTGGGTTTCAAGCTCTCTAATGCCGTCGGGTGGGGTTCTAGCTCTCCGTTGCCATCATACAGGTGGTGACAGCGGCTGCAACAACAACGGCGGCGACGGATGCATACTACAGGTGGTTGTGGTATGTGGTGTTGTTTTTTTTGGAGAGAAAAGAGAAGTTAGAGTGAGAGAGTGTGTGTGTGAAGAGAAATGAGATGATGGGCGGCTGATTGAGAGAGTGGGCGGTTGATATTGAGGGATGGGGTATATGGGCTTTTCAACTATAATTTTTGACATAAGAGTATTTTATAAAGTACCTTGAACCTAATAGTAACACTATGAGCTTTTTTGGACCTTGGAGTCTTTAATTCAAATTATATGCGATAGTACAAAGTTCTTCTACTTAATTTTCAATTTTCAAAATTTTTTGTATTTTACAGTTCAAATAAAAAAAATTAATAAAGAAACTAGACAAAAATTTATATAAATTCGAGTTCACGGTGAATTTTATTTTTTTAATATCACTATTATGAACAAAACTAATCATTATTAAGTACAAAAATTATCACTGTAATGCATAAAAATTATTATTGTTTAAAAAACAAATTACTTTTTTAATATTAATAATCTTTGTACATAACAGTGATACTTTTTTGTACATAACAGTGATAGAGTTTATATATAAACCTGATTTATATGAGTATTTTTCCCAAAAAACTATGTATCAACTATGCACAGATTCTTCTAAAACTATTACAATGCAGTATCGAATTTGCAGCCGCCCCCTAAAAGGGGTGCGTTTCTCGAATCCGCGTATCCGGATGCCACTTGGCGAATCGGTAAATAATAAAATACAACAAGTTAATGGACACACTTATCTGATACGCGAATCCAGCTATATGATTAAATATGGTCATGTTATTAAGCATTAAAGGTGTTATTTAATTGAACTTTATTATATAATGCAACTTAAATTGACAATTTGATATTTGTTTTAGATTGAATTCACCATTATTACTTATATATTGGGCCGATGATAAATTATTGAATATTGTTAAGTTTTGAGTGAGATAAAAATTTGAATTACATACTTTTTTTTACGAATTTTAGATTTATTTATATTTTCAGGTGTTATATATAATAAAATAAATAAATAGATATATCCTTGTCGAATCATATCCTATTTTTTTTAAAAATACGTGTAAGAATGGCCTTCCGGTTTAAATTTATTTTACAAATCATCTAACTTATAGATTCTAATCATAAAATTAATTAAGACGATAATTAATGGCTTAATTGCAAATAAAATCACTACTTTTCACTCAATTGTAATTTAATCTAAACTTTTGAATAATTACAAATAAATCATTATCTTTAAATATCGTTGCAAGTTAGGCTTATGGGCTATACCTTTTGTGCTCGTTTCTCTTACGTGACAATCCTAAAAGGTTTTTCGTTATGTAAAATGACGACATTCAAATTAAGGTGTGGTTTTATCGATTGACCACGTCAAATTTGGGCACACAGAAAAATTATTTATAAATTTAAATGGCAATAATATTTTAGTTGGTGATTTATTGCAATTATCTAAAGGTTTGTATTAATTTGTAATTGAGTAAAAAGTGGTGATTTACTTTCAATTAAGCCATAATTAATTAAGAGTCACAAATTTAAATTTAAATTAGCGTCAGATGTTTAATAAATTAAGGAAACAATACTTGTTAGTGATCAAAGAAAATATTTTAATTGAATTAAACGAATTGAATTATTTTATGAGAAAGTAAAAATAAATGTAATTGAATTTAATTAATTAAAAAAAAATTAATATTTGAAGTACATCTAATGTAAGACAAAGTGTCATGTGCAACTGGTGCACAGATCTAAGATCCGCGCACTCGCCTCAACCCTATTCATGTATCCACTTAACAAGTCTAATATATTCAATGGGTCAAGTATTTTTTTTTAAATGGATCATTCAGTTGCATGAGTGCACGATGCACTTGGGTGCACAAGAGACCCACTCTCCTAATGTAAAATTTAACACTTCAAATATCCGGGGTTCAAGAGTGTAATACTTCCTCGTTCCTATTTAACCCTCCCATTTATCCAAAACGGTGTTGCTTTTTATATGTCACCGTGTCAATTTCAATGCAAATTTACCTTCTTTTTTTTCCAATAATATTCCTGATAAGTAAGCATTAATTGTGATTTATATAAATTTAATATAGGTGTACAAGTTTTTAAATACTCTAAATTTCTAATTAATGAAAAAATTAATTTGTATGAATGGATAAAATGAGACAGATACTAAATAAGGGAGTATAAAAATGTTCATCCCGCTCAGATTCAAGAATTAGTATATAGTACTCCCTTCAATTCAAAATACATGTCATTTTATATCAATGCACACACATTAAAAAAATTATTAATTTCCACTTATACTTTTAATTAATTGCTTTGGAATTAAAAAAAAAACTCTGAAAATTATTACTGCTATTTAAATTATTTTTAATGATTTTAGGAGTAAAATAGGAAGAAGTATAATTAATTAGTTTTAAAAGGACATCAAAATAAAAAATTATGTAAAATGTCAAAGAAAAAAAAAATGAAGGGAGTAGTATATATAACACATGATTTGCTTAGAATTCCGAAAATGTTAACCCATTGGTGCAACTTAGAACCAAACTTTGTTCCATAAGAGATATATACAAGATTATCCTTGAATGAGTATTATTTTTGCAGAATTATTCCAAGAGCAAGGGGTCATCTATCTTCCAGGGTGATGACCTCCAACTTAGAGTCCTTTCACATATTGAACGAGTTTTTTCTAGCGTTTCTGTCTCCGTTCATATGCACTCCTGATATTTTCTCAAACATCACGCCCATTTTGAAATTACTCTGGATCATAAACATTTAATTTAAGGATTACTTCTTAATTAATTAGCTCTTGGAAAGAACATACATTTGTTAAATCGAGTAATTTTACTTAATTCATTTAACATCTTTTGAACTCTAAAGAGAATCTTCGATAATCATTGAAGAATTTATTCGACCGAAAATCTCAACAAGCAACCGTACTAGAAAAAGAAATAATTATAAATCCAACAAAAATAAATGGAAATATTGTTAGAAAAAACTGCAGTAATGGGTGAAGAAAATTGAAAAACGACATTAATAAAAGACACAATTACTTACCAAATTCATAAATTAACTACTTTTGAGACACTTCCAAAACAGAATTATTCACTAATTTTGAGTGATAAGTATATGAAACGAAGGTGTAACAACGTTTTACGAAACTTGTAAACAAATGAAATCGTGACATTGCGTAGTACTTTAGACTTTCCGGCCCAATTAAAAATTAAACCGTGAATCAGTGTGCAGTACTTGAGACTCCCCTGCCCAATGAATTAAATCGCCGACATTATGAATCAGTGTGCAGTACTTCAAAGTTCAAACTCCTCCACCCAACAAATAATATATACTCAAAGAAATTCTTATAAGAACAAGATAAAAAGTACTCTCTCACTCTCTCTCTCTCTCAATTAAATGCACGCTTGTATTATTTGAACGTCTCAACATTACTTGCACATTCAAAAAAAAAATCATAAACTTAATCTCGTAATATTTACAAATTTATACAAAATATTATTACTTTTAGCCTCATACATATACACACAAGTTAGTTCTTTACTTTTACTTTACACATAAAAGTTTACAAAATTACCCCTCAAATTCCTACACTAAGTGTCTATTTAACTCAGCTTTAAGCTTTTTAAAACAACTTACAAATTATAAGCTCCTTAAATTTGTTTGGTAAAATAAGATGTTTAACATCTTATAAAATCTTAGAATAACCTCTAAAAAAATAAGTTGGAATATCCCAACTTATTTTACTAAAATTTAATAAGATATTACCCAATTTTACCACCCAAATAATTTTTTATGTTAAATTAAAATTAAATTATTATTTTTTTAAATTATTAAAAAATTTATAAATTTTATTAGTTAAATATTTTAACAACTTATAAAATAATAAAATTTATAAGATGTTTAAAAGAAATTTAGCCTAACGGACTTTATATTTTATTTTTTTAATATTTGTATGATTGCAGATGCGAAAATAACGATGAGACGAGTGAGGGAAGGGAGTAGTTGGTTTATAAGGAGGCGGACAAAAAATGTAGTAGCACAAATCTCATGTCTCAGCCTCTCTCTCTCACACACCAAATCACCAGCACATATGCCATTTTACAATGATAATGCATTTACACATGGATTCCAATTTCCCTTTTCCACATTTTAGTTAATTAATTAATTAATTGAGTTTCCAACTGATTCTCAACTATTTAAGCCTCATTCATTCCCTGAATCCCCCATTTTAGCAAAAAACGATATCCCACCCATTTCTCTTTCGTCCTACCTTCTTTTTTCTTGCCTCTCTTTTTTTCTCCTTGTGTGTGAGGTTTTTTGCCATCAAACATAGCATGCAAACAGGTATAATTAAATGCGCACACACATACTGTTTGGTTAATTTATTTAATTTAGTTCTAATATTTGTGTATTTAAAATATGAGGTTGGGAATTTTTTAATAAAAATGCAGGTTAATTGAGGAGTATCAGTTTCTTTGTACGGAAAGAGTCCGATTTTTCTATCGATCGATATGGAGGGTAAAAATGTCAGTGAAAAGTTTGAGAAAAGCTACTTCGATGTATTGGGGCTTTGCTGCACCTCAGAAGTCCCTTTGATAGAAAAGATCCTGAATTCGTTGGATGGGATTAAAGATTTTTCAGTCATTGTGCCAACTAAGACTGTCATCGTCCTTCATGATTCCCTCCTAATTTCACAGCTCCAAATTGGTAATTTCTCTCTTTCTCACTTGAATTTTTATTCTTGAAATTAATTTGTGAAAATATATATATAACATCATGCATTGTGAATTTTTATTTCGCAGCTCCAAATTTGTAATTATGAAACATAGATTCCAATTCGTTCTCATACTCTCCCCCCCTGAATTTTGATTCATGAAATTAATTTTGTGAAAAGTAACACCATCCATTGTACTCACTCAATTGGTCTAGTTTTTTTTTCCCTCAAATTATAGTCATTTTACTTTTTAAAAATATTACTCCGTCAGTCTCTCTATAACTTTCTCATTTCACTTCTTTTGGGTGTTCTAATTAAGGAAAAATAATAAAATAATAAAAATGAAGAATAGTTTTGATTATTGAAAGAGAGAAAAAAATATGTGGAGTAGTTAGTGATAATTTTTGTAATATTGAATGAATACCGAGGATAAAAATTATGAGCAGCGAATTATATTTTCCATTTATGGAAAGAAGAATTTATTGTGGGACGGATAGAAAATAAAAGTAGGACCTTATAATGAAACGGATGGAATATAATTTATCTAAAATGATGTATATTGAAATACAGTTTTTTCATTTTGTCATTTAATATTAATGATAGATAAGGCACTAATTTTGCAAAAAATTCATAATTTCAAGTACAACAAATAATATTTTTTTATGTATAAAAATTTATAGTGTCAACCTAATAAATAATTTAAAGTGTTAATGTCTTTTTGTGAGATATAGGAAAATGCTACCTACTAAAGAAAGAGCGGAAGTTAAAGGTATAACCTAAAAAGAGAAATAAATTTAGGTGTTTTACTTATCAATTTCAACTAATTTCCTCGAGGATTTGATTGGATTTTCCAGTGCCTACTTTTGAAAATCAAATTACGTGATAGTATTTTGATTCCAAAATTAAATATGTCCAATTAAAAGTGTCATTATAGTGGTGGCCGGACGATTATGTTGATGTAGACGAGAACCAACAGGGACCAACTAATCAAAAATGTTAAAAGTGATATATGTCACAGAATTAATTCCATCTATTTGATTGGATTTAGTGCTCCATTCGCTGTCTAACCAATCACAAAAGTGATGCTATTTCATTTTATTCATTTTTTTAAGTACAAATTAAATCTTTTATTTATATGTATATATATCGGTTTTACCTGGCAATTGGTGCTTTTTGTATGTATATTTAAATAATTTTAACTATTTTATTAAAAGCGTAATTTGTTTAAAATTAAATATAATTTATTTGATAATATTAATCGTTTTCTTACAAAAAATAACAATATTTTTTTTTCCTTTTAATTGGTCGTTATACAAAAGTAAAATTGTTTGGGAGAATTACTAATAGTTACAAAATAGATTGCATATATACAATCTTGAAATGTATTTATAGTAAAATATGACTTGACTCTTTTTTTTATATAGCTAATATTTTCTTTTGAAGATATATAGTTAAAATATTTTTAAAAATAAGGTTTTGAAAACACCAGATGCATGCACCGTATAATTTCTTATTTCTACTGATAAAAGTTGCATATTTCAATTCACTCTATTGCATGTTTAATGTATACACTTAATTACACGGTGCTCAGAAGGCCTACTCATTTATAAATACTTAAAAATTGTCTTATTTTATGTTGTCCATTTCAGTGAATGCACTAAACAACTAAACAAGGCACTAAACAAAATTTATGATCGACTTACTAATAGGTACAAAATAGATTGTATATACAGTTATAATTGCAAATGAAAGTACAAATGTATATACATATGTATAATCATTTTGTACCTATTAATAAGTTGTAATCCTGAAATGTACCTATTATTAATCTCCAAATTATTTTATGCAAAACTCACTCTTTTTTTATATAGTTAATATTTTCTTTTAAAGATATATAGTTTTTTAAAGATAAGACATGTTATTTCTACTTATACAAGTAGCATATTTCAGTGCACCCTATTGCATGTCTACAAAATACACTTAATTGCATGGTACACATTAGACCTATTAATTTATAAACACTTAAAATTTGTTTTTATTTTATGTTGTCCATTCCAGTGAATGCACTAAACAAGGCGCGAATGGAAGCCAACGTTAGGATATCAGGAAACGCCGCGTATAAAAATAGATATCCGAGCGGCTACGCAATTGCTTGCGGCGTATTACTTTTGGTGTCATTGTTAAAGTACGTTAATCCCCGTCTAAGGTGGTTTGCTGTTGCAGCAGTCGTGGCTGGAATTCCACCCGTCGCCCGCAAGGTGGTTCACGGTTCCGAACCGTTTTTTTTTTTTTTTTTTATCAAAATACAAATAAAAAAAATAAATTGAAGTAAATTTAAAGAAGATGAAGCAAAATCTTATGTTATTAAACATACAAAATTACAAACAAATAACAAACAACTCAAAAAAATTACAACTTACAACTTAAAAGTTACAATTTACAAGTAATTTATAATTTAAACAATAAACATGCTAAATTGCTAATGTGGTAAATTACAACTTAATGCTAAACATGCTAAACATACAATTTACAAGTAATTTACAATTTAAACATTAAACAATAATTTAATACATTACAAAAATTACAATTTACAATTTACAATTTACAACTTAAAAAGTTACAACTTACAAGTAACTAAATTGCTAATGCTACAAATACAAGTGTACAACTTATAATTACAATTAAAAAAATTACAAATAATGAAAAGAGGATAAAAAAAAAGGGCTTGGGCATAATTTTAAATTTTAAACTTAGAAAATTCTAAGTTAGAAACTTAAAATTATGTTGCCTACGTATCCGATTAGAATCAAAGCCCACGTAGTTCTCTTACCTTGTTTCTTACCTCAAGACTTAAATCTTAAGAAGATTTAAGCTTCACTTTCGGTTTCGGTTGTGTCGTCGATCACACTATCTTCGCTAGAATCCGCGCTAAGAGCTTCATTTTGTGTTCGATCTTCGGCTTTCACCCAATCATCAAGTAAACATTGGTTTTCCAAGTGCTCAACTGTCAATCTTGAACGCCTTTCATTCAAGATATGTCCACCCAAGCTAAATGCTCGTTCGACGGCTACGGTTGAGACGGGACATGCATATACCTCTTTTGCAATCATACTCAACACCGGATAAGCATCTAATCTCCTCGACCACCACTTTAAAATATCAAAATTTTCTAATTCTCCCGGTTGATACTCAAAAGAAGGTGTATTTAGAAAATTTTCAATTTCTAAGAAAACATTTGATTGTGCCGTTGCACGTTATTGATATCGTTCTTTAGAAAAATTATCTAAACGGGAAAATTTACCAAAAAGACCACGACCAAGGGATTGAGTACCACCACGTCCACTACTAGTAGTACTAGTAGCACCACGAACACTAGTAGAATCACCACTAGTAGGACCAAATTGAATTTTATATTCTCTAAAAACATCCATAAGAATTTGTTTAGATTTTTGGACAACTACAATAGGAGAAGGGGTGTTATCATCTGTAATAGGAAATAAAGCATCATAATATATAGAAATTAATTCTTGCACTCCATCTACTCTTACTCTAGGATCAAGTATTTTAGCAATTATAAACACATCGGGAATATATAAAAAATATTTCATCCATTTGACTTTCATTGAACTAATAGCATTATATAATATTTCATTTGGATCACTACAATCTAGAGTAATTGCAACTCTAACACATTGATCTAAAGCAAGAATAGAAGTAGGATAATACGTACCGGATAATTGTGTAGTAGCTTCATTAAAAACTTGCAACATCTCACATAAAGTAGCACATGAATCCCATTGACTAGGAAATAAAGTAATACCACATTGTTCTTGTGCAAAAAAATTACATAATGCATTTCTATACTCATAAGATGCACTTAACATTTTATAAGTTGAGTTCCATCTAGTAGCAACATCAAGTGAAAACTTTTTAGGAGTAAGTTTATTAACTACACAAAAACTTTTCCATCTTTTTAAAACTTTTTGATGTCTAACCAAATAACCAAGTGCATGTTTAATAGGAGCAACATGCGTTTTTAAAGAAGATAAACCGTCTTGAACACACAAATTTAAAATATGACAAAAACATCTTACATGAAAAAATCTACCACCAATTGATGGTTGACAAATTGCAATAAGTTCATCTAAACTAGCCGTATTAGCACTTGCATTATCAAATGAAATTGAAAATATTTTTGTAAGAATGTTGTACTCTTGCAAAACCGTTCGAATTTTTAGAGCAATATTTGCGGCCGTATGCTCAGTATCAAACTCTCTATATGCAATTAAACGGTTTTGAATTGTCCACGTATCATCAATCCAATGACAAGTAATGCCCATATAATTATGCTCTTGAAAATGATCACTCCAAATATCCGAACATATAGAAATTTTTTGAGTTAATCTAGAAAACATGATAGTCATTTCATCTCTTATTTCTTTAGTCATTTTATCAATTTCACGAGTAATAGAAGATCGTGAAATTTTTTTGGCCGAAGGATTATAAGCCGTAAACTTATTTGCTTTTGATTTTGTGTTTTTTTTTCTTTCTTTTTTTTTTATTTCAGACCTTTTTTAAATGTTCTGATGAAGTTTGAGACGAGCCACGCGTTAAGAAACATTAGGCAAGAGTTGGTCGAATTGAACAAGAAGAAGTGGATTTAAGCGTAATATTTATTCACTTGAAAAATTGGGCTAGTTAAGTGAGGGATGAGTAATTAAATTTTTTGAGCTATTATTTAAGGCTTCCTAGAGTAGTGCACGGCTGATTGTTTTTTGAAGAAGAAAGCACGCAGCCTATCTTTTTCGGAAAAGGAGGCACGCCAGGTTTTGTACAACAAACAACTTTAATTTGGAGGAGATAGACTTTTGCTTTCGGAATTCTCCCACACCAACTTCTTTCTCAATAGTCCAACACTGATCATTATTAATTTCTTCGTTATTTGATTGTATGCTTTGTCGTGTTTTGACCACCTTAATTTATAATTTGTGTATCAATTCATGCTAACTCACATAGTATAATCCTTAATTGTTATATTTATGTGATTATTGTAACAACTAGCGCAGATTGCCTTAGAGAGATAACAAAGTGTAGATTATATGATTCGAACGATTTGTTTTCATAATCTAAATTGCTCTATTGTTTTAGTTAGTTAAGGTGTTCTATGAATTAAATCTTAAATACAAGTTTTAGGATTGTATATTGAAATAGATTAATTAGGGGTCGTACTTTCTAACTAATCAAACATAAGAGACAATTCAAACTATTTTTTTCGTACCACTAGTTTAGGAGCAAGATTTGAGATAGGGGTCTTATATAATAAGAATCACTAATTAAATTGGAAGAATCAATCAATGGAAAGTTATTCTAGGGCTAGACCGTTTTATTTATTGATAATTATTTATTTTGCATGCTTTTTGCTAGTTTCATAAAACAAACCATCCAAACCCCCTCCCCCCTTAATTGCTGATAAATTAGTGGATCAGTGAAGATAAATTATTATATTTTTGAGTGACGGTGACAACACATCAAATTATTAGGAGCTACAAAATGCATCTTAAAAGGACAACATCACCTTTATATATTAGCTTATAATCTGGTTATGGTTTTTCTCTTGTAATCTCTGATGCTCTTTGGGTATTCCTGATATTTCTTTAATAAAATTTGTCTTTTTCATTATATGAACTAAAACAGTCGGGTCAGAAGTGGTACAATTGACTCAGTAAGTTCCTCCTTAAGAAGGAATATATAAACAATGAAGCATTTTCTTGTCTATTTATAAATAAATTATTAAATGGTTTTTGTATCATCTCAGTTTATGTTGATAACCTTAATTTAGTTGGAACGAGCAAGGAGATTGAAGAAGCAAGCTTAATCTTTAAAGTTAAATTTGAAATGAAAACCTTAGGTAAAACCAAGTATTGTCTCGGCCTACAGATCGAGCATCTCCCTGAAGGAATTCTTATACACCAGTCAGCCTACTTGAAGAAGGTATTAGACATATTCCATATGGATAAATCTCATCCACTCAGCATAACAATGGTTGTTCGATCCCTAGAAATAGATAAAGACCCATATAGACCTAAGGAAGATACAAAGGATATGCTAGAATCAAAAGTTCCTTACCCAAGTGCAATTGGTGCATTACTTTATCTTGCAAACTATACCAGACCATATATTGTTTTCGCAGTGAATTTACTTGCAAAGTTTAGTTCTTCTCCTACAAGGAGACATTGGAATGACGTTAAGCACATTTTACAGTATCTAAGGTTCAAAGGATCTTGGTTTATTTTACACAAGAAATTAAAACAAACATTGGTGGGTTATGTAGATGTTGGTTATATGTCTGATCCTCATACTGCTAGATCTCAGACTAGTTATATTTTTCTCTGCGGTGGTACTACAATCTCTTGGAGATCTATTAAACAATCTATGGTTACTACCTCCTCAAACCACTCAGATATTATTGTTTTATATGAGGCATCATGAGAATGTGTTTTGTTAAAATTGTTGGTGAAACACATTTGTGATTCGTGTGGAATAACTAGAAATTATATATCCCCTACCATACTTGATAGGCTCGGTGAAAAACCCATGAAATGCGGAAAAATCATGAAATGCATATAAAAATAGGGGTGAAGGAATGGTGATTCCAGATTTTTGCCTTTTTAAATCCATGTGTTGTGTTTTGCTTATAATCGAATGCATATGACAAGATAAGAACGTAAAGCAATAAAGAACACAACAAAGTATAGTGGTTCGGAGACTCAAGCTCCTACATCCACTCTCTCTGTTCCTAGGGAAATTCCTTCAAACTGGACTTATCACCCTCTCGGGCTCGCCTCTAGATATTTAACGAGCTCTCACTCCAACGGGACTTATCACCCTACACGGGATCGCCTACAAGCTTTCAGGCTAACTCACTGTAGCTTACTCACTCTTTACAACTTCACACAAATTACCTAACAATAGGGTTTGGGTTTGGTTGATGTCTCCAACTAGGTTGAGATTTTCCCTTACATTTGGTTTAACCTCAATGCTAAGGTTGGGAAAATCTCTCTAAGCTTAGGATATATTGTGGGTTGCTTAGATTGGGTTTTAGAACACTCTTGAACATATTTATATATCTACAGACTTGTGTTCTATGGTGGGAATGCTTGAATATAAGGCTCTTGGCTCTGTAGCATCTTTTGCATATTCTCCACACTTAATTTGATGGAAGATCTTGTATTTATAGTGTGGATTTGAATGTTACCGTTGGAGAGAATCACATTCAAATCCATACTATTCTTGTATGTTCTGCAGCTTCTTCAGGCTGGTTGTCTTCCTCTCATTGGTCCACGTCAGCTGAATTCTAACGGCTATATTCCTCAGTTTCTTCGCCTCGGAACATTCAGGTTATACTGAGTATTCAGTATCTTACTGAGTCTTCAGTAACTACTGTGTCTTCAGGATTCTCTGAGTCTCAGTGTCTTCAGAGACATACTGAGTCTTCAGGTTTCTCTGAGCCTTCAGGTTTCTCTGAGTCTCAGGTTACTCAGGGTTCTTGATTCAGCAGACTTCTCTTCAGCGGACCTTGTCTAATCAGGTATACTGACACTCAGGCTGACTGAGTTCAGTTCTTCTGACTTCAGACATCCTGACCCTCAGGTCACTCTTACTTACTGAGCCTCAGATCACTTTACTTACTGAGTCTCAGATCACTTTTACTCAGGCTATCTGATTTCTTCTTTGCCTGATCTGATCAGCTCGACTGATCAAATCAACACATCTTTAGATCAACATATCAGGATAGCATCAGGTCAGTACATTAGGTTAGCATATCAGTTTATCATATCTGATCTCGATCACGTCTGATCTCGATCAGTCTCATATGCTCATCTTCATATCTGATCTCGATCACGTCTGATCTTGATCAGTCTCATCTGCTTCTCTTCTGATTTGCAACCTTCTCTTCTGATTTGCTGTCTTTAGCTTTTCTTCTTATTCTGATTTGCACAGCTCATCAGTTAACTCCGAACTCATCTAACTCATCTGATCTCGATCAGTCTCGTCTGCAGCCTCGTTTGATCTCGATCATCTTCTTCTGATTTCGTGAGTTCCCCCTCAACACTACAAGAAATTTGATAAATCGCAACGACAAATTTCGTCATAAAATCATCATTTTTCGTCACAAAAGGTGTTTGATGATGAAATTTTTTCGTCACAAAGAACGTCACCTAAAGTGTGTCATATTAGGTAAATGTGACGTTATTTAAATTCGTCATCTAAAGTTATCTTTTGATGACGCTAAAGGTCATCGTCGATATATCATTCCATCTATAGTGACAAATAAAACGTCACATTTGGCTTCAAATTTCGTCATTGAATATGATGTTTCGTCACTAAAAGTTTATCTTTACATGACAATTTGATTTATATCGTGACGAAATAATGATTGTCACTATTTATGTACATGTATAATGACGAAATAATTTATCACCAATAAGTTACATTTCGTGACAAAAGTTCTATTGTCACAAAATGATGGGGAAATGGTGACAAATTATTTTTGTCGGTATAATATAATATTTAGTGACGAGTACGATAACCATCACGAAAAGTTTAGATACAGTGACAACATAAATTTTGTCATTTTTTCAAAATTTTCGTCAAGAAAGAATTACACTAGAGTGACAAATATTTTATTATATAGTGACAATACAATTCGTCACAAAAAATAAGGCTATAGTGACCAAATATTTTACGTCGTTAAAAAATATGAAAATAGTGACAAAATATTTTTGTCATAATAAAATATTGTCTAGTGACGAAGATGATAATTGTCATTAAAAAAATTATTGTATAGTGACAACATATATCGTCATTACTAATTAGTATCTAGTGACAATATTTTGCGTCGTTAAAAAAAATGTGAAAATAGTGACAAATTTTTTTCGTCATAATAAAATATTGTTTAGTGATGAAGATGATAATTGTCTTTAAAAAAACTATGGTATCGACATTACTAGTTAGTATCTAGTGACAATATTATTTTTCATCATAAAAGTAATACTTATTGTGACAATCTAGAAATGATTAAATTTATTAAAGAATTATTTGAATTTTATATATTAAATTAATAAGTGATCATACAAATAGCCGTGATAAACTAATTTCAATTACTAAATGTAATAGAAAAAAACATCACAACAAAACTAAATAAAAAAAATTAATTTGCATTAAAAAAAGCATTCAAGCAAAATTGAAAAGTTAAACAATATTTGTTATCATTAGATGAAATAAAAAACTAAAAGCATTAAAAAATGTCCTTTGTATAACTTATTTCCATGATGTTCCTTCCTCTTCCAAGGACGATAATGAAATCTTCTATCCAATAGATATCTCCTATAAAAAAAAATGATGAACAGTAATCAGAGTGAAGACCAGTGGACTGCATGACCAAAACTAATGCATGGACATAAAAGAAACGATGTATTTGATAGACATTAGGAACTGAATATAGGGATAAACCGAAAAAGTAAAACATGCCTATTCAATTAGACTTAAACTCTCAAAGAAGACAAGAGTGTAAAATGTGAATTGATGTACAACAACCTGAAAGGAGGAACAATTGGAACAGTATAAAAACAAATGAGTTAAAGAATGAATAAGGATGTAAGAATAACAACAATTTAACAAGTACCAGAAATATTAACACTTATGTCATAGTTCATGAGATGCGAAAATGAATTATGTCCTCTCTTGCTACTTCTAATAGCCAAAATACCAGGTGATTGAAGGTTGCTAATTAAGTAGATAAATTATATAAACATACTGCATTTACATATATGATGCTATAATTTGTAATATTGCTAACTCAGGAAAACAATACAAAGAAGTGTGTCAAAAGGTTTAAAAGAAAAGGGAAAATAAACTTTCTTCTTTATTTGTACAAGCATGTTTAAGAATAATCACACATAAAAAAAAGAATTGAAATCCTCTAATATGGGTAAGATTCCATTAACCAAAGAGAGAAGAACACATTATCTATTAAGAGTGGCCATTTTCAAATGTTGATGTCATGTGTTAATATATCAAATGAATATAATGTTGTAGGGTATATCAAATTATCAATAATTGATATGAATGAAAAACACAGAAGCAACACAAAATACCCGTTGGGTAGAACCAATAGGTTGTGACACCAAGAGAGTTGAAGTAAGCAGTAAGAATATGGCAAGCCCACCAATTACAGCAATAATAGATAAAAGGGTCTTCTGATACCAACTTTTAGGCCATTCTTTAAGTGAAACAGAACGCATGGCTCTCCTTATTCAAATTAGAATCCCCCTAGATCTAAACATTGAACTTGGGCTTCAAAACCTATTTATCAATTCTGTTTTACAACTTTTTCCCAAACTACGGATGCAGAATGCAGTTTCAATTCCAATAAACCAGAGCTGATAGAATTCACAAGTGCAACATATAATTAATCATCTGTTTTCAAACCACATTACTCACTTTTACAATGAAAAAAAAGAAGAAAACTACATTCTACTCATTGGGCATCACAATGCCCACTGCCCTAAATTTAGATTTTACACTGCTTCTAAATTTACACTAATAAATAAAGAAAAGATCGTAATAAAATACAATAAGTACACGGGGAACTGTACCTAATATTGTAAGGAAAAGGTTAACACATGAAGAAATTTCATGCAAAGATACACAACAAAAAGAAATCAGAAACAAGGATATGAAATTATAATTTATTCCCTAGGCATCACCACAAAACCTTTGGGCAGAATTAGATTTTATACATGTATACAATATTATCTAGGTGATTAATGTTAATTCTCCAATTCCAAAACCCCAAGTCTTATTGTTCACACAATTACCAACACCAATAAGTAAATTATACAACACTACCATTCAGCAAGAATCGATTTTAGGCAGCTTTTCTAAACAAGAGCCTGCTAAAATACTAAAAAATCAGAATCATATTCTCAAAAACTAGGTTATTGATTCTAACGTCAAACTAAGAACAACCCATGAAACTAATGACCAGAAAAACAGTACACTAAAGTAACCCACCGCCACTACTTTAAAACACAAAAAAAAAAAAAGATCTACACATACATAATCCAATATCACACACACAAGTTTGGGGGAGAAGGCATACACATTATATAAATAGATATAGAAGAATAGAAGTTAACCTTTATCATTCCATCTCTTCATTGTTGAACATAGCCATTAGTTTGTTGAGAGCTACACCTTGCGCGGAGAGTTGTGCTGTGAAATTTATATTTTGCGTAGCAAGCTCGTCTTTCAAATCAGTTACTTGTGTTTGAAGTTCTTGCACCTTAGCTTTAGACTCCTGCAACTCTTCTATTGTGTCTTCTAGCTCATCTTTATATTCACTAGAGGTATCTTACAACGAGCTGCGTTTACTTGGAGGTTGTGGACCGTAACCAATACCTTTTCTATATCCTGACCCGTGACCCAATACTTCAAGGACTATCTCTTCTTCAATCTTCTCAATTCCAAGCTCAATATACTCGTCTCTTTTTTTATCATTATGTCCTGATAATAAAGAATAAAAAAGAAGTAAATTAACATCAAAATTTGTAACATAACTAAATATCATAAATATGTCTACACAACTTACCCAATTCTTCTTTGCCTCATTTGATTTCCATCCATCTTTCTTTGTACTGTGAGTAGCCTCGTACAAGTGAGTTCGATGTCTTAATATCCTGTAATTTTGATTGGCAGTGGGGTCAATTGGATATGGTATATAAGTATAAGTGGAACTTTTCTAATTTGATATAAAGCTAGTAAGGTGGTATTGTTGCTAACCCTTAAAAAGGTCGAAGCAGACATAAATCAAGCTGGAAAAAAATGTCAGTTGTAGTGTATGGCTATTACAAGAAACTGAATAAACTACAATGGATATTGCAGTGCAAGAATTCTCCCAGGCATTTCATCAAACACCTGATGAGCACAATAGTAAACAACCTCCAAACAATGGTCAAATTGCACTCAAAATTTTAAAACATCAGCATCTATCACTACATGGCAGTAGTAAACCAATATTAACCAACATTCAAAAATTGAATCATAGTATATTGCCCTAAATCAACTTATCATAGTCAATAAATTGGGGCAGAACCATCAAATAGTAACTAGGATTAGAATCGCATCTGAATGCTCACTTAGAAAACGAAAAAGCGAATGAAAGGTAAATCGTTACTAAAAACAGTGAGATGTACGAAATTGGTCAAAGTTGTAGCAGATAACCCTAATTCTCAACTGTGTCGATTTCGCAATCAATTTCTTTCAATATTTAAAGTAAAAATAATTTTATGCAGGTGAGATAAATGTGTGAACAATTACATTTGCAACTCTCAAATAATCAAATAATGAAAAGATTAAAGAATGTCTTGATACATGTATTACAGGCACTGAAAACACACGAGCAGAGGGTCCTATACCAAGAACCGGAGTCAACGGCGGCGTGGCGGTTGCAACAAACTGGTGGCGGTGGTTGCGAGGGCAGATTCACGATTCGATCGACTGGAGAGAAATTCACAATTGAAGAACGTGGAAGAAGGGTTTGAGATGTGAAATAGTGACTTAATGAAATAGTGGAGAGGACGTGGGTAATTAAATCTATAAGGAAAGTAATTAATATCTATAAGGAAAGTAATTAATATCTCTCCAATTTTGAACTGATTTAAAAAATTAAAAGCCCCGCTAATAATTATTTTGGCTCTCAATTTTTTTTAGCAAAAATCCTTTAAAAATTTATGTTTAATTTAGGCTCTCAAATTTGGCTCTCAAATTTAAGTGTTTTGGTTCTAAAAATTTATTTCACTATCAATTCTTTTGAATATAATTAATTACATTTAATTTTACTTATAATATATATGATGTAATAAATTTTATATTTTTTTATACATTAATACTCTTATAAATTATATCTATAAAAACACTATTATTATTAAGTACAAAATCTATCACTATTAAAAAAAATGCTTTATTTTTCTTAACAATTATAATTTTATGTATAACAGTGATATTATATAATTTACATATTTTTTTTCAAATCACAATAGTCGAATATTTACGAGCTTAATTTTTTGAGCCTGAACAAGCTAATAATATATATATATATATATATATATATATATATATATATATATATTAATTTTAAATTAATTTATTTATCGATTATTTTAGACAAAGTATAGAGGATTATATTATTAAAGAGTATAGTCATGATAACTAAAGAGTGTGACTTTTTACTATATAAAGGGCATTAATCACAAAAGTGCAGGGTGTGACTTATATTACAACAGATGGTGTAATTGTGATAACTAAAGGATGTGACTTATGTTACTAAAGGATGTAGTCGTGATAACTGAAGGGTCATGCTTGTAAAAATGAATCAGTTTCACCGTGAACAAGTTTCACAGCATACCAACTCATTTTTTAACAATAAGGGGTGTTTGCAAAAATTATACTTTTAAAGAATTGATTAAAATTAGTGATTATGGGAAAATTATTTTTTAGTAGAAGTTGATAAAGTTTTTTAAAAAAATTTAAAAAGAAGTTGATACAAAAAAATAAAAAAAAAATAAATATATATATATATATTTTAAAAATGGCTTATAAGCTACCAAAAGCACATGCTTATAGCTTTTGAGAGCTCGTTTAATCTAATAAAAGAGATATAAAACACATCAAATTATGTTTGCACACAATTTTATGTGATTATAATCACTTATAATTTTCTAAAACACCCCCTTAATTGAGTTGAGCTCGAGTGAGCTTTAATCAAGTTGAGCACGAGTCGAGCTCGAGTAATTTCATATATTTACACTTAATTATCTTATCTTACTTATCGAGCTCGAGTCGAGCTTTAAAAGTGTACTATAATGTGGTGAACGTTATATGGTGATCATATAATTTATATATTTTTATTTACGAGAGGTGGTCATGTAGTTTACTTCTTCAGGCTTTAACAATAATCACTTCCAAAATAGTTTCAAACTTTTAAAATAAGGAAAAAAATTCTAAATTGTGAAGCTATTAGTTTACATAAAGTACAATATTTAATGAAAGGTATTAGTTCATAAGAATTATAGTATTAGTTCATATGAGTTATCGTAGTAGTTCATATAAAATTATTTAAGCACATTTTATGCCCATTTTCAAGCAAGTGTCTTTGTCTTTGGCTGAGGGCTTTGGGAGTAGGAAAACTGAATGAAATGAAAAACGTGCAATTTACTATTTTATAACACTTTCATTGTATGCTACAAATTACAATAATCTAAATTTTCTATATTATGGATGGAATAATTGTGATTCATTCGGTCCCATTTTTAATGTACTCCTAACTTGAAACAAAACACACATTCAGGACCCTTACAACCAGTAGCAAAAAAATGACATTCATTTAATTGGGCAAAATTAATACAGATGAAGAAAGAGTCAGCTTCCACCCCCCTTGAATATTCTTGTTATAATTTTCATATGCAATGCTACATTTGGAGCTCAACATATATGTAGCATATCTTGAATCAAGAAAGCATGAATGATTTTCTGAAACCAGAGCGGATTATATACACCAACATTGTATTGATCTTACTGAAAAAAATTCCCAGATTAATTGTTTCTTCAAAATTCAGCTAGCAATCAAAATAGAAACGTGCATTTGAAAAACTAGAAAAACTTGTCTAATCTGAATCAAATATTGGGCTGCAATTGCTTCTCATGATCACAACAATCTGCTCACCCCTATTTTCAACTCTTCTACTCTGTTTCCATCCCGCAACACACCCGATTTCCGCCCAAACTTAACAAGTCCATCCGTACAGCCTCCACCCGTAAACATTACTACAAAAAGGTTCGTATCGAACGCAAGGCTGTTCTTCAGCTGCAGCAGCAACCTACTTTGATCATCAAGGCATTGACCCGAAACCTGAACAACACACAAGATTTGGAACAAGTATATCAAGAAAAGCCATCAAATATGTTAATAGTCCCATCAACCTAACTATGAACTATTGAAGAAATGCAAAAAGTACCTGCTAAAATCAAGAATCTTTCTCTGTTTTTTTTACTCCAAATTAAAATATTTGCAACTTTTGGCTTTTTATAATAAACAAATACCCACATACATCCAAAGCTACAAGATCAAGAACCACATCAAATTTGACTCCTTAATCTTCTCCAAACAAAGCCTAAATTTTTATCATGTCGATTCCCGAAAACCCCACAAACCAATCAGCACAATAAACTAGCACTATATGCTACACACACGAGTACATGAAGATACAAGTAAAATAAGCAACAGAGCAATGGGGGCATTTGCTGTCTTTTATGTCCTTTTCTTGCTTCTTCTTTCACATCAAAACAGCTAAACAACAATGACAGTGATAAAAACAAGATGAAAACCAAGAAAAAAAAGATTAACACTTTTAGAAGTGGCCCTCAATCTGTTTGTTAGTATGCGTGAGAGAGAAATAGAAAGAGATGTGACATAGCTTTGAGGCATCAAGTTAAGCAACCACAACAACATAACCTCAAAAATGATACTAGTATAATGCACAAACATCAAATAATGTAGACAAAATGAGAAGTTAAGGGTAATGATGTAATTGTAGTTGAAACAGGGACAAGTTAACGTTTAAATAGAAAACTGCAAAATAAAGGCGAAGATTATGTACTAATTTTTCAGTAGATGAAAATGGAATTAAGTACTTTGATCTTAAGCATGATCAGAAGATGCATAAAGAACAATAAAGGAGGGTAAATGGTTAATATCTCCAACACAATGAGAACAAAAAGTACCTGCTGGTTGAGGGACTCAAATTATCCAGGTCAAGCAAAATGCCCCATAGCAGCATAATGATAGAATGTAATATTGAACCCAGTAAATCATGGAGCATCTCCTGATACCAACGCAACAAATCATAGAAACAATGTCAACAAAAGATAACTGTAAATTTCAAATGCATAAAACATATGATTATCAATACGCTTTAAAAGTCCAATGAGAAAATATTTTGGCAATTGATTTATAATAATAAGAGTACGAAAATATCAGAGAAATCTATTGTTCTCCATTTCTAAGTTGCAGACTATTTAGAGACTAAAATCTTGAATAGATCAATTGATAACCCACAGTTCAGTGGTTATAGTTACTAATATCTAGTATAAATAAATTGAGATAGAGTAGCTTCTCAAGAAATGGTGGATCAACATGAATCCCAAACTTCTAACCAAGTAAAATCCCACAACAACAAAAATTATATACTTAACCTACTAGAGAATAACAAATATACACCTACATATGCACATATGACAAAAAATTACTGCATAATTTCAGGATAAGAGCAAAAAAAAATCCAGAGAGTTCAGAACGAGCAACTTAGAATAAGTTTTCGACGTTTAAAACAAACCAATTAACAAAAAAATAAAAAAGCAATGGCAAACACATCCAAAACAAAAATATTCTATAATTCTGAATAATTACAGAGAATACAAAGGAATTAACAAAAAAAAACCAACACGAAAATCGAAAGCCCAGATCAAGAAATAAGCGTACCTATTATTGTTTTGCTCAATTCCTGGAAAAATTTCAAGAATCAAGAACATTGACTCACAAACCCAAACTTCACGCCAATTGGGAAAAGAACCAATTTAGAGAAGAAACAATTGGGAATATAGAATTGGGAGAGCGATTTCTGGTATGCGCCAAATTTCGTCGCGATTTCTGGTAGGAATGCCAAATTTCGTCGCGATTTCTGGTAGCTGAATGCGCCAAACTTCACGCAAATTCTGTTTGATTCACGCCAAAATTGGGGAATACGTACGCAGGTTGGAAGAAATTGGGAGTAATTGGGGATTTTGTAATTGCACCCTAATAATAATATGACGATTTGAACACATAAACAGAATAAACAATTTAAAATTATAATACAATTTTATCCCATTTCCAAACCCTAACGCTAACGCTCTCAAGAAATTCACACAGCAGAACGACGTACATTCGCCCCTGGGACTCAATTAGATCGATTGAGTACTCGGAGAAAACAGGGAGAAGCCTCGGTAGTTCGATGAAATTGCAACGAGTTAGATTGCAGGACATCACCGTTCCGAATGAACTAAGGCAATAAAGCACGTCTTCGCCATTTTCGTGGCATAGAATCGATGAGTATTGCTTCGATGGGGATCTCTGAATTTCTGTCGAAACGACGTCGCCTGATTTGCTCAGGAAATACTGAGGGCAAATGTCGTCGTTTGCTTCCGATTCGACCGCGGTTTGGGGATTTCTCGCCAGGGCGATTTCTTCCGCCCACTGATCCGTGACGGAGTTGTATTGCCGGAATTTGAGGAGATAAACAATTTGCAGGGTAAAATAAGACTAATTACCTGCGTTGAAATAGTATTAAGAATTCATTTTGTAATAGAGGATTACAAGATGGTGGTGGCAGTTGGCTAGCGCACAGGTCTCATAGCTTCTGAGGTCGAGCCTCTTTCACCCCAAATTTTTAGTTAATTGGGGATTCTATTTTATCTTTTTTTTTTTTGAAAGAAATTATCAGAATAAAAAAGAATATAATTTCATTTTCAATAAAGATTTGTCTAGCTTAGTTGGGGGAAGGCAAGTTATTTGTTGGAAATGTCATAGGTTCTATTCCCATTGATGTATTCATTTTTTATATTGAAAAATTGATTCAAATGTTTTTATTAAAATGCTTAAGACAAATGTAGTGTTTGGTCTAGTGGTGTAGTTATATTCTTTAGGTCAAAGGGTCTTGTGTTCGAACCTTGATGGATGAAAATTTATATTTTTTTATTTTTTAATCTAATTTAGATTTTATACGGAAAAATTAATAAACATATTTTTTTAATAAATTTTATATTCGCAATTTTATTTAATAAAATCTATATTTTATATGGAAAAATTTATTAATCGTCATCATAAATAAATATTGGTGACGAAATACTATGTCACTATTTACTATGAACAATTAATGACGAAACATAAAACCGTCATGAAAATTTTATATTATATGACCAATATTGATCGTCACTAATTAAAATGAAGATCATCATCGAATAATATTATGACGAAATAAGTGCGTCATTAAAAATGATTATTAATCATCACTATACATAAATATTGGTGACGAAAGAATATGTCACTAATTACTATGAACAATTAACGACGAAACATAAAATTGCCATGAAAATTTTATATTATATGACCAATAGTGATCGTCACTAATTAAAATTAAGATCGTCACTGAATAATATTGTGACGAAATAAGTGCGTCATTAAAAAATAATTATTAATCGTCACTATATATCAATATTGATGACGAAAGAATATGTCACTAATTACTATGAACAATTAGTGACGAAACATAAAATTGTCATGAAATTTTTATATTATATGACGACTATGATTGTCACTAATTACAATGACGATCGTCACCAAATAAAATTGTGACGAATTAAGTGCGTCACCAATTCTTTTGAATAATTAATGACAAAACATATAGTTGTCACAAAAATACTATTTTTCATGACTTTGAATATTGTCACTAAATATTATGAATATCGCCACCAACTTTTATTGTAACGAATTTCTTATTTTTGTCATGAAAATTTTGAATTAGTGACGAAAAAAACATCAGTGGTGACAAAAATAAAATTTGTCACGAATTCTCACTTTTTAGTGACGAAAATTAAATTTGTCACCTTTAGGTAACATATTGTGATGAATTTTGTGTCGTCACAAAAATTTCGTCACGAAATGTGCTATTTCCTGTAGTGCAACTTGTTCTTTCGTTCCCCCTCAACTTGTTATCTGTAAATTAGCTTCAATAACACAAGTTGATAATGTTTTGGCATAATTCATCAAAACTAAAATATATCCCAACAATTTCCCCATTTTTGATAATGACGCCAAAACATTAAAATATATGCATTTTTAAAGAAACGGGTTTTCTTTTAAAAAGATCAGTTCAGGTGCTCACATTAAAAGTGATCTTTTGAACTCCTGCTCTGATACCAATTGATAGGCCCGGTGGAAAACCCATGAAATGCGGAAAAACCATGAAATGCATATAAAAACAGGGGTGAAGGAATGGTGATTCCAAATTTTTGCCTTTTTAAATCCATGTGTTGTGTTTTGCTTATAATCGAATGCATATGACAAGATAAGAACGTAAAGCAATTAAAGAACACAACAAAGTATAGTGGTTCGGAGACTCAAGCTCCTACATCCACTCTCCCTGTTCCTAGGAAAATTCCTTCAAACTGGACTTATCACCCTCTCGGGCTCGCCTCTAGATATTTAACGAGCTCTCACTCCAACGGGACTTATCACCCTACACGGGATCGCCTACAAGCTTTCAGGCTAACTCACTGTAGCTTACTCACTCTTTACAACTTCACACAAATTACCTAACAATAGGGTTTGGGTTTGGTTGATGTCTCCAACTAGGTTGAGATTTTCCCTTACATTTGGTTTAGCCTCAATGCTAAGATTGGGAAAATCTCTCTAAGCTTAGGATATATCGTGGGTTGCTTAGATTGGGTTTTAGAACACTCTTGAACATATTTGTATATCTACAGACTTGTGTTCTATGGTGGGAATGCTTGAATATAAGGCTCTTGGCTCAGAAAGCATCTTTTGCATATTCTCCACACTTAATTTGATGGAAGATCTTGTATTTATAGTGTGGATTTGAATATTCTGGATTGGAAGAATCACATTCAAATCCATCTTATTCTTTAATATATTCTCTGACTTCTTGGTGGTTGTCTTCCCTCTCATTGGTCCAAGTCGAAATTTGAATTCTACTTGGCTATATTCCTCGGTTTCTTAGCCTCGGAACATTTAGGTTATCTTGAGTATTGATATCTTCTTCGAGTCTTGGTAACTCTTTGTGTCTTGATTCTCACGAGACTTCAGTGTCTTGAGACTTATCTTGAGTCTTGAGTTTCTCTGAGCCTTCGAGATTCTTCCGAGTCTCGGGTTACTCGGGGTTCTTGATTCCGCCAGACTTCTCTTGTGGACCTTGTCTAATCAGGTATCTTGACACTCAGTGGCCCGAGTTGATTCTTCGACCCGGACATCGACCCTCGAGTCACTCTTACTTCTTGAGCCTCGGATCACTTTACTTCATCGAAGTCTCGGATCACTTTAACTTTCGCGATTCTCGGATCACTTTTTACTCGAAATTTTATCGATTTTCTTGCACGATCCGATCCGAATTTCGACTGATCAAATCAACACATCTTTAGATCAACATATCAGGATAGCATCAGGTCAGTACATTAGGTTAGCATATCAGTTTATCATATCTGATCTCGATCACGTCTGATCTCGATCAGTCTCATCTGCTCATCTTCATATCTCGATCTCGATCACATCCGATCTTGATCGATCTCATCCGCTCCTCTTCCGACGGTAACCTTCTTTCGACGGTTGTCTTTAGCTTTTCTTCTTATTTTGATTTGCACAGCTCATCAGTTAACTCCGAAGTCATCTAACTCATCTGATCTCGATCGGTCTCGTCTGCAGCCTCGTCTGATCTCGATCATCTTCTTCTGATTTCATGAGTTCCCCCTTAACTTGTTCTTTCGTTCCCCCTCAACTTGTTATCTGCAAATTAGCTTCAATAACACAAGTTGATAATGTTTTGACATAATTCATCAAAACTAAAATATATCCCAACAATACTTTATGAGGACAATGCAGCTTGTGTTGCACAGATAAGTAACGATTATGTTAAAGGGAACTTGACAAAACATATATCCCCGAAATTCTTTTATCCACATGAACTCCAGAAGAGTGGTGAAATTATCATACAAAAGGTGAGATCATGTAACAATCTGACCATATTTGTTCATCAAATTTCTTCCTACATCTACTTTTTAAAAATATGTTTTGGGGGGGGGGGCTACAACTTCAAAAAAAGACCTGAAATTGATTCCAGAAGATCAGTGCTTATATTATTTTTTTTCTTTACTTAGTTTCTCTTTTGAGATTATTTTAGAGAGGTGTAATTAGAAATGAACATCATGTCGTAATGTCCAAGGGGAAGTGTTGTAAATATAATGTTAAATAGTGGACATTACTTATTTATGGGTTTAGGGCCTTTAGGGCTACAGTACATATATGTCTCTTCTATTGTATCGCTATTTACAGAAAATATTGAGAAATCTTCCTGTTTTGGTACTGCCCCTTGACATATTTATTCTGACGAACTGGGTTAACAAATATGTACTCTTATGTTCTTTCTCTGTTCTTACTATGTACTTTACAAAAAAATCAAGCTCGAACATTTTAAGGTTGGTTTCGCCCTGCCCCTTTCAGTTACATTCCTAATAATAATGCTAAGAATTCCATCACGTAGCTTCACACATATATATAGGTTGCGTATAAACAAGTTTGTTTTGATTAGTTGATGTCTCATATGTTTAGGGTATTCATTAAATAGGAAATTTTCTAAGATTCCAACTATATATGAATGGAGAAATTAATTAAAACAGTGTGAATGAATTTATTTTGAGAAGGTTTTGTGTGAAATATTGCACACTAATGATATGTGCGCAATACAATATAAATAAGGCAAACTTGTTGGGAAATTTATAGTTTTGATGGAAGTTCCAAAACAGATTGTAATAAGACCAGTCAGACCTATTAGCTGACTGATGAAGTAGATATCAGATTAGGATGACCAGCTGAGATGTATAGACAGCTGATGTAATAGATAGGTCACATATTGAGGGGGAACTCAATATGTAAAGGTTTAATCAAGAAGATCAGAAGATCAAGAAGATCAGAAGATCATCAGGCGAGAAGACCAGAAGACCTACATCAGAAAGGGTGAAGACGAGTCTACAAGTTGTGCTAAGACAACCCGCGTCAGAAGACTCAATCAGGTAGACTGATCAGCAATTGGACTGATCAGACCATCTCTAATCTGGTGATCACAAGGAAGACACCAAGACATACACGAGCATCAGACACGAAGAATGTCAACCTAAGTTGGTAAATCAAACACTGAATAAGTGTACTTGATAACCAATGAGAGCAAGACACGTATGTACGGAGCTGACACTGCAGGACGAGGTGCTTCAGACTTAAACGGCTAGAAAGGACAAGCTTGCATACTTTTGGCCATGCCGCCTCTGTGCACATCAAATCGGGTCTGCAAACCTACCTTAAATAGACCAAAATTCGAATTGCTCTCCAACGGCTAGTTCGATTTCGTGCCTATATATATGGGATAAAACCTTCATAGTAAGGTTACGGAAATTATCATCAAGCTCAAGCACAAGCAAATTTTCGCACGAAAAACACTAAATCGAAGCTTATTATCTAAGTGTTCATCCCATTGTTCTTAGCACAAAATACTTATCCTCTAGCTTTAGGCTACTAAGATGATACGGTAGTATTCCAGTTGGAACGTTACAAATCTTATACCCAAACACAAGTTAGGTTATGTTTGTTATAGCAAGATTTCAGTCTAGGGTTTCTAGATCTGATTTCTGGGATTGGTTGAGTGAGAACTCGTGAAATATTTGTTGGTTGTAATGTGTTGAACTAACACATTAAACTAAGTCCAGTTGGTTAAGTTGTCCGAACCACTATAAATTTGTGTGCCTTTATATTGTTTTACACTTATCTGCACACTACTTGTTATCTGCATGCATATTCTGAATCTGGTTCAGACTAGCATCAAGCTACTGAACTGATCAGCTTGACACTTTAGTCATCTGATCTAAAACAGATTGATCAGAATCTTGGGTGTGTAAAATTGATTTTCACACTAGTTGACTAATCTTCCGCACCATCAGTTAAACTGATAGACGCCGAACTGATCTGCCTTCGAGCAATAAGTAAGTAGGATATTAGTCCATACTGATTCACTACGCACTCTGATCAGGCATACTTGCAAATCACACCTGATCCACGAAAAGTTTTAGAAGTCTATTCACCCCTCCCCTCTAGACTTCTACCCTCACTAAAACCCGTTCGGGACCTACAAAACTCATTAAAAATTCGTGGGTTAAGACGGGTCGGGTTGGTGCTGGTCGGGTAGGGCGGGCAGGGACCTCAGGTATATATATTTAATGGAGTACTTCTACCAATTATGTAGTATAGTTTAATGGTTAAGTTTAACTTATTCAAACCCACTTGAAGACAAAAATATTTTTACTGTTTTCTTTTATTTTTATATTTAATTTTTTTATGTTACCACATGAACAAAAGTATGATACTATTTTCTTTTATCTTTATTTTAATTCTTTTAGCGTTACTACATGAACAAAAACGTATTACTACATAATGTTACCACATGAACAAAAGTGTGATACTATTTTCTTTTATCTTTATTTTAATTCTTTTAGCGTTACTACATGAACAAAAACGTGTTACTACATAAACAAAGACGCGATATTCTTTCTTTTATCTTAAATTTTGTGTGTTACTACATGAACAAAAGTGTGTTACTACATGAATAAAAGTGTATTACTACTTGAACAAAAGACACGATAGTATTTTCTTAATATAATTTTTTGTGTGTTACTGCATTAACAAAAGTGTGTTACTGCTTGAACAAAAAGAGATATTATTTATTTAATGTAATTTATCTGTGTGTTACTACATGAACAAAGGCTCGATACAATTTTTTTAATGTAATTTTGTGGGTGTTACTACATGAACAAAAAATGTGTTACTACATGAACAAAAGATGATACTATCTTTTTAATCTAATTTTTTTGTGTGTTACTACATGACTAAAAGTGTGTTACTATTGAAGTTCATCCACTTATATATCAACAACACTTCAACCGTGCATATATAAAACTCCATCGGAAACAAGTAGTAATCCCAATCAAAGAATTAGAATACGAAATAAATCATCCTCTCAAATCAAAATTCTCTTTTAACAGAGATGAAGCATTGTGCACAAAATGCTCATACTGTTGGTTTCGTATGCTAAATTCGAAACAAGGAACAATTAACATTATGAGTCAAACATAATCTTGTAGATTTCAAATTTAAAAAAAAAAAAAAAACATGAAGAACATGATTGGTTTTGACCTAGTGATGATGATCCAAAGCTCCATACAAAGGAATCAGAGCAGCGATATAATAACATCCATCAAATACCTCAAACGTTCTCATTGTCACCACACAATAAGACGTCCAATAATTTTTGATAATTGCTTCACTACTTCTAGGGCTCACTCCTCTAAGATCGGTGCAACAAAAACCACCCAGACCTATTGTGCAAAACCGAGAAAATGAGAAATCCACCTAAAAAAAAGATGTATTGCATGCAGAGTAAAGAGGTATTCAAAATCAGCGACTCCAATCGGACTCTCGCAGCAACGAATTTGGATCCGATGACGCCGACAGCTTCAGCGTTTTGTAAGAGAATAAATTCTGAATGCACACTTTTATTCATTCAGTGGTACATGTATATATATATACAACCCGGAGGCAAATCTCAACAGAATCTACACCTAATCTTCTTAGCATATACAAGGAAATAATATTGTATCAAATCGTACAATTAAAGACAGAATATCTACATAATAAATAAAAGAATATTCTCAAGATCTTGACTGCAATAAGCGTGGATTTCCAGAATCTTCTATTTCAATCTTCGATTATATTTCCATAGTATCAACATCTCTAATACGTTTCACAAAAAAAAAGGCGAATTTCTGCGAAATACGCTGTCACAGGCAGCGCGGCATTCTCACAATGGTTGCCGGCGTGAGTTAATTCTATGGCGGCGCCAGAGAAGGAGGGTCAACATATAGAGTAAAGATGAAAAGTATAACCCTAAATCATATAAAAAATGTAAGACGGTCAACAAATATACCTGACTCATATTCTTTTAGTTCGAATACCCGCAGATAGATTGAACATATGACTTATATGCAATATTGCATACAAGTTTTTTGTGATTTATTTTTATAAATTTCTATTATGCTTCAATTCTTTAACGAAAATAACTTTAGCTTTTTATACGATATGTAAATTGTGCAACTTAAATTTATTTTTAAAATATTAATTATTTTATTTAATATATTAGTTTGTTAATAATAGTAGTTTTCTCTTGAGGATAACTTACTAAGAATTTCAAAATCCTATAGTAAAATTCTAATGATTATAAAAACTTTTAGATCATTATTTTTAGCAACAAAAGGTTCATAATACCCTTCATCTGTCTTCTTTTTATTTTATCAACTATTTTGAATTTAATTTCCCCCAAGGACCTTCTTTCTATCTCGGGTAGATCATGTTTGCTATTTTAGGGCCCTCTTATTATCAGGTCCATTATTTCTGTCTTTTCCATTTTCGGGCTCCCTGCTTCTGACCACATTTCCAAATTAAATTTCTTGTTGTTATTTTTTGGCCCAATAAATTCCTTCTTACGTATTTTCAAGCTTTTAACTTTTTGGGCATACCATTTTAATCAAATAATAACATACAATTCTGTTCATAGATGCTTCATCATCATTGTTGAGGGAAATTAAATAAACTAATTAATTTTGCATCTCTCTACAAGTTCGAACTTTTAGATGAGACAAAATTCTTTCATGTTATCAGATTCTCTGGCTTAGCCCAGATCCTGGGTTCGATTTCAGTGGAAAGCACTCCACTCATTTAAAAATTGTCCACTCGTTCGGCCTCTTACCCAAAGAGCAGAGACAATGATTTGACCCACGAGTGAGAGGGAGTGTTGAGGGAAATTAAATAAACGAATTAATTGTTGGGTTGGGTTTCCAAATATGTGGAGAAGTCCAATAGCCAACAAGCTTGTAAAGCCCAAGTAGGTCCAATACTTGGTGTTATCTTGCCCTAGAAGACAATGAGGGAAGATAGAAGAGAAGAGAGAGACAAAAATACTATTCACATTTTTGAGAGAGTACAAGACTAGAAATCTTGCAGAAGCAATATCCGGAGTTTCAACCGTTGGATCGAGCTGAAACTTTGTCAGTACGTTCAAATTTGTCAAGCTACATTTTGAACGGTGGAGATCGTATTTGGAGCTCTGTATTGATGGGAATAGGCCACAAACAGAAGGTATGTTTTTGGGCGATTCACTTCTGCGCAGTCGAGAAAAAGGGTCGTTTCTCACAAACCAACCGTTGGATCTAGCTATAATTTGGACAGCACGTTCAGGACACATTGGGGTTGATTAAGGACGGTAAAGATCGGGTTATGAGATTCCGAGCATCGTGAAAAGTGAACAGCTGTTAGTGTTGTTGGGTGAGATCTTTCTAATCTCATTGTTGTTGTCAAGTATTGATTGTCTTGGCACATTTGTGGTAGAATATCTGTCGTGGCAGATTTTAATACTTGAACTTTTGCTCATAGTGAAGTTTTTGGGTGGACTTCGGTCCCGTGATTTTTACTCCTCACATTGAGGAGGTTTTCCACGTTAAAATTGCTCGTGTTATTGTGTGGTGATTGCTTTCCTTTATTGTGCATTATATTCTTAGTATTGTTTCCTACTAGATTCACACAAGAGAGGGATAATTGATCATTCCGCTGCGTATACGAATTAGTCTTTGTTTGATTATTGATTATTCGTGTGTTTATCCCAATAAAGTGGTATCAGAGCGGGTTTCTGCTTTGTGCCTTGTGGTGAATATGAAAACCAATACTAATAGAATGGTGAATCTCAATGGTTCAAATTATCATGTATGGAAAGGAAAGATGGAGGATCTTCTATACGTGAAAGATTTCTATATACCTGTATTTGAAACCAACATGCTTGATGGTAAAACAGATGGTGAATATAATATAATGCATCGTCAAGTGTGTGGTTACATTAGGCAGTGGGTGGATGATAATGTGTTGAACCATGTTAGTGGAGAAACAAATGCACGGTCGTTGTGGGAAAAGCTGGAGCAATTGTATGCTAGAAAAACTGGGAACAATAAGTTGTTTCTAATCAAGCAGTTGATGAATTTGAAATTCAAAGATGGCACTCCTATGACTGATCACTTAAATTTATTTCAGGGCATCATTAATCAATATTCAGGAATGAATATCAAGTTTGAAGATGAAGTATAGGGCTTATGGCTTCTTGGTACATTGTCGAATTCGTGGGAGACTTTCAGGACATCTTTGTCTAATTCAGCCCCCGATTGTACCATTACCATGGATTTAGTTAAGGGCAGTGTTTTGCATGAGGAAATAAGAAAAAAATCGCAGGGCTCTTTTCAGCAATCAGAGGTTTTGGTCACAGAGAAGGGGGAGAGAAGTAAAAGTAGATCTCCAAAAGGCAAAAAAAAGGCAGGAGCAAATCCAATAGATATAACAAAATTGAATGTTGGAACTGTGGCATTACAGGACACATAGCGAAGCATTGCTGAAAACCCAAGCAAGATGACAAGAAAGATAAAGGGAAAGAAAAGAAGAATGAAAAAGCGAAAGATGATGACCGAGTGTCCGCTGCAACAAGTGACTTTCTTATCTTACGTGACTATGAAGTTGTTAATCTTGCATATCGTGAGAGTAGTTGGGTGGTTGACAGTGGTGCATCCATACATGCCACATCTCGGAGAGCTATGTTCACCTCCTACATGTCAGGTGACTATGAAAATGTTAGGATGGGTGATGATGGCTTATCTAAAGCCATTGGCGTTGGACATGTATGTTTGCAGACTAGTAATGGTGCTACACTAGTTTTGAAAAATGTAAAGCATGTGCCTAATCTTCGGTAGAACTTGATATATGTTGGGAAACTTGATGATGAAGGTTTCTGCAGTTTGTTCTTTGATGGTCAGTGGAAGCTCACAAGAGGTTCTTTGGTTGTTGCTAGAGGTCAAAAGCATTCCTCGTTGTACTTGTTGCAAGCAAAGCTACTTGATCGCTCGATAAATGCAGTTGAGAATGAGGGGATAATCGAGTTGTGGCATAGCAGACTCAGCCACATCAGTGAGAAGGGATTGAAGATTTTGGAGAAGGGAAATCTCATTCCAGAGTTGAAGAATACATCTTTGAAGAAATGCACTCACTGTTTGATAGGAAAGCAAACCCGAGTTTCTTTCAAGACCTCAACTCCTTCCAGAGCATCAGGTATACTTGATTTAATTTATTCTGATGTTTGTGGTCCTATGAAAACAAGAACTCTTGGTGGTGCTTTATATTTTGTGACTTTTATAGATGATCACTCAAGGAAGACCTGGATCTACACATTGAAGACGAAAGATCAAGTGCTCGATGTGTTCAAATTGTTTCATGCCTTAGTAGAGAGGCAAACTGGGAAGAAGCTGAAATGCATCAGATCGGATAATGGAGGGGAGTACATTGGTCCTTTTGATGAGTATTGCAAGCAGCAAGGTATTCGATATCAAAAGACTCCTCCAAAGACTCCTCAGTTGAATGGGCTTGCAGAAAGGATGAACAGAACATTGGTTGAGAGAGTAAGATGTCTGCTATCAGAAGTAGGATTTTCTACATCATTTTGGGGTGAGGCTCTTAGTACTGTTGTACATGTCTTAAATCTTACTCCATGTGTTCCTTTAGACTTTGATGTTCCAAATAGAGTTTGGTCGAGAAAAGATATTTCCTATAATCATTTGCGGGTCTTTGGATGTAAAGCATTTGTGCATATTCCCAAAGATGAAAGGTCTAAGCTAGACATAAAGACTCGACAGTGTGGGTTTCTTGGATATGACCAAGATTAGTTCTCGGTTATAGATTCTATGATCCCATGGAGAAGAAGCTTGTCCGAAGTCGAGATGTTGTGTTTGTTGAGGATCAATCCATAAGAGATATCGAGAAGGTGGATAAATTAGTTTCTACACCCAGTTGTGACTTGATTGATTTGGAAATAGTTCCTCATTGTGAAGATCCAGTAGAAACTGAAGAGGAGAATGAGGACCAAACTGATTTCGGTAATGATGATGGTCATTTAAAAGAAGGGAAGGACGTCGATCAGCCACAATCACCTGAAGTTCCAGAATCGGAGGTTGAAGAACCACCTAGAAGAACCAACAGAGTTCATGTACCTTCTAGGTTGAATCCTCCTGATCAGTATGTGCTCATGACCGACGGGGGAGAGCCTGAATGCTATGGAGAAGCAGTTCAAGGTGCACACAAGAATGAGTTGTTGGAAGCAGTGCAAGATGAGATGAAGTCCTTGCATGAAAATGATACATTTGATCTGGTGAAACTACCAAAGGGGAAAAATGCTTTGAAGAACAAGTGGGTAAACAGGATAAAGCAAGATGAGCACACCTCAAAGCCACGATTCAAAGCTAGATTGGTTGTCAAAGGTTTCAGTCAGAAAGCGGGGGTTGATTTTGAAGAAATTTTCTCTCCGGTTGTTAAGATGTCTTCCATCCGTTTTGTGCTTGGTTTGGCAGCTAGCCTTGACTTGGAGGTTGAGCAAATGGATGTCAAAACCGTTTTTCTTCATGGTGAGCTAGATAAAGAAATGTACATGGTGCAACCTGAAGGTTTCAAGGTGCAGGGAAAAGAAGACCATGTGTTCAAACTGAAGAAAAGTCTCTACGGTTTGAAACAAGCACCCAGATTGTGGTATGAGAAATTTGAGTCAGTTATGGGGGAGCAAGGCTACCAGAAGACCATTTCTGATCATTGTGTGTTTGTTTAGAGGTTCTCGGATGATGATTTCATCATATTGTTGCTTTATGTTGAATATATATTTATTGTTGGCAAAAATATTTCAAGAATTGATAGGTTGAAGAAACAGTTAAGCAAATCCTTTGCCATGAAGAACTTGGGGCCAACAAAGAAAATTCTTGGTATCAACATCTCCCGAGATAGAGCAAACAAGAAGCTGCACTTATCACAGGAGAAATACATTGAGAAAGTGCTTGAGAGATTCAATATGAGCAAAGCTAAAGTGGTTAGTTCCCCTCTTACCACTCACTTTAAGCTTGGTGCTCATCATAGTCCTTCAACTGATGAAGAGAAGGAAGCAATGAGGAGAGTCCCATATGCTTCAGTAGTGGGAAGTTTGATGTATGCAATGGTATGTACGAGGCCAGACATAGCTCATGCAGTTGGTGTTGTTAGCCGTTATTTGTCTAATCCGGGAAACGAGCATTGGAATGTTGTGAAGTGAATAATGAGATATCTACGAGGTACATCTAGTTTGAGACTCACCTTTGGAGGTGGGAAGTCAGAGTTAGTTGGCTACACCGACTCAAATATGGCATTGGATGTGGACACCAGAAAGTCGATTTTAGCCTACCTGGTAACATTCTCAGGTGGCGTTGTGTCATGGCAATCAAGATTGCAAAAGTGTGTTGCACTCTCCACAACAGAATCAGAGTACATCGCTGCAACGGAAGTATGCAAAGAGGTGTTATGGTTCAAAAGGTTTATGGAGGAGATTGGACTGAAGTAAGAGAGGTATGTAGTATTTTGTGATAGTCAAAGTGATATCCATCTCAGTAAGAATGTTGTGTTTCATTCAAGATCGAAGCATATTCATGTGAGATATCATTGGATGAGAGATGCCATCAATGATAAGTTGCTTGAGCTTGAAAAGATTCATACTAATGACAACGGTGTTGAACCAGGTAGCTTAGCCCACCTGGCCACTGGGCTCCTCATTTGAGTGGGAGACCCAGGTTCGATTCCCTTTGGGAACGAATTTGGAGTTATAGGAGTTATAAGGTGGATTGGTGATTTTGGGTGTTTGATGTACTAACTACTAACAACTAACTTTGCCCGATTGAAAAAAAAAATGACAACGGTGTTGACATGATGACGAAAGAATTGCCTAGAGAGAAGCTCGAGGTTTGTCGTGTGATAGGCGGAATGGCTAGTCCACATAATCGAAAAGGGGGAGATTTGTTGGGTTGGGTTTCCAAATATGTGGAGAAGCCCAATAGCCAACAAGCTTGTAAATCCCAAGTAGGCCCAATACTTGGTATTATATTGCCCTAGAAGACAATGAGGGAAGATAGAAGAGAAGAGAGAGACAAAAACACTATTCACGTTTTTTAGAGAGTCCAAGACCAGAAATCTTGCAGAAGCAATATCCTGAGTTTCAACCGTTGGATCTAGCTGAAACTTTGTCAGCACTTTCAGAACTTGTCAAGCTACATTCTAAACGGTGGAGATTGTACTACGAGCTTTGCATTGACGGTAATAGGCTGCAAACAGAAGGTCTGTTTTTGGGTTATTCACTTCTGCGCAGTCGAGGTAAAAGGGTTGTTTCTCACAAACCAACCGTTGGATCGAGATGTAATTTATACAGCACGTTCAGGACACATTAAGGTTGATTCTGACGGTGGAGATCGGGTTCGTAGGCTCCGAGCATCGTGAACAGTGAACAGCAGTTGGTGTTGTTGGGTGAGATATTTCTAATCTCATTGTTGTTGTCAAGTATTGATTGTCTTGGCAAATTTGTGGTAGAATATCTATTGTGGCAGATTTTAGTACTTGGACTTTTGCTCATAGTGATGTTTTTGGGTGGACTTCGGTCCCGTGGTTTTTACTCCTCACATTGAGGAGGTTTTCCAAGTTAAAATTGCTCGTGTTATTGTGTGGTGATTGCTTTCCTTTATTGTGCATTATATTCTTAGTATTGTTTCCTACTAGATTCACACAAGAGAGGGATAATTAATTATTCCGCTGCGTATACGAATTAGTCTTTGTTTGATTATTCGTGTGTTTATCCCAATATTAACTCTGCACCTCTTTACAAGTTCGAACTTTTAGATGAGACGGAATTCTTTTAGTCATCATAATAGAGAACTAAAACTCATGGTATTTCATAAAAATGTTAATATATAAATATTTGAGGAAGAAGAATTATATTTAGTCCAAAAAATATTTTGGAACAATTGGGAACCGTGGCTGAGAACTTGGGTTTTGTATAGATTTATGACGGGTCAAACTTTAGATCAATTGGGTACTAAGAGAGGTGCAGATAGAGATGGAGAGGTTAGAGAGAAAGAGAGGGAGTCTTAATTATATTTTGTTATTTCCTATTTTAGCCTTTTGGGTGTATTTCATTAAGGGTGATGTTATCCTTTTTTGAAAAAGGCAAAATTTATTAAAGGGATATCAGGAATATCAAAAGAACATCGGGAATATTTTTTTTAAGGACCGTAACTTTGGGATGTGGCAAAACAAGGACCGTAACTTTTCGGGCGGGCAAAACAAGGACCGTAACTTAATAATGTAGCAATTTCAGGCTAAATTAGGGTCACTCGGGCTAATTTGTCCTGAAATCGTTTACCATTTAAAGTTACGGTCCTTATTTTGCCAGCGTGAAAAGTTACGGTCCTTGTTTTACTACCCCAAAAGTTATGGTCCTTAAAAAAATATATTTAATATTCTATAAATTTATTTATAAATTTGTCCAAATAAAATATATTCATAAAGCTTAAAAAATTCTTAAAATTTATATTTAAAAAAATCAGCATTTTTTTTAATTTATTAATTAATCAAAGAATACACATAAAATGTTAACATTGTAAAAAATTTGAAAATATAATTTTAAGGTAAATCATACTTTTATGAAAATTATCTTAAATAAACTTGAGAAATGATCTAAAATATTTAATTAATGTGAAAATTATCAAAAAAAAGTGAGGTTGTTTAAAAATTTAAATTGTGATAATATTAAACAAAAAATAATTCTAATATAATATTGTTTGATTAACTAGATAAATACCACAAGAGCGTGGGACTTATTTAACAAACAAATAGAAATTAATAAAATTTGTGAAAAATGATCTATTTCTTAAATATTGAAATAAGGAAAAGTATTTGTAAAAGATTTAGTGTCTTTTAATAATGTGGACCTTCGTACAATAGTCTTTTTGCTAATAAATAAATTATCATTTTATTTCTTCACATTTATGTGTGTTATGTGAGAATTTTTAAGGACCATAATTTTGGGTAGTGGCAAAACAAGGATCGTAACTTTTTGAGCTGGCAAAATAAGGACCGTAACTTTAAAAAGTATATATTTCAGGCCAAAATAGACCAAATCACCCAATTTTGGTCTCAAATTAAGGTTATTCAAGCTAATTCGACCTGAAATTATTACTTTAAAGTTGCGGTCCTTATTTTGACAGCCTGAAAAGTTAAGGTCCTTGTTTTGCCACCCCCTTAAAGTTAGAGTCCTTAAAAAAATATTTCCAAAGAACATCAGAGATTACAAGAGGAAAATCATAACAACCAGATTAGCTAACATAAGGGTGATGTTGTCCTTTTAAGATGCATTTTGTAGTTCCTAGTAAATTGGTGTGTTGTCACCGTCACTCAAAAATATAATCCAATAATTTATTAGTAAGGGTCGATCTCCGTGTATAGAAGCAATTAAGGGTGAGGGGGTTTGGATGGTTTGTATTGTGAAACTATCAAAATGCATGCAAAATAAATAATTACAAGTAAAAAAAGATGAGTAATCAATAAATAAAACGGTCTAGCCATAGAATAACTTCTCATTGATTGATTCTTTCAATTTAATTAATGGTTCTTGTTACATAAGACCTCTATCTCAAATCTTGTCCCTAAACTTGTGGTACGACCAAACTAGTTTGAATTGTATCTTATGTTTAATTAATTAAAAATATGACCCCTAATTAATCTATTTCAATAAACAACCCTAAAACATGGGTTTAAGATTTAATTCATAGAACGCCTTAACGGACCAAATAATAGAGCAATTTAGATTATGAAAACAAAACGTTCGAATCATATAATCTAGACTTTGCTATATCTAAGGTGATCTGCGCTACTTGCTACAATAATCACATAAATATAACAATTAAGGATTATATTATGTGAATTAGCATGAATTTATTAACAAATTATAAATTAAGGTGGTCAATCCTATAAATCTAGTAATCGAAACACTACAAAGCATATATATAATCAAATAACGAAGAAATTAATAATGATCAGTGTTGGACTATTGCAAAAAGAAGTTGGTGTGGGAGAATAGCAAAAGTACGTACTTGTCTATCTCCTCCAAATTTGTTTATTGTACAAAACCTGGCGTGCCTCCTTTTCCGAAAAAGATACGCTGCGTGCTTTCTTCTTCAAAAAAACAATATGCCGTGCACTACTCCAGGAAGCCTTAAATAATAGCTCAAAAAAATTAATTATCCCCTTACTTAACTCCCTAATTTTGAAGTGAATAAATATTAGGCCTGAAACGTATATTTACACGTTCAATTCGATCAGCTGGATCATAATGTATATTTACACATGGCTCCTTTTTCGCAATTTTGAGCTACCTCTAGCGGTTTGGGACTAAATTGGATCAAATTAAATACATGGGGATTAAATTGAAAAAGTTTATAATTATGAGACTATTTCAATAAAGATATACAGTTATGAGACTATTTTAGTTTAATTCTCATCGAAAACTTGTAACTAGTAATAATATTATTTTCTCTGAAGAGTTACCGTTATTTTATTAAAAACTTATAATTGTGTAGTTACGCAGCACAAATAGTGGAGATAATTTAATTTTTACTCATGTGGCTTAAGGCTATTCCAAAATAAATACTTAATCTTTTTATGACCAATTTTGGTCCTTTTCGTTTGGAAAATAAAAAACTTGCTGAAATTGCACACATGTGGCTCGCGTGAATCAAATTGGGCGGGAAAAATAGATTTTTTGATCTCATGACTTTCCTGTAATCCAATTTTCGTCCTAAAAAATTTAACTATTCAATGTTGATCCCATAATTATCTTGATTGTTCAATTTTTATCCCATTTTTGTTGCAAAACATAAAATTTTATCATTATCGATCACGTGCCAGTTAAAATTGGGGTTTTCCGAGCTTGTGTCTGGCGTAGTCGCTTAAAATTCATTTTTTCCGCACTTAGGAGGAATTTTCTCGCTCTTTCTAATTTAAAAAAAAAATGAAATTTTCTTTTAACAGTCAGCTACGAGCTTGAAAACCTATAATTTTAACTGACACGTGAATTGCGCATTACCCAAAACGACAAAATTTTCTATTTTCCGTCAAAAATGGGACCAAAATTGGACAATCGAGATACTTATGGGACCAAAATTAAATAGTTAAATATTTTGGGACGAAAAATAAATTACAGAAAAATTATGGACCAAATTTTTTTTTTCTCAAATTGGGTCTATTGAAATTGCACACATGCTGTAGCCCTATATAAAGACGTGCAAATTAGCTAGGTTTACATAACACATACGAGAGAAAGAGAAAAAAGGAAAAGAAAATTAATAATAAAAATTCTATTTTCATAATTCTATTTTCTTACCTTAATAATAAAAATATACATCCAATGTTTTGTAACTTGTCTGGTACAGGGACTGGAGGGGTATCCACTCTGCCTTCAAGACTGCAATCAGAACTGCACTGGTCTCTGCGGCACCTGTATCTGAGATACCGTACATCTCTTTTATATATATATGGGGCATGATCGATCTTTTTTGCTTGTGTCTATATATGTTTTCAAATTCAGCTAAATAATTGCATGCATGCATGCTTCTCTTGTCTTGTCTTATGTTTTAATTATATATGTTGTTTGTATTCTGATTAATGCCTTATAAATTGTAAAATATATAAATAAATAAAGCATGCCCCATCTGTTGTATTTCTCGGTACATGGTGTTATTCCAGGTGATAATGACAGCAATTTCAGAATTCGACAACGGTTGAGGCTTTATTTACATAGTACATTGTGTTTATTTATTTTAATTATATGTATTACTCCCTCGGTCCCATTTGATTTTGCATCATTCACTACAAGAAAAAGGGGAAACAGCTGCGAAAAAATTCGTCGCAAATCCTAATATTTTCGTCGCTAACACGGATTAGTGATGAAATTATTTTGTCACCAGCTTTGTCGCAATGCACTCGTGGCTAATCTGTTTGCGATGAATATTTTCTTTTCATCGCAAATGCTAGCGATGAAAATACATTTTTTGTCGCAAATGCTAGTGATGAAAAAAAGTTTTTATCGCAAATATCAGCGATGAAAATATGAATTTTATCGCAAATTGTTAACGACGAAAATATAATTTCGTTGCTAAATTTTACGATAGAAAAGGTGGTTTTTTGTGTGTTTTGTTGACTTTTCAAAGGGGATGGAGGGTGGAGATTGTAAGATTCTTTTTCATATTTGGGGTGTGCAAAATGGATTGGGATGGACCGAAATGGAAAGTGTGCAAAATGAATTGGGACGGAGGGAGTAAAATTCAAGTTGATCTCCCATGAACCAGGTCTATGCTATGAACTTGGATTATTTGACTTATTTCACTTATTTTCAATACATTTTCTTAACTGACTAATTACTTGACCCGTATCATGTCCTGAATAGAAATGACCATGAATTAAAAAAATGTTCATAGCATGAACCAGGTCTATACAAGATGAACTTGGATTATTTTACTAATTTCACTTTTTTCAATACATTTTCCTAACTGACTAATTACTTGACCCGTATCATATCCTGGATAGGTTCAAATGACCATGAATTAAAAAAAAAAATTATAGCATGAACCAGGTCTATACAAATTTTTATCTTAAAATTCGGTGCCGCTTGGAATAGAACATGAGACATTAAGGGCGATGGTGGGAACACTTGTCACCCTACTAAACTGAAGATTGATATATAATGCATGTGTTTATTTATTTTAATTAGATGTGTATATATTAATTATTTATAGATTGCAATTCACAATATCGGTTGATGAATGAAAATCAAAACTAATTCTAATTATTTAGTTCATTTAAATATATAAAAAAATATTTTTATTAGTACTTTTATTTTTAAATTGTACGTATAATACATTTAAAATATATCTTTTTTATTATAATATTATTATGTTATGCATGTTATAATGTTCCTTTTTTATTAGATAACCTTGTAACTTACCCTAATTTTTCCTATGTTAAGATTATAATTTTTCTTTTTTGTTATTAATTATGTTTTTGCATGTAATATTGTTATATGTTATTTTTAACACGGTTATATTTTGTTTGTAAGAGTAATTCAATTTCTTATTTAAAATCAAAATAGAAGATATTAATGATTGGTTATTATGAATTTAATATTGTTTCAGCTATGCATTTATACACTTCAATTTTTGTTATGTTTAATTATAATAATTTTATGTTTTTACATATAATACTGTTACAATTTGCATGTAGTACTGTTTCAACTTTTCATATATCCTTCATAACTACAGGGCAATATTCGTATATGTATAAGATAATATAATATATCTAGCTAAGTAAAATTTAATAAATATTCAATGTGTCATAATACATGGTGAGTTTTCTTTTACATTATTCTTGTTCAAATACAAAGAGAGCTGATTTTTTTTTTTTTAAATTGATTTATGATTCAAGAAAAAAAATTGATTTACAGAGAAAAATATGAAAAAATTGATAACTCACGACAACCAAATATTGAACCTCAGTTAAATGGTTAGAAGAAGCAACTACCTACCATTAATCAGGCTACAAAGGATTATGGAACTCAACTTGTACGCTCACTTTTATTTACTTTAAGATTCACGAAATGATAAATATTTGATCACATGTGAAAATTTTCACACAAGACCTACTCTATATAATTATATAGTAATACCAGCTCAGCTGCTTTAAAATGGTCAGAACCGGTTCGACCAGCTGCAAGATTTGAGATTAATCTCGTCTGAATAATGATTGTAAAAGCTATGTCCAAAATGCCCTAGCTGCAACTAATATATAGTATAAAAGGAGAGTCAAAGCTTATTCAACAATAAAAGTTACAGTATTAGTTAGTAAGGAAAAAGATATTAGTTGTGTATAGTCGGCCTTTTCAGTTAGTACAGAATTAGTTGTATAAATAGAGGTTCACACCTCTATCATAACTACTTTTCCATGTAGAGTTTCAAGTCTACTTTGAAGATTCATCTTCTTCTTTCAGTTTTCATCTATAGAATAAATCTTCTTTTCAAATTGGATTTCGTAATATGGTATCAGTTTCTAGGTCTTGACGTTTTACGTGATTTTGGTCGATTGAGTTTATCTCGGTCGATTTTTCGTGTTGATTTTGATGGCAAATTGGACATCACCGGTTATTGATCCAAATTCTCTCAATCCTGCCCTAAATTAATCCTTTGTCATTGTTGTATCTTCATCACAACGATAATATAGTTGTTTCGATAGTCATTGAATGGGTTGAATTTCATCGCCTGGAGCCATTCCGTCAACTGTGCCTAAGTGTACGAAGAATATGGTCCCCTTGATTGATGGCACTATTCGACGGCCGAATTGAAGCTGATGATTGACACTATTTTCAAGATGCTAATTGTGATAGTTCATCTTCTATCGCTACATGTAACATTTCTGATCATTCTCATATTTGTAATAAAGATGGTGGTATTGATCTTTCTTCTAATAATATTGTTGATGTTGTCAATCATGATGATTCTCATTGTAGAAGGTCTACTAGAATTATGCATCCTCATATTTATAAGTTTATGAAACTTATCTTCCTAAGTCAAATTCTATAACTAGTGATACTTCTGATTCTCTTGATAATGCATCTGTTGTTCATAATAAAAATGCTAATGCAGTAGCAATAATGGGGATACATTATCCTATTTCTAATTATCTCTATATTTCCCAATTGTCTGATAAGCATAGGCCCTTTATAGCTGTCATTTCACAAATTCAATAACCCAAAAATTATAAACAAGCTAGCCTTGATTCTAATTGGCAGAATGCTATATGTCACTTGAATTACAAGCTTCAGAGAGATAGATCTGTCAATAGGAAAACATTGCATTTGGGGTCTATAAAGTTAAGTATAAGGGTGATGGGACAATAGAGATATATAAAGCAAGGTTTGTTGCCAAAGGATATACACAGAGAAAGGCATAGATTACTTTGAAATCTTCTCTCGTGTTGCAAAGATTACTACTGTTAGGATTATTTTAGCAGTAGCAGTCTCTAAAAACTGGTTTATCCACCAAATAGATGTTAATAATACTTTTTTACATTGTAATTTAATGGAAGAAGTTTATATGTTGCCTCATCCTGGTTATTTCACTACTAAAGATATAAGAGTTTGCAAGTTAAATAAAAGTTTATATGGCCTTAAATAACCTTTAAGAAAATGGTTTCATAAACTTTTTGTTTCTTTAATTGAAATTGGATATGTTCATTCAAGAGCTGATAGCCCTCTCTTTACCAAGCAAACAAACAGTTCCTTTATTGTTTTTATTTGCTATGTTGATAATATCATCCTCACAGGTGATAGTCTTGATAAAATACAGAAAGTAAAAAAAAAAAATCATGACAACAAATTTACCATTAAAGATCTTAGTACTTTGAAATGGTATTGAGGTGACCAGAAATGAAAAGGGTTTACAGTTGAATCAGAGAAAGAATGCTATAGACATTTTGAATGATTGTAGTTATCTTGGTTGTAGACTTGTTCTACACCAATGGATTCAAAAAAAAAAAATTACTGAAAATTCCCCTTTGTTACAAGATCCTTCTTCCTATAGAAGGATATTGGGTAAGCTTCTTTATTTAATCATTACAAGACCTGATTTATCATATTCATTTCAAACTTTAATTAACGTTGTTTGTGAATTCCCAAGAGCTCATATATATGAATTAACGTTGTTTGTGAATTAACGTTGAAAATTCTAACTCTAGATCTTATGGAGAAAATATGAATTAACGTTGTCTGTGAATTCCCAAGAGCTCATATATATAGGGAAGGCCCAGCTTAAATCTTAAGCTAGACTGATTGGAAAATAAAATCCCTAATCTTTATTTAAATAAATATCTTAGATTTATTTCCCACATATAAAATCTCTACGGATTTAATTCCCATATATGTCAAAACTCTACGATTTGATTCCATATATATATTAAATCCTATAATAATATTTCATATATTATTATTGGGAATTCCTATTTAATTAAATCCAAGTTATTTAAATACTAATAATAATTAATTTTAAATTAATCTATTATTAATTAATTCTCCATAAATTAAATATTAAATCCAATTTAACATTTAATCAACCAACTATAATCCGTAAAAGGGAACTACTTGTTGTGTGACCCATAAGCCCTCATATATCAAGCGATTAGTCAAACTAACGGTCTTAATTGAACCCTAGACAATAAATCATACATTCTCAATATATGAGGTACGTTGCGAGAAACGTGCAACTACCTGTAATTGAAACATGGACTATTACGATTTCCTCCTTTCATTCACGAATACTCGATTAGTCTTGAACATGATGAAGTGTCTATTCAAATAACTTAATCAATTTATCTCCAATCACTAATTGATCACTCATGTCACACTTGGCCACAAAGTCCAAGTTGATGTGCATTGGCCAATGACTTTGATCTAATTATGATGAGAAGATGAGTATTCTCGCTAAATCCACTTTGAGGAATGAATCCTTTTCTTGGCTCAACTACCACGCACATGCATTTCGTGATGAACTCAATCCAAGCCATATCTACCCATGGAAGGGTGCAAGCGTCGGTCATGGTCAAAGTTCATCACTCCACACATGTCGTGCGTATTGACATCAAGTCTAAGGAGTATTGCATCGCTCCCACTAACCGAGACACTCGTAGACACATATAGTGAAACTACATCAAACGGTTTCTCGGATGGGTATACCAATATCATCTAAGGTATTTGTGCACCCATCATGAGATACTCAGTATCTCGTAGTAAGTGAGATCTTACCACACTCTCTAAAAGTATGATGCAGATCGCACATCAATCTCCATAGCATCATCAATATCTCATTCTTGATGATCCTCGATTGGGGCTATTTGAAAATCATGCTTAAGTCATCTGAGTTCCCACACACTCAATGACAGCAATGACTCAAGGGAATACAGATAAGAACAAATGCAAACAATCAAACATAATATTCTAATAAGTGTAACGCCATATATTTAATCAGTGTTTTCATAACCGAAATGGCGACCAAACCGATCTGGGCATCGGTTATCGGTCCAACTAGTTGGACCAGTTAAACCGACGGTTCAACCGTTAAATTGATTTACGCATATTTCTTTTATATTTTGTATGTTACAGTAAAAAATAAATATTTATTCATAAAAAATTAAAATTATACTAATTTATAACCTATAAGTCTTATATTAAAATAAATACAACAGAGTTTGGAGACTAGAGATGATGGCATTGCGGATTAATTCCACACAGTATGTGATGGCGGTAAGAGATTAAGTGAAATTCATGACTTGTGAATGAATTTATGAGAGAAAAAATGATATTGAGATAAAAACAATAACATTGTACATAGAGAATTAGAAAAAAATAATAAAAAATTTAAAAAAGTGATTAAATAAATAATAAAAATAATAAAAACAGATTAACTGTTTTTAAGGAGTAATTGGACCGGCGACATGAGCGGTTCACAGTTCGACCGGTTCAACCGGTTTTTAAAAACACTGCATTTAATATTAAAATAAATAATAATATTAAACCAACACTGAATATTATCTTAGCATTATGTCCTTACAATAGATTGTCTCTAGGACACTAACACTAACAATCTCCCACTTGAACTAGAGCCAATCACCTACATGTCACCCCTAAACTATCAAAATGTTTAGTGTGTACATGAACACTCAAAGCCTTGGTGAAAGGATCAGCCAGATTATCCTCCGTGGGGACACGTTCTAACTCTATCTCTCCTCTATCGATTATCTCTCTTATGAAGTGATAACGCCTTAGTACATGCTTGTTTCTGTTATTGGATCTCGGTTCCTTAGCTTGCACAACCGGACCAGTGTAAGTCATGGAATACATGATGGAGCCAATCACAGAAACATATGGTATATCCTTCATCTTATTTGGATATCGGCCGTGGGGAAGGACAATCCTTCTAGACACGCCTTTATCCCATGACATGCCGAGAGAGAACCTCTCTTAGAGTTCTCCATCGCAAATCGTTTCAACACCTTATCTACACGAGGTGGACCGTGATGCCCCCAACATCCTCTTCGATCTATCCCTATGGATCTTGATCCCTAAGATGTGAGCCTCACCAAGATCCTGTTGGGGATTATCTTTGAAAAAGTATGCTTTTTTACTTTGTATAATCTAAAACCGAATTTCGGACTTATTTCTTTGAAATAAATTGTTTATCACCGATGCTTTAAATATGATTGAATGTTATATATATTTATTGCATAATCGTTTCAATAATTAAATGCGTGTTACATCAGTAGTTAATTTAGTGATACCCGATCACGAAGATTAAATTAACAGTCCCTTGTAACTATAAGTACGCCTATTCATTTACCTAGATGGAAATGAACAACCATCGCGAAAGGTTGAGGTGTAAGGCTCGATTGGTTTGTCTTGACCAAGAGATTACACTAGGCATGATGGTGATCTGTTGAATAGGACCCACAGGAGGATAAATTCTTGAACCGAACATGGAAGAATTAGACCTCGGTGGTTCGTTGTTTCTTAACCTTCGTCCCCTGAAATAGGATCACGTGGGATCGGTAACTATTGCTTTGACTTATCATGGGTAGCTTAATCGGAGAGAGATTCAATACGTACTTTATCTTGGGCAATATTATTGGTCACATGTGATTGCTAAGATTTAATACTGAAGAAATCGGTGCAAGCACGCTTGCTTGATTTGCCCCCTTGGGAGGTTCATAAGTTTTATCATACCAAATCTTGCAAGTGGAATTTGTTTTAGGTATGGATAATAATGTTGAACCGTTTCTCGACCAAGGACAAAAGATATTAATTAATGGAAAGCTATTTTGGTGGCTTGAATTAATTAATGGGCTAGATAATCTTAAAACACGGGAAATAATGACCGGGAGCCATATTGACTGTAATATGGGTTAAGATGGATAGTGCAATATTAATTATGTAGTGGGATTAATTAATATTTATGGGCTTGAATTATATTGTGGCTCAATATTAGATATTCAAGATCCATTAGAAGGTCAAATCTTAATTCTCCTAAAGGCCCCCGAGTAGCCCAAAACATATAGTCCAATAAGCGAAAAGGTGATTAAAATAAAATAAATATTGTTGCTTATATTTCCTCATTAAATTCGAAAATTATGAATAAAAAAGGGAGAAAGATTTTCTTTGAATTTTGTTATGGAATGAAGATATGTATTCTTGGAATACAAGATTATCTCATTAAATTCAAGAAATCTCCCACTTGGTTATTCATTAAGAGATTTTCGAAATTTTTTGGAAAAATAGAGGCAAGAAAGATTTTCTTGATTTTCTTGAAAAGATATTATGGAAGATATGTATTTCTTGAAATACAAGAATATCTCATAAATTCAAGAAGATCTAAATCTTGGAATCTTGCTCAAATTTTCGAAAATTATACCATAAAATAGAGGAGGTGGATTTTTGTGGAATATTTTAATTATGGGAAAAAGAATATATGGGATATATTCAAGATTTCTTGGTGACCAAGAAAAGTCTTTTCCCACATTGAAAAACCACCAAAATTTCGTGCCCCTCCTCTCCTATAAATAGGGGATGATTAGTTCATTCCCAAGTACAATTCCATGTGCTGGAAATATTAGCAAATCCACATACGTGGTGCAACAAAGTTTATTATTTTTTTTTGTTAATTGTTCGCGAGTATCCTTCCACGGATTGTCGAGCAAAGGGCTAAGGAATACTTGGGAAGTCCTTTTGGTTAGTCCGTCCGTCCGACCAAAGCCAAGCCGCCATCCCGAGAGAAGTGACGTTCACGTAAACCCGTAGATTCGCATCGTGGGTTTACGTGGCTTTTATATGCATGATATGTTGTTGCAATTATTATTTGAATTAATATAGGATTAATTCATGCTAGTAATAATTAATGAATTAAATTTGTATTTAAATGTTCACCCGAATAGATATGTGCAACTCATTCCCCAACAACCGGTATCGATTTTGTTTGCTTTGCTCAATTTTTAAATTGTAATTTAATTCACGGACATTAAATTTGAAATTGGATAGTAGAACTGTTAGATCATTTTGCGGTATCCAATTGTCATGGATTTTAATGTTTTATTTTGCATGCATATAAACCGTGGTTTTTAATTCGATTCGTTCGGATTTGTTTTTGCCTCGAGAGAAAATCCACGCAGTAGACAGGATTTGTTTGATTTGGATCAATGTAATAGACTAGTCTAGATCTAGGTTTATTTATTTTTGTAAATAAATTGAAACCGGATCGAACGAAGAGATGAAGAATTAAAGGATTTAAATCCGTAACAGTGTAGGGCGGCTGGCAAGGCTGCTATGCACGCATGGGCGCAGATTTGCGCCGCGGGCCGAAAGCGATGCTGCCGATGAAAGCCGGGCGCAGGGCGTGCGTGCCTGTGTCGGGCGGACGCTGGGATGGGCGACGGGAGACGCGGGCGAGGCTGGAGGCTGGCGAAGGTTGCCGCCGCCAAGGATAAACTCTGCCCGCCGAGGAGGCGAGCCGAGGCCTGGGCGGGCGGTTCTGCCAGCGGTGCCGAGGTCGCTTAGGTTGTCCTAGAACCAGTTGGCGCCGGACGGATCTTGGCGTGCATCCCTGGCCGCGAGCTTGGCGTGGGGTGTTCGAGACGAAGTATTTTTCGAGACGAACGAGTGGGAGAAATTCGAGACGTGTTTCTTCAAGATCAAGCCAAGAAAAATCAAACGACAATTGGATAATTTGTGCCCAATATGTTTATTTTTCTGTTTTTTGCTTGATTTTATTTGTCTTTATCTTATGCTTTATTTAATTTGTTTAAATGTGTTTGCATGAGGGTTGCCAAATTGAAAAATCTCAACTTCAAAATTACTAAGTATGTTTTAAATAATTAATTGACAATTTTATTAGGATAATAAAATTGAATTAATTTTTGACCTCCATGATTTATTTATTTGTGAATTCTTTTGGAGAAATTCCCCAACGGAGACGGTCAAAAAGATAGGTTTCACATGAATGAATTCCAAACGGATGATTGTGGGTTATTACTAGTGGCGGCGATGACCTCCCAACGAGGCTCGTTCAAAGCGAAATAGTAATCCTGTATTTAATCATGGTTATTACTTAGGTATAAAATTGATATGCATATACTTCTAGGAGTCCCTGCTAATTTTATATTGGTCAAGTGGGAGCCAACTATTAATCTGGATATTAAGGGTTTGTAATCGTTCTTGTTTGTAACCGCTTGAATGTGTTTAAATAATGACCCACCCAACGTGGCTTTATTTAAGCTGTTTTTTTGAGATGTTGGTGATGCATTGTTCATATTTTTTTGAGATTTTAAATATGATGGCATGTGATCAAACCTTGTGATATATTTGTGCTTATGCATATTATTGTTTATTTCGGTTCATCATGTCACAACCTTTTAATCCAATCGTTCATTATACTTAAAGTCAATGCAATATGTATGGAAACTATATTGATTGGAAAATTATAATTGTCTAAGCGCACAAAAAAGCACAAGTGGATTTTGACACACAAAAATCGGATGAGCCAACCGACGAAGTCAAAACATGCGGGACTCGTCGGATCACCTTCATGAGGAGATGTCGTCATTTGAAATGGTGGAGGGAAAACCCGTAAGGGATTATGTCCTCAAAATAGATGGCACATCCGAACAAACTTGAGATTCTCGAGTGCAGATTATGATCTTGAGACTCGGATGAATTTGGTACTTCACTCATGTCAAAAAGTTTTTGAGCATTTTGGCCTCGCTAAGCTAATTTGTTGCAAGCTTTTGGTCACAAGAGAAATGATGAAGAGGCACCAAACTCAAGTTTTTAACGGCAAGTGGTCCGTCTTTCATTTTCTAGGCCAAGGGTAGGCAAGATAAAGAAGAGGACCAAAGGCCATAAGCAATAAAACTCAACTATTGCCAAGGGCAATGGTAAGATGAGGAATGCTTGTCAGGTCAATGAAAATCCAAAGAGGAAGTGCTTAAGTCGGTGTGAGAGAGGACAATGGAGGTTTTGCCTGCTCCAACCCCAAAAGGGGCCGGAAAGAAAGGTAATTCTCATACACTAGTTGTTGAAACTTGTTTAGCGGGCGATACTTCTCATTCGTGGGTGGTTGATACGAGATCCACTAATCATGTTGGCTTCACGGGTTCTAAATGATCCAAGAACATAGTGGGAGTGAGATCCTCATCACAATCGGGTAACGTTATTAAAGTAGAAGACATTGCAATGCTACGTAAGTGGCAGATATTGCAATGCTACGATAGTAACGATTATTGCAATACTACGCAAGTAGCAGACATTGCAAAGCTACATGAGTGGCAATTAAAGCAGTGGGAGAAGTGCACCTATCTTTTGAAGATAAAGTTTTTTTGAGATTATCTTTATGTTCCCGATTTTAGAAAGAATTCACTTTCGGTTTCTAAAATTTGATTAAAGGACACTAAGTTTCTTCTAATAAGAATGACATCATTTTTGAAATGATGAGTGTATATCGATACGGGACATTGATGGAAAATCTCTATACAATTAATCGTGCACACCACTCACTTAAATGTATCCTATAACACATCAACTATTTCCGAGAAAAGAAAACGTTCATCAGACGTGAACGAGACACTTCTTTGGCATCTAAGATTAGGTCATATAAATCCAAAGAGGATCCAAAGGTTGGTGAAAGATGGTTCACTGGAGCGTCTCCAAGATTGAATCGGATCCAACTGCGAATCATGTTTGGAGGGTGATATGACTAAGATGGCATTTGGAGCCAAGGGAATGGGGCTAAAGAAGTGTTAGAGATCGTTCACATAGATGTACGTAGTTCAATGTTAACCAAAGCAAGAGGAGGTTATGAGTAATTTTATTGATGATTACTCAAGGTACATTTTCCTTATGAAGCATGAATCTGAGTCCTTTGAGAAATTCTAAAGAATTTAAGGCTCAAGCCGAGAATCATATGGGAAAAATGTATCAAGTCTCTACGATATGATCGTGGAAGCGAATACCTCAGAATGAGTTTTTGAACTACTTTATCCGATGAAGGATTGTATCCCACCATCGCGCAGACTTTAACCCCTCAACAAAACGGGGGTTTGCAGAGCGAAGCAACAGAGTTCTTTTGGAAATGATTAGATCAATGATGAGTTATAACGGATCTTCCCGAAGTCGATTCGGGGTCATACTTGGAAAACAAATGACTTACTTTTCGATCTTGGTGCTATCCAAATCAGTTCCAAAACCCCAAAGAATTGTGGACCGGGCGCAAGTCTAGTATGAGACACATGAGATTTGGGGGTGTCCGGCCTACGTGTTGGATAAGGAAGCCGGTAAATTGGATCCTCGATCAGAATTAAGGCTGTTTTGTAGGATACCCCGAGGGAACAAAAGGGTGAATGTTCTATAGTTCCGAAGATCAAAAGGTGGACATTCACACCCACTTTAGATTTTGGAAGAAAACTATAGAACCAAAGAAAACCCAGAAGTGAGATTACCTTAAATGAGCTTAGAGGGCAAACCTCGGTCCGATCGATTAGATGATATACCAAACGATACGTTTTCACAACCGAGCCTCGTTATAGTGGGAGGGTTGTTAGGCACCCCAAGAGATTCATGGGAATAGGAGAGTCCGGGACTTGATTCCGGAATCGCACCCATGGACATATGACGAGGCACTCCAAGATAAGGATGCAGATTCTTGGCAAACAAAGAATGAAAAAAGACGATATGGGTTCTATGTTTCATAATAGAGTGTGGGAGCTAGTCGAACCACTTAATTGGGTCAAACCCATTGGATGAAAGTGGGTATATAAGAGGAAAAGAGGATCGGACGGGAAGGTTGAAACCTTTTAAAGCAAGACTAATGGCGAAAGGTTATACTCAGAAAGAAAGGGATCGATTATGTGGAAACTTTTTCGCCCATAGCCATGCTTAAGTCCATCCGTATTCTCTTATCGATTGCTGCGCATTTTCGACTTTGAATCTGGCAAATGGATATCAAAGGCGCCTTTCCTTTACTAAGTCTTGATAAAGAGATCCATATGCAACAACCCCCTAGTTTTCATTGAAACAGCCAAGAACACCCGGTTTGTAAAAAGCTCAAGAGGTCCATTTACGGACTCAAACAGCATCCGAACTTGGAACCAAAGTTTTGATCATATTATAAAGTCTTATGGGTTTTGATCAAAACGAGTTTGAAAGTTGTGTGTATAAAAACGTGTCGGAACTGCATTGGTATTCTTAGTACTGTACGTAGATCACATTGTGATCATCGGGAACGATGTGAAGGTGTGATCAGACGTAAGGGCATGGTTTTCAAAACAGTTTGATATGAAAGACTTAGGGAAAACCGGACACATCCTTGGGATCAAGATCACAAGAAAAGGATGGTCGGGTTATCGCAAGTTTCATACATAGACACTGGTTTTGAAACAATTCAGCATGCAAGATTCCAAGAAAGGATTCGTACCTTTCAGACTTGGGATCCATCTATCCAAGAAAATGTTCCCTAAGACGAAAAGGAGATAGATGACTTGAAAGGTATTCCTTGTGCTTTACCGGCCGGAAACCTTATGTATGCATTATCGCGGTACGAGACCGGATATATGCTTTTGTCGTAGGCATGGTAGCAAGATATCGAGTAACTCAGGGGAAAGCGAATCGATTTACGCGATTAAAAACATTCTGAAGTTTCTGAAAAGAACTCGGGATAGAATGTTGATTTATCAGTCAGATACTCCAATCCCCATCGGCTACATGGACTCGGATTTCCAATCAGATTTAGATTCCAGAAATTATCTGCCTCAGTTAGTGTGTTTCCATTTGGGAAGTGTAGCCATCAAATGGACGAGTGTGAAGCAGAAATGCATCACTGACTCAACCATGGGACTCGGGTAAGTAGCTGCTTGTGAAGCAGTGAAAGAACCGATTGGGCTCTAGATCTTCTTAGTGGACTTGGATGGTGTTCTGAATTTGTCTAGCAATATCTGCTAGGGGCAGTTATAAATTCAAGAGAACCAAGAGTCCACGAGTCAAACAAACACATTAAAGGAAAGACATCTTATACGAGAAATCGTTAAGAGAGGAGATATAGATGTGGTAAAAAGATAGCGTCTCGAGGGCGACCTAGTAGATCCATTCACAAAGCGTCGCCGCCTCTCAATACATTCGAGAGACATGTGAGTGGAATGGGTGTCAAGACAGTTGCTAACTGCTTTGAGTATAAGTGGGAGAAATTATTAGGTTCGTGTAGGTGACATTAGATGTCACGGACTACTCGAGACGTGTTGTAGTATACTTAAAAGCGGACTTTGAGTATAAGTGGGAGATTGTTGGGGATTATCTTTGAAAAGTATGCTTTTTACTTTGTATAATCTAAAACCTGAATTTCCGGACTTATTTACTGAAATAAATTGTTTATCACTGATGCTTTAAATATGATTGAATGTTATATATATTTATTGCATAAATGTTCAATAATTCGTACGTGTTACACTGTAGTTAATTTAGTGATACCCGATCACGAAGATTAAATTAATAATCCCTTGTAACTATAAGTACGCCCATTCACGACCTAGATGGAAATGAACAACCATCGCGAAAGGTTGAGGTGTAAGGCTCAGATTGGTTTGTCTTGACCAAGAGATTACACTAGTGCATGATCGATCTGTTGAATAGGACCTACATGAGGATAAATTCTTAACCGAACATGGAAGAATTAGACCTCGGTGGTTCGTTGTTTCTTAACCTTCGCCCCCGAAATAGGATCACGTGGGATCGGTAACTATTGCTTTGACTTATCATGGGTAGCTTAATCGGAGAGAGATTCAATACGTATTTTATCTTGGGCAATATTATTGGTCACATGTGATTGCTAAGATTTAATACGAAGAATCGTGCAAGTACGCTTGCTTGATTTGCCCTTGGGAGGTTCATAAGTTTTATCATACCAAATCTTGCAAGTGGAATTTGTTTCCCAGATGGATAATAATGTTGAACCGTTTCCTAACCAAGGACAAAAAATATTAATTAATGGAAAGCTATTTCAATTGGCTTGAATTAATTAATGGGCTAGATAATCTTAAACACGGAAAATAATGACCGGAGCCATATTGATCGTAATATGGGTTAAGATGGATAGTGCAATATTAATTATGTAGTGGGATTAATTAATATTTATGGGCTTGAATTATATTGTGGCTCAATATTAGATATTCAAGATCCATTAGAAGGTCAAATCTTAATTCTCCTAAAGGCCCCCGAGTAGCCCAACATATAGTCCAATAACCGAAAAGGTGATTAAAATAAAATAAATATTGTTGCTTATATTTCCTCATTAAATTAAAAAATTATGAAAAAAAAAGGAGAAAGATTTTCTTTGAATTTTGTTATGGAATGAAGATATGTATTCTTGGAATACAAGATTATCTCATTAAATTCAAGAAATCTCCCACTTGGTTATTCATTAAGAGATTTTCGAAATTTTTGGAAAATAGAGGGCAAGAAAGATTTTCTTGATTTTCTTGAAAAGATATTATGGAAGATATGTATTTCTTGAAATACAAGAATGTCTCATAAATTCAAGAAGATCTAAATCTTGGAATCTTGCTCAAATTTTCGAAAATTATACCATAAAATAGAGGAGGTGGATTTTTGTGGAATATTTTAATTATGGGAAAAAGAATATATGGGATATATTCAAGATTTCTTGGTGACCAAGAAAAGTCTTTTCCCACATTGAAAAACCACCAAAATTTCGTGCCCCTCCTCTCCTATAAATAGGGGATGATTAGTTCATTCCCAAGTACAATTCCATGTGCTGGAAATATTAGCAAATTCACATACGTGGTGCAACAAAGTTTTTTTTTTTTTTTTTGTTAATTGTTCGCGAGTATCCTTCCACCGGATTGTCGAGCAAGGGCTAAGGGAATACTTGGGAAGTCCTTTTGGTTAGTCCGTCCGTCCGACCAAAGCCACTGCCATCCCGAGAGGTACGTTCACGTAAACCCGTAGATTCCGTGTCGCGAGGTTTTACGTGGCTTTTATATGCATGATATGTTGTTGCAATTATTATTTGAATTAATGTAGGATTAATTCATGCTAGTAATAATTAATGAATTAAATTTGTATTTAAATATTCACCCCGAATAGATCTGTGCAACTCATTCCTCAACAAATCCTTCATCATGAATGTCCTTGATGGCCAATCTTTTACCGACTGCATAAGAGGGATATTGTTTCCCATAATTAATATGTCATCGACATACACAACTATGAAAATAATATTTCTCCCACTGCGTTTACGATAAACGCATGGATCTTCCGAATTTCTGATGAAGTCAAACGATTTGACAGCTTCATCAAATCGGATATTCCAACTCCTAGAAGCTTGCTTCAGTCCATAAATAGACTGTTTAAGTTTGCACACAAGATTAGATTTTGGCTTAGATATAAAACATTCTGGTTGAGTCATAAACACCTCCTTATCAATGTTGTCATCGAGGAAGGCTATTTTGACGTTCATCTGCCAAATTTCATAATCTAGGTGTGCTGCTACTGCAAGTAAAATTCGAACGGACTTGATTTTTGCAACAGGTGAGAAAGTCTCATTATAGTCAATGCCTTCGCGTTTACTATAATCTTTTGCCACCAACCTAGCCTTGTAGGTTTGTACCTTGCCATTTACATCAGTCTTGCATTTGTAGACCCACTTGCAACCTATGGGTTTGACCCCTTTCGGCAACTCAACCAATTCCCAGACTTGATTTGTGTAAATCGAGTCCATCTCGAATTTCATGGATTCATGCCACTTCTCTGAGTCAATATCTAATGTTATCTTTGTTGATGTTGCCACCGATGTTACAACATTGGTTACAACATCTAGTATTCATCCTTTCTTCTTAACCACTAACACTTCTATGTTCAATGTTGTCTTTGATGTTGTTGACTACAGGTTGATGATCTAGGTTGTTCTGCAAGATTCCAAAAGGTTCCACAAGCTTCAAGAATCGAGTAGAATGGACTAGATCATGCGGCTGTTTTTCAGAGATCAAAGAAGACCCACTATGTGGAGCAGTTACAAAGATCATGGAAGAGTGGATTGAAGAGTTTCTAGATCCTTCAAGGAGGCTCTAGTAAGGCATACACGAAGTCTATAAATAGAAGACATTGGTGTTCACATCAATTGCCGAACATTGCTATATATCGTGTGCCATTTAGTCGAAGCAACAACCGAGCATCAACTGTAGAGTGTGTGAGTGCATCCAAATTGATAGGGTCGTTGTTGTGGGTTTTGTTTTACCATTATAGTGTAATTGTAGGGTTTACAATACCTCGAGTTGGTGCTAGATTTGTTCTTAGAATAGATCACCTTTGGCGGTGTATAGTTACACTTAAGCCTTTAGATCATATGCTTCATCTTGTTTCAAGAGGGTCGATTTGAAAACCTCTTTGTATTCTTTATTTTGATAAATAGTGATTTTGGCCATAGGGCTTCACAATCTATATTGATATAGATTGTGCGAAGTCTTATTAAAATTTGTGTGTTGTGTTTCTATCTTTTGAATGTTATTTTGAGTATCACAACATTCAGCGTAACATTACTCTGATTTTACTAAACAGTACCCCGCACATCACACTTCCAGTTGGTATCAGAGCCAAAACTTGATTTTACTAAGTTAGATCATGTGTCAAGTGTGTTATTTTTTGTTATGGCGATGGAATATCCACTTACTCCACAAAGTTTGAGACCACCAATTCTTGATGGTACAAACTATGCGTATTGGAAACCAAAGATGAGGATGTACATCAAGTCAATTGATGAACGTACCTGGAGAAGTATACTTTCAGGATGGACACCTCCTAAGAATCCTGCAGATGAAGAAGGAGAAGTTACAGTCAAACGCGAACTAGATTGGACTAATGATGAAAGTACAACTGCTAGCTACAATTCTAAAGACTTGAATGCAATATTCACATCAGTTGATATGACCATGTTCAAGATCATATCGACATGTGTTTCTGCAAAAGAAGCTTGGGATAGATTGCAAGAGCACAATGAAGGTTCGGATAGTGTTCGAAGGTCCAGACTTCAAATGCTTGGGACAAAGTTTGAGAACTTGAAGATGAATGAGGATGAAACAATTTCTTCTTACAATGAACGGGTCACTGAAATTGCAAATGAAGCTCAATCTCTTGGAGATCCCATCTACAATGTGAGATTAGTTCATAAGATTTTGTGTATTGTACCTAAACGCTTCGATGTAGAGATTTGTGCAATTGAAGAGGCAAGGGATACAGATACAATAAGTCAAAATGAACTGATCATCATCCTACGTGCGTATGAGATGAATACAACTGAGACGGATGACAAAGCTGATGCAAAGAAAGTGGTGGTGTTCAAAGGTGAAACATCTTCAAATGCTGAGCAAGTGCCTATTGTGACTGAAGCTGATTCAGAGGATGATGTTGCTGACATATGTTCCAACCCCGAGGAGTACATTGCTTTTATGACAAGGCAATTCAAAGCTCTTATGAAAAAGAGGAATAGCAAGTTCAAAGGCAACATTCAACCAAAGATTCAGATCAACAACTCTCCACAACCCTTTGAAAAGAAAGGTAATGCATTCCAACCAAGGCAAATTGGTAATGGAATCAAAGGCAGGTATGACAAAGTTGACCCTGAGTATAGAAAGTCTGTTCAATGTAATGCATGTCATGGGTATGGTCATTATGCGAATGAATGTGCTAATACCTTGCTTAAACAAAAAATGAACTTCAATGCTACTTTAAGTGATGAATCTGATGAAGAGCATGAAGAACAAAATGAAGAACGTGCATTCTATGCTAGAATAGATTATGATGATTCCTTAGATGATGATCTGGACTATTCTGATTCTGATGTTGAAACAAATGTTACCACATCTGGAGTAACATTAGATGAAGATTGTTCTGATAAAGTTGTTAACTGTTTTAATGGTTTAATTGATGATAAAGGAACATCTGTTGTGAATAGTGAATCATGTGGATCAGGTTGTAAAGATTTGTTTGATAAATGGGAATCTCAAAATCAGATTCTAAAGTCTATGACTAAGGAAAATGATGACTTGAGAGACTCAATAACCAAACTTGAAGTTGTCTTAACAAGAAAGGATTTGGAAATTTCTAAACTAAAGGAAAAATTGAAAAGTTCAACTCTGTGTTTTAAGAAATATGCCAAAGGAATAGAAATGTTGAAAGATGCTTTGATGGTTGATAAATCCGATACTACTGGTCTTGGTTATGAAACTACTTCTAAAAGCTTTAAATCTCTGAAATTTGTTAAAGCTGGAGAAAAGATAAATGTCAAAACTCCAGTGGAAACAAAAGCTCACATTAAGAAGAAGAAAAAGAAGTGTGTGTGTCACTATTATTCTGGTCATGGTCATATTCGTCCATATTGTGATAAATTGAAAGAGGACATGAAGGTGTTACAAGATGAAGTTTCTGAGTCACAATGTGCTAAAACTGAATGTGTCAGTAAACAAGATGTGACTTGTAATGTTGTGTATACATCTCTGAAAGCATGTGTGTCTGGTTTATGGTACTTTGATAGTGGTTGTTCTAGGCACATGACTGGTCAAGTGAATTTCCTATCTGATTATGAGAAATTTGATGGAGGAAATGTCACTTATGGTGGTGGTTCCAAAGGAAAATTGTTGGGAAAGGTACTCTCAATGTTGAAGGATTTCCTAAACTGTCTAATGTCTTACATGTTGAAGGTTTGCTTGCTAATTTGATTAGTATAAGTCAACTATGTGATGACAATTTGCATGTCCAGTTTGATAAGAATTATTGTTATGTTCTGAATAATGAAAATGAGTGTCTTATGACTGGTAATAGGTCAATTGATAATTGTTATCTTATTGGAACTAACAATGTTTGCAATCTTGTCAATAATGCTGAAGAAGTTTTATGGCATCAAAAACTTGGACATGTTAACTACAGGAATATCCAGAAACTTTTGAAGATTGGTGCTGTAAGAGGTTTGCCAAAGCTGAATATTGGAGAAACCATGATTTGTGATTCTTGTCAGAAAGGTAAACAGATCCGAGTGTCACACAAGATGTTGTCACATTGTTCGACAACACGATGCTTTGAGCTGCTACATATGGATCTTATGGGTCCTATGGAAACAGAAAGTCTTGGAGGTAAAAGGTATTCATTGGTTGTGGTAGATGATTTCTCAAGATATATCTGGATTGAGTTTTTGAAAGAAAAATCAGAAACTTTTGCTGCTTTTAAGGTTTTGTATAAAAGGTTTAAAACTGTATACAACTTAAAAGTGAGTAAGATTAGGTCAGATCATGGTAAGGAATTTGAAAATAGCTTATTTTCTAATTTCTGTGAAAAGAAGGGTATAATGCATGAGTTTTCTTCTCCTAAAACTCCACAACAAAATGGAATAGCTGAAAGGAAGAATAGAACTCTTCAAGAAATGGCTAGGGTAATGTTGCAAGCTAAATATCTTTCTAAAAGGTTTTGGGCTGAAGCATTAAACACTGCATGCCATATTATTAACAGAGTTTTTATGAGGCCACAAAGTTCAAAAATAGCTTATGAGATTCTGAACAACAAGAAACCAAATCTGAAATACTTTCATGTGTTTGGTTGTGTGTGTTACATTCTGAATGATAGAGATCAACTTCGAAAGTTTGACTCTAAAAGTGACAAAGGTTTTTTCTTAGGCTATTCTAGAAATAGTAAAGCCTATAGAATTTTCAACCTTAGGTTAAACATTGTTCAAGAATCTGTGAATGTTGTTTTTGATGATACGGCTAACATAGTAGGAAAAAGTACTGAAGAAGATGTGTCTGCGCATATTGAGATTTCTGCTGGAACTGGAAATTCTGGAAATTCAAAGGATGTTACACCTAATGCCACGGCATCTGGGACAACATTCTCTGAAAATCCAAAAACAGAAAGTTCAGAAAGCAATGTTCAATACACTCATGACAAGGTACCTGCTTCCAGAATCATAAAAAGCCATCCTTCAAACCAAATCATTGGTGATTCTTCTGTTGGAGTACAAACCAGAAGAAGTGTAAGCTCAAAATATGTGGTAAGATCTATTTGTATGTCTTCTATATGCAACATGGTTAATTATGAATGTTATCATTCTGTAATTGAGCCTAAAAATGTCAAAGAAGCCTTAAATGATGAAAATTGGATAAATGATATGCATGAAGAACATAATTAGTTTGAAATGAATGATGTTTGGACACTAGTTCCAAGACCTGGTAACACTAATGTCATTGGAACCAAGTGGATTTTTAAGAACAAAACTGATGAGTCTGGAAACATAATAAGGAATAAGGCTAGATTAGTTGCCCAAGGATACTCTCAAGTTGAGGGTATTGATTTTGATGAAACATTTGCACATGTAGCTAGGATTGAATCTATTAGATTGTTGTTAGCTATTGCATGTTTTATCAATATCAAATTGCATCAAATGGATCTAAAGGCTGCATTTTTGAATGGTATACTTGTTGAAGAGGCTTATGTTGAACAGCCCTTAGGATTTGAAGATCCTCACTATCCTGATCATGTTTATAAGCTTAAGAAAGCATTGTATGGCTTGAAACAAGCTCCTAGAACTTGGTATGGCAGATTGACTGACTTTCTTTTGTAGTTTGGTTTTGTTAGAGGAGAAGCAGACAGGACTTTGTTTATTAAACAGGTTGATGAAGGGTTGATGATTGCACAAATATATGTTGATGACATAGCATTTGGAGCAACATCAGACAAGATGCTGAATGAATTTGTTGAGGCAATGTCATCTACATTTGAGATGAGCATGGTTGGAGACTTAAATTACTTTCTAGGTCTACAGATCAAGCAAAAAGATGATGGAATCTTCATTTGCCAAAGCAAATATGCAAAGAACCTGGTTAAGAGATTTGGTCTTGAAAATTCGAAGCATATGAAAACACCTATGGGATCAACTCAAAAGTTGAACAAAGACAGTGCTGGTCAAGATGTTGATCACACACTGTACAGATCTATGATAGGTAGTCTTCTTTATCTTACCTCTAGTAGACCTGACATTATGTATAGTGTTTGTGTTTGTGTTTGTGCTACGTACCAAGCTAATCCAAAGGAATCTCACATGAATGTTGTGAAGAGGATTATCAGATATGTTGCTGGAACAACAGATCTTGGTATATGGTATACAAAGGACACAAGCAGTGTACTGACTGGGTTTAGTGATGTTGATTGGGCTGGGGACATTGATGATAGGAAAAGCACAATTGGTGGATGCTTTTACATGGGTAACAACTTGATTTCCTGGCATAGTAAGAAACAAAATTGTGTTTCACAATCTCTTGTAGAAGTCGAGTACATTCTTTCTTTGGTAGTTGTTGTACACAACTTTTGTGGTTGAAAAAGATGTTTGATGACTATGGACTTGAGAATGATATTCTGACTGTGTTTTTTGATAATACTAGTGCTATTAACATTTCTAAAAACCCAGTACAACATTCTCTTACCAAGCACATAAGTATAATACATCATTTCATAATACATCATTTCTAAAAACCCACTGATAATCAACTTGCTGATATTTTTACTAAAGCCCTTGATCATGAGAGGTTTACCTTTCTGAGAAAATCTCTTGGTTTGTGTACTATCTAAGTTCTGTAGGGTGGATGTTGCAACAAATGTTACAACATTTGAAGCAACATCAGGTTTGATTTTTGTAGCACTTGGTTGATTTGATCGATTTTCATGGTTTGGATATGATTTTGAGTTAAATTCTTATTGATTCAAGTCATTGTGATTTTCTGGACACACATTTCTTAAATGCACAAAAGAAAAGAAAAGATACACACATTGGATGTAATCTCTCACTGAGTAACTATGGAGTACGGAGTTCGCTACTACGATGTCTTCTTTTCAAAAGGTGATTGATATAACATCAATTTGCTCATAATCCACTGAGTAACTATGGCACGGAGTTCGCTACTACGATATTCTCTTTTCAAAAGGTGGATCAATATGAGTTAAGTGTATTAAAAGAAAAGAAAAAATGAAAAGTGCAACGTTGGCTGTGTAAAACAGGCAAAATGAATGTTGAAGTGTGTGTGTGTCGTTCTTGATTGCAACATTGACTTGATTTGACTGGATTTTACTTGGATGATTATTTAAATTGTGACTTTTTGATTAAATTGATTATTTAATACAAAAATTGGCCACACTTTATTTCATTTCAATTTGTACATTGTTTTATTTTATTTTCGGGCATTTTGTTGTAGTGAAAATAGGGCAGAGATCGTGTGGTTTAGATAATGGAAGTAGTGGGAGTGATGGTTTCATCACATTGCACCCCATGATCTCCATTTTTAGAACATTCACTTTGTGGGATCATGGCTTGTAACATGAAGATTTTGGATTCTATTTAAGGGTTCGAGTGAGTGTTGTTTCGTATACTGAAAACTTATTTTGAGTTTAAGCGTACAAAAATTTGAAGAGTGTTAAAGGTATTACTGGTTTTATCATAAAGTATTAGTTGGAATTGAATTTTTAATTCTATTTTTCACTAACTCTTTTTGGTATATATAGCACAATGGCTGGAAATCAGAACACTTCACCAAACGCGCCTTCAAACCCTTCCTCTGAAAACCCTGAAATCGCGAACCAGCTTCACCTTCTTGCGTCAATGGCGACTTCGATCGATTCACCAAATGACACACCTACTGCTGAATCATCTAACCCAACACTCCAGAATCCATTGAACCCAGAACCAATTTCGGTTGCTTTCCCTGAAACCGAACATCCGCTGAACGTGAGCGAGGTGATCATTTCGCTTCAACGCTCTGACACTTCTACGATGATCATGTTTGGAGAGTTTTTGGTGAACAGTTTACCATTCTCGAATGTTTCATCATTGAACCCTCCTCGTGGTGTTTTTCCAGATGACTTCATTGTTGGGGCCGAAAATCCGAAACCGACGGCTGAAAATGTTGAGCCCGCTCAACCCGATGCTCAAGCTGATGTTGAGATGGAAGATATTTCCATGGGGGAGCCCATTGAGAAGGCTAAGGCTGATATTGCAGCTGATGGTACTTCCTCCAAGAAGCCGAAGAGGAAGAGAAGTCATGTGAAACCAAGGAGAAGGTCGAACTGCTACAAGCCCAGAGTGGGCTACTCTGAGACAAAGAGGGGTAAGACTTCTGATTTGGGTCAAGCCTCAAGGCCAATTGTTGTGTCTGATTCCTCTGAATCAGAAAAGAGTTTGGAAAAGGCTGAGGAGAGTGAAAAGTCTGCTGAGGAAGTTGAGCACTCTGTTGAGAAGAGTGTTGATGAGGAGAGTGAAAAATTGGTTGCTGAAGAAAGTGAACCAAGTGAAGCATATGAGCCTGCGGCTGATGCTGATGATGATGATGATGATGATGATGATGATGGGACTGCTGATGTCCATGCTGATTCAGAAAGTTCTGATAAAGTCATTCCTATTGTTGAGCTACTTGCAAGGAATGAAAGAAGGACAAAATTCAGAAATGATCTTGAAGCTACTACAAAAGTTAGAACTGAGTTGAGAACAAAGAGAAGGCATGAACTTGTTGTTGACTCTGATGTTGATGAATATGTTGAGCACGGTGCTGCAACACCATCAGGAGAACCAGATGACTCTGATGATCTTGATGAATCAGACTCAAGTAGTTTAGGTAACACATCTTCTGAACCTGATGATGATAATAGTGATGATGCTTATCACGGTATTACTAGTCTTAAGTTTGCTGTTATGAGAAGAAGACTTTTGTTGTCTAAAAGGAGAATGAGAGTTTATGAATTTGATAGGCAAAATCTGATTCAATTTTTTGAGGAAAGGAATCTCTTGCATGTTGTACAGTTTGCTTCACCTTTCTTTGACACTTGGGTATATGAATTTTACTGCAATTTGAGGAACGGAACTGGTAGAAGAAATTATAGGAGATATGGACATGTGAGGTTTAGAGGACAGAATGTAGGCTTTAATCTTGGTGTGATAAATGCATTTTTGAGAACCCCTGATGTTGAGGAAGATGTTGTTCCTACCTTGAATGAGATTGTGGATGTTATTACTGGTGGTTTGGTGAGGAGATGGACAACAAAGGTGTTGTCATCCAAGTTGACAAGTCTGTTTTCAGTTGTTCACAAATTTGTTGTGTACAACTGGTTGCCCACTACCAACACTACCAAGATCACTGAAACTCAAGTTATTCTGATGTACAGGATAGTGGTCATGAACAATTTCAACCTGGGAAGGACAATCTTTGATAATGTTGTGAAATGTGCAGGTGGTAAGAAAAGTGTTTTACCATATCCTTGTATGATCTTTGCTCTGCTGGACAGGTTGGATATTATTAAGGAACCTGTTGAAAGTCTGGGTGGAATGATTCCTGACTTAGGAATTTCCAAAGTCTTGTTGAAAGGAAACAGAATCCTTGACTTGCCATACAGGAGGCCTAATGCAGAGGAAGATGAAGCTGAGCCTGAGGTTGTTGAACCTGTTGTTCAAAATCCGGATGTTGCACCAAGTGCTGGCAACAATGATGGTGTTACTAACTTGAGAAAATCTCCAGTTCAGTCTGTTACCATTCACAGGGATTTTATACTTCAGCAAATTGAGAATTTGCAGGATCAGATTGTTGAGCTGAATGTTATGAAGAGTTTTTGGGAGAGGTTGTTTTCTGCTCCACCAGGGGGAGTAGCACCTAATGCTCCTGAAGTTGCTGCTGAAGTTCATGTTGCTGAAGATGTCCCTGAGGTTGTTCCAGGTGATGTGCATGAAGAGAATGAGTCAGATCCTCCGGTTGTACTGGTTGAACAGGCTGCTGACCAAGGTGATGATGATGAAGAAGCTGACATTGATGATATCATAGAGGAAGTCTATGGTGATCTCCCATGATGGTTGAATGGGAGAGTTTGTTTTAGATCATGAAGAATGGGGGAGCTGAGAACAAAGTGAGGGGGAGCATGTGCGGGCCTTGATGTTGTTGCAGCTGATGTATCAGTTTCATCACCTCGACTCTCTTTTGTTTATCCTTCATATTCATTTGATCTTATTCTTACAAGTTTATTTCCTAAACTCTGTTCATGTTGGTATGTAATTATTGAACAAAAATAGTTGATAGGTTTACTTGTTTATGTTTTGAGTATTATGACTTGCTCTGATATTTTGATATTTTGAATATTGATGATTAGTATGGTCTGATGTTGATATTCTGATGTTTTAGGTTAAGATGTCTTATATCCTAGCTTTGATATACTTGTTTTCATTGCTCTGATAGTCTAACCTTGTTAATTGGTGGAAATATGTTCAAGTAATATATGTTCTACTTTGTCTGCAGGTATAAGGATTGGTACATGTTGTACTTGTGCCATTTTTCCTTTTGTTCTGACATGTTCTTACACCTTGCTCTGATGAGTTTCAATGTAATACACATATGCTCTGATATGTTTTACATTATACTCTGACAAGTATTTCTGCAGATTGAAGTTTCTCAAACAAATGAAATTATTTGATGATGTTTATTCGATTCTTGATAGCTACAAAATGGTTTGACACTTAGTAGTGCAGCTGATATGATTATGAGTTCTATCATGTACAGTACCTGATGTATTTGTTATTTCAGATGTGTTGTAGCGGAAAGATCGAATGGGGGAGATTGTTGATGTTGCCACCGATGTTACAGCATTGATTACAACAGTATTCATCCTTTCTTCTTAACCACTAACACTTCTATGTTCAATGTTGTCTTTGATGTTGTTGACTGCAGGTTGACGATCTAGGTTGTTCTGCAAGATTCCATAAGGTTCCACAAGCTTCAAGAATCGAGTAGAATGGACTAGATCATGCAGCTATTTTTCAGAGATCAAAGAAGACCCACTATGTGGAGCAGTTACAAAGATCATGGAAGAGTGGATTGAAGAGTTTCTAGATCCTTCAAGGAGGCTCTAGTAAGGCATACACGAAGTCTATAAATAGAAGACATTGGTGTTCACATCAATTGCCGAACATTGCTATATATCGTGTGCCATTTAGTCGAAGCAACAACTGAGCATCAATTGTAGAGTGTGTGAGTGCATCCAAACTGATAGGGTCGTTGTTGTGGGTTTTGTTTTACCATTATAGTGTAATTGTAGGGTTTACAATACCTCGAGTTGGTGCTAGATTTGTTCTTAGAATAGATCACCTTTGGCGGTGTATAGTTACACTTAAGCCTTTAGATCATATGCTTGATCTTGTTTCAAGAGGGTCGATTTGAAAACCTCTTTGTATTCTTTATTTTGATAAATAGTGATTTTGGCCATAGGGCTTCACAATCTATATTGATATAGATTGTGCAAAGTCTTATTAAAATTCGTGTGTTGCGTTTCTGAGTCTTCCGTTGTTTCTATCTTTTGAATGTTACTTTGAGTGTCACAACATTCAGTTAACATTACTCTGATTTTACTAAACACAACCCCGCACATCACACTTTCAATCTCAGTGTAAGTTCTAGGATCATCTTTATCCGGGATCTCCACGTCATCATGTTCCTCTACAAGGAAGCCATAATATCTAGTTGGTGGACTACGAATCCTAGTAGACTTACGGAGTGTGGTTGTGCAGGCTGTACATTCTGAACGTGAAAATTTTGTGGTGCATCCATTTCATCAATATCCGAAGAGTCCTCAATAGCAACACTTTCAGATGCCTCTTGGGTGGGAGTTTGAACTATGATGTTCTCATTCAGCCCACTTGGAGTTTGATGCGAAGACAGTGCAACTCCAATTACGCTCCCACTAGCTGAAAGAGGATCACTAAGTGATAAACTTCCACCATGAGAGTTGTTGAATGCTCCCACTGATTCCTTGTCACGTTTTTTTGACAAGATATCAGTCTCTTGGTTATCCTGTGGTTCTTGAATTTCTTCAAGTTCTATCATCTTACGACCTTGTTCCTTGAAGACATAGTCTTCTTCGAGGAACGTGGCATGCCTAGGAACAATCACTGTTTGTTTCCCAGGTAGATAGAAGTAATATCCTTTGGTTTCCTTAGGATATACCACAAGGTAACTCTTTTCACCTTTGGATTCCAACTTATCGGTAAGCATCTTTTTCACAATTGTGGGGCAACCCCACGTTTTAATATGCGAAAAAGTTGGCTTATTGCCACACCATAGCTCATATGGTATATGCTCAACCGATTTAGATGGAATCCTATTCAGAATGTAGATTGAGGTTTGTAACGTGTATCCCCATAAGAATGTCGGGAGAGAGGAAAAGCTCATCATGGACCTCACCATGTCTAACAAGGTTCGGTTTCTCCTCTCGGATACTCCATTCATTTGCGGTGTTTCGGGAGGAGTCCACTGTGATTGGATTCCAAGTAACTTTAAGTAATCAGTGAATTCATGACTAAGATATTCACCTCCTCGATCTGATCGAAGAGTCTTGATACTCTTACCAAGTTGCTTCTCTGCTTCAGCTTTAAACTCCTTGAATTTATCAAAGGATTCGGATTTATGTTTTATAAAATACACGTATCCGTACCTTGAGAAATCGTCAGTGAAAGTGATGAAGTAGCCGAAGTGACCCCTAACTAGAGTGGGCAATGGTCCACAGACATCATTGTGGATCAATTCTAAAACTTCTTTTTTTTTACAGGAATTCTAGAACTTCTTTGGCACGAACCCCTTTCCCAGAAAAGGGTTTGTTGGTCATTTTAACCTTGAGACAGAATTCACAATTTCCATAAGACTCAAAGTCGGATGGGGTTAAGTAGTCTAACTTTCTTAACCTTGCTATCATATTCTCATTTGTATGACCAAGCCTACAATGCCACAAGTAATTCGGGTTTTCATGATTACTAAGTTTGAGTCGTTTGTTTTGTATATGAAGAATAATATGTCCACAATGCAACAAGTGTAAACCATTCGATAAAGTATTTGTGCATCCATCATGAGATACCCATATCTCGTAGTAAGTAAGATCTTACCACACTCTCTAAGAGTATGATGCAGATCGCACACCAATCTCCATTGCATCATCAATATTCCATTCTTGATGATCCTCGGTTGGGGCTATTTGAGAATCATGCTTAAGTCATCTGAGTTCTCAAACACTCAATGACAACAATGACTCAAAGGAACACAGATAAGAACAGATGCAAACAATCAAACATAATATTCTAATAAGTGTAACGACATACATTTAATATTAAAATAAACAATAATATTAAACCAACACTGAATATTATCTTAGCATTATGTCCTTACAATAGATTGTCACTAGGATACTAACACTAACCGTAAAGTATCCCACGATGCTACAGGAATGGACTCAAAGTCACCCTCACACAAATTCTCTCTTTGGTAGCAAACCCTTTTCTCTTCTTAGCAGTACCAAAGACTGTAATGTTAACCACATTTAAATAGCAAGAGTAGCAATTCTTTATATAGCAATGATAACCCACGATTTCCGGTGGTAAGGCCATGATTTCCGGTGAAGAAAAAGGAAAGTAAATTGTTGGTCAGAAGGGAGATGAGAAGAGAGAAGCAGCGCAATAGCTAGGGTTTTGTGAGGCGTGAATATTGATACTATAAGGCCATGGGCCAAAGACACATGTGGGTTGTTTTAAGGAAGCCATCCATTTATTAATTAAATGGGGCTACACTACAATAGGCCCAACATTTGTCCACCTTCTTTAGTCCATTCCCACAAAATGACATCATCATTTTACCTTTTCTTGGAACCGAAGGGCTTACTTTCATCACTACCCGTAAAACCTGCACAAGCAACACACATGTTAGTAGAATAGGTCCAAGCAAACCTGTACGACAAAACACATAAGTTAAATGCAGGTTCTATACACTTTAGGCACAAAATAGAGGCAGTAATAAGTGTTGAAAAATACTGACCCTACCCTAAAACACACAACAAACAGATGATATTAATCAACCGAATCGAAATTCAAAAGTCTCATGCAAGTTTTAAACTTATCCAGATTTAAACATTTAGTTCCCATGTCGGAAGGATTATTTTCAGAAGCAATTTTCACAAGCTCAATTATGTCTTTTTCAATGATATCACAAATGAAATGAAATCTAAGATCAATATGCTTAGTTCTATCATGAAAAATAGGACTTTTGCACAATTGAATGACAGATTGACTGTCATAATGCACAACTACTTTCTTCTTAAGAAAACCAATTTCAGTGATAAGTCCTTTTAACCAGATAGCCTCTTTTACAGCTTCAGTGATAGCAACATACTCAGATTCAGTGGTGGACTGAGCAACAACATGTTGTAATTGAGATTTCCAACTAATACGAGAACCACACAAGGTAAAAACATAAGAAGTAGTTGATTTCCTATTATCTCTATCATTGGCATAATTTGCATCTACATAGCCAACTAAATTATCATCATTAGCAGATCTGGAAAATTTAAGACCAACATTTGTTGTACCTTTCAAATACCTTAGAAGTCATTTCATGGCCTCCCAATGAGTCTTACCTGGATTTGACATATATCGGCTCAAACAACTTATGGCATAAGCAACATCAAGTCTAGTACTCACCATTACATATATAACAGACCCCACAGCATTTGAATAAGACATGTTTTTCATAGCATTAATTTCAAAATCAGTATTGGGGCACTCATCCTTACTTAGCACAAAATGAGCGGCTTGAGGCACACTAACAGGTTTAGCAGAAGACATGGAAAATCTTTCTAACACTTTTTTCACATAAGAAACCTGATTTAACAGCAAAGTATGCAACTTCCTATCTCTATCAATGTTCATGCCAAGTATTTTCTTTGCATCCCCAAGATCCTTCATTTCAAAGTTATCACATAAACTCTTTTGAACATGCTCAGTTGCCTTTATTCTAGGACTTACTAAAAGCATATCATCCACGTAAATGAGCAAAAAGAAAGGAATATTGGCATCATCTTTGAAGTATAAACTATGATTATAAGCACTTCATTTGAAATTCAAAGACATCATGCAAGAATCAAACCTCTTATTCTATTGTCTAGGAGACTGTTTTAAGCAATAAAGTGATTTTTTAAGAAGGCAAACATGATTTGAGAATTTAGGATCAATAAAGCCTTCAAGCTGCTTCATATAGATATTTTTATCCAAATCACCATGCAAAAAAGTTGTCTTAACATCTATTTGTTTCAATTCCCAATTGAAATGGGCAACCAAAGCAAACATAATTCGCACAGTTGTAAATTTCACCACAGGAGCAAATAATTCATTATAATCTACCCCCTCTTTTTGAGTAAATCCCTTAGACACTAACCTAGCTTTGTATCTGATCTTATCAACCTCATTCTTGATTTTAAGCAACCATGTGTAATCAACAATAGAGCAATTAGCAGGTTTTGGAACAAGAATCCAAGTATTGTTAACATGCAAAGACTTCATTTCATCATTCATTGCATCAATCCATTCACTAGATTTATCATATTTTAAAGCTTCCCTGTAGGTTTTAGGCTCGTTATCATTTAACTCAAAAACTTGAAATGCATGAGTATCCATATAATAGTCATCAAATCTTAAGGGCCTCCTAACAGATCTTCTAGGTCTATTATTGGCTCCACCTTGCAAATTATCATCATTCACATTCTCAAGATTATCAGGCACATTATTAAACACATTTTCAGCAATTTCATTTTCATGCTCATCACTATCATTCTCAAGTTTAGGCATATCATGCTCCACCTCATTAGAAGTATTCTGAAAATTATGTAAAGGCATAGAGGCAGGTAAACAAGGAAAACCATGCTCATCAAAAGTAACATCTCTACTTATGATAACCTTGTAACCATGCTCATCAATAGACCACAATCTATAACCTTTCACACTGTCAGGATAACCAAGAAAGACACACTTTTTAGCACGGGGTTCAAGTTTATCGAGTTTTTTATGAACAAAAGCAGCATAACCAAATACTTTGAGATTAGACAAGTCAATTTTCTTTCCATAGAAAACCTGCTCAGGACATTTTCCATTCAAAGGCACAGAAGGGGATCTATTAATCAAATAAACAGCAGTGCAAACAGCTTCCTCCCAAAACTTTTTAGAAAGACCACAAATAGCAAGCATGCTTCTAACTATTTCTATTATAGTACGATTCATTCTTTCCACAACCCCATTTTGTTGAGGGTTGTAAGGAACAATATTATGCCTTTGAATACCTGATTTAGCATAGAAATCATTCATTTGAGCATTACAAAATTCCAAGCCGTTATCAGTTCTAAGCACTTTGACTTTCTTACCAGTTTGGTTTTCAATAAGAGTTTTCCATGCACAGAATTTAAAAAACACATTAGATTTATTTTTCATCAAAAACACCCAAACTTTTCTTGAGAAATCATCAACAAGAGACAAGAAGTACAGATTTCCACTTTGAGTGGGCTCACTAGCAAGTCCCCATACATCAGCATGTATATATTCAAGCACATATTTGCATTTGGAAGTATTGGGGTTGGGAGAAACTGGAAATTTAGCTTTATGTTGAACACAAGCATCACAAAAAGGTAAAGAAAAATTTTATCAGCACCAAAAGACCCTTCTTTATGAAAATTTTCTAACCCTTTATTACTCATATGCCCCAACCTTTTATGCCACAAAACAGTTTTGTCATCTATAGACAAATTAGCAACATTAAGCACCTCAGGTTTAGCACAACAAACATACAAATTATTCCTTTTCTCAGCTTTGAAAATCACCAGATTTGATTTTAAAATTTTCATGCTTCCCTTACCCCGCTTACTTTGAACCCATCTTCTTCAAGTGCAGCATAAGACATAAGATTATTACAAAGAGCGGGAACATATCTCACATTTTTCAGAGTATAAACCACACCGGTATTGAAAAACTCAAAGTAATACTACCAGTACCAAGCACATCACACTTCTTTTCATTTGCCATAGAAACAAAATCATTTTTGACATTTTCAAAAGAAGTAAATAGTTTCTTAAAAGAAGTCATGTGATATGTGCAACCAAAATCAATGAGCCATTCATGTTTGTTCATGCCAAAAGAATGCACAGAATTCACACTCGGTTCAGTAACCATCATAACATCACCAGCAACTTCATAAACAACCACATTAGCTTGCTCATTTTAAGTGTTGGTATTATTATTCTGCTTATTCTGTTATTTTTTTAGGACAATCCTTAATCATATGACCTGGATCTTAACAAAGAAAGCACTTTCTCTTGCTAGTTTTAGCCTTAGACTTAGTACCAGTTTCATCCTTTTTATCACCAGATTCATTTTTAGGCTTCGTGTTCTGTTTTCCAATTTTACTCTTACCTATCACATGCATGACCTCACCTTTCACACTACCATTTTGTTTCAAGACTTGTTCTTTGCTTTTCAAACCATACACGACAATTTCAAGAGTGACATTATCCCTACCATACTTTATAGCAGATTTAACATCATTGTATGAATCAGGAATAACATTCAAGAGCACAACAACATTGTAATCATCTATGTGTTTATCACCAGTTTGTTTTATATCCTGAATAAGCTTAGTGAAAATATCAAGATTCTCTTCAATATCTTTGTTCATATCAAGTTTGAATCTAAAAAACTTTTCCAATAAGAACAATTTACTGGGAAGAGAAGTTTCAGTGTACAATTCAATTAATTTGTTCCACAAATCGCGCGAACTTTCAATTGTACCAACTTTTCTTATCACACAATCAGACAAATTCAAGATAATGGCACTTAAAGCAAGTTCATTCATTTCAGCTTTCATATCACCAGATTCAGTAGATGCATATGAATGATCAATGGCTTTAAAAACTCTTTGTTGAATCAAAATACATTTCATTTTCTTTTGTCAAATACTGAAATCTAATTTTTCATTGAACGGAGTCAGATTAACAGTAGTGGTGGAATTCGTGACAAATAGGTAATATAACCAGAACCAAACAACTACTTATCACAGCATAATACAAGTAAACTCAGCAAGAACAAAATCAGAATATTTCAAGCAGATACAGCAGGTTTCAGAATATCAGCAAACAAGTAATCTTAAGACTACAGCAAGCAAATCCCAATATATTCTGCTACAAGCGGTCTAAAAAATGCAGAAAATAAACGAGAGGTTCAAGCCAATTTATCAGAGCAGAGCCCTATTGTAAGGGCTCCAATAACAACCTTTAACGAGTTGCTTATATCGACGTCTCACAGACAGAGCAATCTCGTCGCCTTGTAGCAACAGCACTCAAATTTCCACAATAGAGTATAATGGCAGCGGAAAAATTAGATATCCAGATCATAAAAAACAAATTGACTTACTGGGCATTAATTTATTATGGAAATAAGAGTGAATAAAATTTATAAAGAATTAGGAAATAAACAAAAAATGAAATTGCTTACCTCCAACCTTAATTTATTGGAAAGATACGTACCAATGTCACCAGATTAAGAAAACCCACCAGATTAAGAATATCGGTCTCTCCAACGGATTGTGTGCAAACAGATCGCAGCATTTCAGGTCGTCGGTGAGGCGGAGTGTCGTCTCCAGTCAGTTCAGGTGGCGGCGCGACTCCAATTGTCCAGATTTCGATGCATCGGAATTTTCTGATCGAAAAGCTCTTGATGCCACTGTAAGTTTTATAGATACACAAATATACATAAATACTGTAAAACAAAGAAAATGATTAAAGAAGGCAGAGTAACCCTTTTTCCGGGTTCAGGGTGGCCTCTCGGTTCCAGGTGAAGTATCCCACGATGCTACAGGAACGAACTCAAAGTCACCCTCACACAAATCCTCTCTTTGGTAGCAAACTCTTTTCTCTTCTTAGTAGTACCAAAGACTGCAATGTTAACCACATTTGAATAGCAAGAGCAGCAGCTCTTTATATAGCAATGAGAACCCACGATTTCCGGCGGTAAGGCCATGATTTCCGGTGAAGGAAAAGGAAAGTAAATCGTTGGTCAGAAGGGAGATGAGAAGAGAGAAGCTACACAAAAGCTAGGGTTTTGTGAGGCGTGAATATTGATACTATAAGGCCATGGGCCAAAGACACATGTGGGTTGTTTTAAGGAAGCCATCCATTTATTAATTAAATGGGGCTACACTACAATAGGCCCAACACCATTATACGCCTTCCACTATATATATTACTCCATTTTGTTAGATTTTAATATTTCTTGATAAAAGTTTTATGTTGTTTGCTTCTCGTTGAATAAATTCTAATATTAGGTGTTATCATATTATTAGCACATATAAGACAGAGAGAATGTTAGGTAGAGAGAGAAAGCGAGGGAGTGGGGTAGTAGCTAGGTTCCGGCAACTTCAACCCTTTTTCGAGTGACCTCCGGTAAGGCACAAACCTGACTTTAGTTACCCTAGCCACATAGATGACAGTAGGTCGGAAGCACGGAAGCCAAATTGGATTAATGTGTGGGAAGCTAACAATAGGTGTGTTTCGTTTTTCTTCCAAAAAATTTCAGATTCCATTACGTTCGAAGTTTTGTGCAAGAGGTTCAGTGAAGTGGAGAAATTTAGGGACTTATTCATCCCACAAAGAAGGGACAAGAGAGACCATCGCTTTGGTTTTGTTAGATTCGGGGGCGAGATAAATAGGAAATTGATGGAAGATAAGTTGAATGAAATATGGTTTGGTACATTCAAACTTAGGGCAAACCTTTGTCGATTCTCCAGAGGTGTGGACATCTAGGAGGAAAGCATAAACAATAGGGAGCAATAGGATTTCAGTCACCTAGGATTGAGATTAAGAACAACGCTTGGAGAAAGGAGAACGTTGTTGGGGAATTAATTGCCTGAATTTATTCGAGATGAATATTTAAGTACAAATTTAATTCTACAACTATTACTATCATGAATTAATCATATATTAATTCAAATAATAATCCAACAACAAATCATGCATATAAATAAGCCACATAAATCCTACGCATGCGGAATTGATCGGAGTTTACTTGAACTAACCTCTTGACGATCAAGACATCAGAGAAGACGATCAACGTTCCACGAACAAACCCAAAGTTTTAGTGTTAGTGTCCTAGAGACAATATATTGTAAGGACATAATACTCGATGATATTCAATTTGATTTAATATTATAGTTCATTTAACCTCTAGACGATTTAATATTGGCGTGCGATCTGCATCATACTCTTAGAAAGTGTAGTAAGATCTCACTTACTACGAGATACTAGGTATCTCATGATGGATGCACAAATACCTTAGAGGGTATTGGTATACCCAACCGAGAAACTGTTTGATGTAGTTCCACTATATGTGTCTATGGGTATCTCGGTTAGTGGGAGCGATGTGATACTCCTTTGACTTGAGGTCAATACACACGCACGACATGTGTGGGATGTTGAACTTTAACCATGACCGACGCTTGCATCCTTCCATGGGTAGATATGGCTTGGATTGGGTTCATCACGAAGTGCATGTGTGTGGTAGTTGAGCCAAGAATAGGATTCATTCCTCAAAGTGAATTTAGAGAGAATACTCATCTTCTCATCATAATTGGATCTAAGTCATCGGTCGATGCACGTCAACTTAGACTTTGTGTCTAAGTGTGACATACATGATCAATTAGTGATTAGAGATAAATTGATTAAGTTATTTGAATAGACACTTCATCATGTTCAAGACTTAATCGAGTATTCGTGAATGAAAGGAGGAAATCGTAATAGCACACGTTTCAGTTACAGGTAGTTGCACTTTTCTCGCAACGTATCTCATATATTGAGAATGTCTGATTTATTGTCTAGGGTTTAATTAAGACCGTTAGTTTGACTAATCGCTCGATATATGATGGCCTATGGGTCACACTACAAGTAGTTCCCTTTTACGGATTATAGTTGGTTGATTAAATGTTAAATTGGATTTAATGTTTAATTTATGGAGAAGTAATTAGTAATAGATTAATTTGGAATTAATTATTAATAATATTTAATTAAATTGGATTTAATTAAATAAGAATTCTCAATAATTATATTTGGAATATAATTGTAGGATTTAATGTATATGGAAATAAATCGTAGAGATTTTCATATAAGGCATTTAAATCCGTAGAGATTTATATTTAGGGAATTAAATTAAAAGGAATTAATTTAATTCAAGATTAGGGATTTTATTTCCCTAATTGGGCTAGCTTGGGAAATAAGTTAAGCCTCCCTATATATACAAGCTCTTAGGAATTCACAAATAGTATCACTTCATATTTTTTCAATAAGATCTAGAGTTAGAATTTTCCTAGCAAATTCATCTCGAGATTCAACGCTGGCAAATCTGTACAAGTCCTTAATTGGGGATTACGTGGATACCATAGTAGAGAAAATTGTATACGAATTATTGTAAGAATTCTGTTTACGTTTACTCATTTTTAATTATGCAATTAATTGTTCGTTGTTGGTGAACTGTTTATTTCCGCTGTGCATGTATTACGTGTTTACGTGCCTCTAAATTCCAACAGTGGTATCATAGCGCAGGCTCTTAATTAATTGCATCAGAACTGATTTTTTTTAATTAAATTTTTATTTATTAAAATCGGTGGGGCACGGTTATTAGAAACCGCACCCCTTTTTGCTTTGTTTGTTGTTTCGGGCTTCGTCTCCCTCGCCCAGCTCTTAGGGTTTCCCCTTGTTTGGGGTCACGCCGTCGCATTGTAAAATCGACCGCTCTCAACCGGTGGTGCTACACCGCGTCGCTGAAGGCCGGTGCTAGGCACCGTGCCTCACGTCGCGCGCGGTAGCCCGCGGTCCAATATGCGTTGTCGTCTCCGACCCAATTTCATCTTAGAGATGCTCTCGTTCCCGGCTCGATTTGTGGTGGTGCGCCACCGATTCTCTCCAATTTCGATTCTCGTCGCTTAATTGCTCTAGAGACTTGGCCGATGTGCCCGTCTCGACGCATTCAAGGCGGCGCGTCGCTGGATTCGGGAAGAGTCAGTGGCGACGCTCCGCCGACTCGATTGGTTTTCCGACAAGCGTTTTGGTTTTGAACCAGTTTCGCTCAAAGGGGGTGCGGCACCGCGCAGCCCCCTTCTGCCATGCTCGTTCGCGACGACGAGCCGCCCGCACACTAGGCGTGACATCGGTGGCTTGCGTCGGTTCGATTGGTTGTGATCCGCCGCGTCGCTGCTGTCCGATTTCGATTTCTCTTTGGTGCTTCGAACACTGAATCTGGACTTTCTATTTTGGGTTCTTATTTCGATGTTCTTGGTTGATTAATTCGATTAATTGATGAAATTGAAATTATGAAACTTTCTGTTGACTTGGGTGTTTGGAATTTTTGAATTGGATTCGATTTGGGAGGGTGATGATGTTGGGGGTTGTTCTGCAAATTTGATTTGGGACAGGCCCTCTCGTGCAATTTTGGAAATTGCACATGAGCCCCTAAATAACAAATAATTAAAATTGGATTAAAGGTTGGACCTTAATGGTATAATTAATTGGATTAATTATTGAAGTTTAATAATTTTAAAATTAAATTTAAGATTGGATTTTAAATTTTATTTTAAAAGGATTATTAAATCTCACTAAAACGTATTAGTTGGACTAATGACGGACTTAATTAATTGGATTAATTAAAGGGCAAAATATTAATAATGAATTTAATTATTAAAACTTGATTTTAAAATTGGATTTTAAAATTATGGTTTAAATGATTAAACGGGTTATTAATTCCCACTTGGTTAACGTGTTTTATATTATGTTAACGTCTTTTACGTCCGCATTATAATTGTTTGGGTAGGCGGCGCCCAATACTTGTCGGATCGTATTATTGTTTGGGTAGACGGCGCCCATGTAAGTGTTAGTCCGTATAAAATCATGTTTGGGTAGGCGGCACCCAATAATTGCTCAAATGTGATATAGATTAACATGTTGGATCTCGATTAAGCAATTAATACCCCACCTTTAAAACGTTCCTCACTAAAATATGGTTTTCTCATTAATTTGATAAGATGTCTTCCATCAAAATTAAAAGTAAACCGGAGATTTCGTTTAAATGAGTACTTAAAGACCCTCGTCTTTTGCTCGGATATACATCTAACGGGACTTTTATAGGGATATGTAATGTCGCCGCTTGATGGTTGTAAACCAACTTAACTTTGTTTAACTCACCCTTGCGGGGACAAAGGGTAAGGGACATCAGTCGAACTAGGTTCGATAAATTAGGAGTTGCAGTTTGCAATTGGTTTAGAGACCTACCAGTTAAACTATTGTGATATTCAGCCCTCGCTGGGGTTATAATAGTAGTAATGTGGATCCTAGTCCATTATGATTTATATTAGATATAAACTTGTACTTTTCCGATGAGGTCGTTAAGTATGTGAAAATAATTGAGACAAAATAAACACAAAACAAAATGTCATGTTTATTTTGATTGCTGAATATTGAACATAGAAATTATGTGTTTAATTCTCGTTTTATTTTATTTCTCTTGGTTAGTTGAAATGTATAACTGTTATTGAGATGTGTTTTGGAAACAAACTAAATTGGCTAGGCCAAATTTTCTGGACTGGCACCGAAACATGTGTTTGGTGTTAAGGCAAGAAAAGATTGAGTACGTGTTGGACACGTATATCCCGGTGACCCTTAAAGCTAGTACTCTGAGGCAGCCACGTTTGACGTAGCAGCTCAGAAGAAGCATCGAGAGGATGCTTCCCAAGCTCAGTATGTGATGCTGCATGGCATGACTCCCGAATTGCATAGGCAACATGAGAAAATGGGTCCCTTCTAAATGCTCAAGCATCTAAGGGATCTCTTTGATTTTGAATCTCGTTTTGAGATTTATGAAGTGATGAGAGATCTGTTCAAATGTCGATTAGCTAAACAAGAGAAGATTTCACCTCATGTGCTTAAGATGATAGGCCTAATTGATGAACTTGGTAATTTAGGTTTTGAGCTAAAAGACCAACGTTTTCATTTATGTTATCCTCCAGTCGCTCCCAAATTCATATTCTAGATTCATTGTGAACTATAATATGAATAAGACGGATGCGACCATGCCTGAACTTCACAACGTGCTCAAAAAACTTTTGAACTCACTATCACTAAGATGGTGTTCAAAAGAAGGAGTGGGTAAACAAGGATGTGTGCCTCTACTGTAAGTAGAAGAGGGCACCGAAAGAAGGACTGTAAGGTTTTGGTTGCTGAAAAGAAGACACTATGTGCTTCTAGCACTAGAACATGTATGTTTGATATTAAGATAAACATGTCCACTAATAACGCTAACTGCTTGGTATTGGATACCGAATTTGGCTCTCACATTTGCTCTAATGTGAAAAGGATTATATGTCATAGGACAGTTAGGGCGGGTGAAGTCGTCTTACACGTGGGAATGGATCAAGAGTTGCTCCTGAACGTGTGGGGACTTATGTGTTAGACTTACCCTTTGGTTTTAGATTAGAACTTAATGATTGTCATCTAGTTCTTTCTATTACCCGCAACATATTTTGTTGCATTATGGATATGAGGTTCTTAATATACAAAATAAAAGACTCAAACTTAGTAATCATGAAAATCCGACTTACTTATGGCATTGTAGAATTTGATCATGTAAACGAGAAAAGAATTGCAGGTTAAGAAAGTTAGGCTACTTAACCCCATTCGACTGTGAGTCTTATGGAGATTGTAAATCTTATCTCATGGGCAAGATGATCAATAGACCCTTTTCTGGGAAAGGGGTGCATGCCAAAGAAGTTCTAGAGTTGATCTACAACGATGTTTGTGGACCATTGCCCACTCTAGCTAGGGTTCACTTCGGCTACTTCATCACTTTTACTGATGATTTCTCTAGATACGGATACGTGTATCTTATGAAACACAAATCCGAATCTTTTGAGAAATTCAAAGAGTACAAAGCTAAAATAGAGAAGAAACTTGGTAAGAGTATCAATACTCTTCGATCGGATCGAGGAGGTGAATACCTTAGCCATGAATTCACTGATTACTTGAAGTTACATGGAATTCAGTCACAATGGACTACTCCCGGAACACCTCAGATGAACGGTGTGTCCGAGAGAAGAAACCAAACCCTATTAGACATGGTGAGGTCCATGATGAGCCTTTCTTGTCTTCCAACATTCTTATGGGATACGCGTTGCAAACCTCAATTTTTTCATTCTGAATAGGATTCCATCCAATTCGGTTGAGCATACACCATATGAACCATGGTGTGGCAAGAAGCCAACTTTTATACATATCTAACATGGGATTGCCCCGTGATTGTGAAAAAGATGCTTACCGACAAGTTGAAATCTAAAGGTGAAAAGGGTTACTTTGTGGGATGTCCTAAAGAAACTAAAGGATATTACTTCTATCTACCTGAGAAATAATCAGTGATTGTTTCTAGGCAGACCAAGTTCCTCGAAGAAGACTATGTCTTTAAGGAACAAGGTCGTAAGCTGATAGAACTTGAAGAAATTCAAGAACCACAAATTAACAAAGAGACCGATATATTGTCAAAGCAACATGACAAGGAATCAGTGGGAGCATTCAGCAACTTTCACAGTGGGAGTCTTTCACTAGGTGATCGTCTTTCAGCCAGTGAGAGCGTATTCGGAGTAGGCTTGCCAGTGCAAAAAAAACCTCCAAGTGGGCTGAATGAGAACAACATAGTTCAAACTCCCGCCCAAGAGGCATCTGAAAGTGTAGCTCTTGAGGACTCTTCGGACATTGATAAAATCGATGCACCACAAAAAAAATTCATGATCAGAATGTACAGCCTGCACAACCACAGTTCCGTAAGTATATTAGGAATTGTAATCCGCCCATTAGATACGGTTACCTCTTGGAGAAACTAGTTAATGTGGACATACCGGATAAGAACGATCATAATACTTACTTTGAAACAATATCATATATTGATTCAGGGAAGTGGCATGAAGCCATGAAATTCGAGATGGACTCGATGTACACCAATCAAGTCTAGGACTTGGTTGAGTTGCCTAAAGGGGTTAGACCTATATGTTGCAATTGGGTCTTCATGCAAAAGACCAATGCAAATGGCAAAGTACAAACCTACAAAGCTAGGTTGGTGGCGAAGGGTTATAGTCAACGCGAAGGCATTGACTATGATGAGACCTTCTCACTAGTTGCAAAGATCAAGTTCATTCGAATTTTACTTGTGATAGCAGTACATTGTGATTATGAGATTTGACAGATGGACGTCAAAATAGCTTTCCTCAATGGAGACATTGATAAGGAAGTGTTTATGACTCAACCGGAAGGTTTCACATCTAAGTCAAATTCTAATCTAGTATGCAAGCTAAGGATATTCATTTATGGATTGAAGCAAGCTTCTAGGAGTTGGAATATCCGATTTGATGAAGCTATCAAGTTTTTTGACTTCATCAGAAATTCAGAAGATCGTTGTGTTTATTGTAAACACAACAAGAAGAATATTTTTTTCATAATCGTGTATGTCAATGACACATTGATTTTGAGAAACAATGTCTCGTTAATGCAGTCCGTTGAAGATTAGTTATCGAAGAACCTCATGGTGAAGGATCTTTATGAAGTTTGCTACATCTTGGGGATCAAGATCCAAAGGGATAGATCCAAGAGGATGTTGAGGCTGTCACAGTCCACCTATGTAGACAAGGTGTTGAAGTGTTTTGCGATAGAGAACTCTAAGAGAGGGTCTCTACCGGCAAATCATGGGATAAAACTGTCAAAGAATGATTGTCCTTCTGTTGAAGTTGATATCAAGCACATTAAATATGTCACATATGCATATGCAATTGGGTCAATCATGTATGCCATGACTTGCATTAGGCCAAACGGGGCCTACGCTATCAACAACAATGATAGATACCAACAGAATCCGGGTGAGTCTCACTGGATTGTTGTCAAGACCATTCTGAAGTATCTTAGACGAACTAAAGAATGTTTCCATGTCTATAGTGGACAGTCAGAACCAGTAGTGACTGGTTATGCTGACGCAATTTTCCAATCCGACTATGTGACACGTGTTTTGCAACACACTAACCTCTAAAGTATAAGATGGTCGTTTCGTGCCCGGTTAAATATCGATCCATGAGACTAGGATGGTGAATATAGTCCAATTGCTATGTGTTGTCGCATGATTATAGTGTGAAACGAATTGGAAACTTAAAATAAGCAATATCCAACAATCGAACAAAGATAAACAATAAACGACCAAGCTAAGAGAAAGTAATTAAATAGCAAACGAGTTTGTTCACCAGCGAGAGAATATGTGCTCGGGTGTTTTTCCTTGTGAGACGATTGTCAAAAGATCAATTATGGTGTTTACCTCTATTTTCGGTTATTCCATAAGGGCGATCACTAAACATATACCATTCCCGTATTTGGTAAGCCTAGGGTACGATATTGGTTAAAATCCTAGGATCGAGAGGTGAATCTCCCTTTGCTAACCCGGGTAATTGCACGGATATGGTCCTCTAATTAGCTAACTACTCTGTCACAGTGTGTTCCCACTTGTAGACTAAGTTTGATGCTCCTATGTGCTCTTCACTACCCACTCAAGGTTTTAACTCAAGAAGATAATGTAGAAGGGGGGTTCTAAAGTATCTACCCAACTCTCGTTGTGATAGGATTTAATCGACTCCAATTCGGGTGAATTAAACCAATACACATATGCCTAAGTCCGTCTACCCAACTCTCGTTGAAATAAACTAGCTAAAACACACAAGCTCATAGCAAAACCACCAAAATAGAACAAGAAAATTCCCCTAATCTAAAGGATAACCATCAATAGAGATAAACATCCATAATCAAGCAATTTAAACAATCATCACCACAATTCTAAACACCCAAACACTAATAACCTTAGCCCATCATAATTCCAATCAAACCCATAAACAATAAAAAACATAAACCCATAAACATAATCATTAAATCAAATAAAGCAATAAAAGGGATAGAAGTCACCAAATAAAGCAAATACAACTTGAATCTCGTCTTGAATCTCGTCTTGGCTCTTGAACCCAAAGAAATCTACCCTAAAAAACAATAATCTCTCTAATGGAGTGTTGGTGTGTGTGGAGAAGAAGAAATTCTAAAACCCTACCTAAACCCCTCCGTTAAATCTTCAACTCCTACTGGTGCCTTTTCTATTTTCTTATCCTCCCGTTGCTCACCAAAATCGCTGAAGTTATATAAGAAACCAATGGCGAAATAACACTTTTATATACCAAAGCAACTTATAATTGGTGGTCAATGAGTTGTTCCCTACTTCACTGAAATCGTGCTGCAATTGGCGCTGAGTGAATTGAATTTTGCGCTTTTTTCATTGTATTTTCACACTGAATGAACGTGTAGCATTTCTTTAATTGGTGGACCCATCTAGCAGCTGACTTCTTTCTCAATTTGTTGCGGCTGCTAGTTGCTGTTTCAATTGCCAAAACTGGTGGGCCCATGTATTGAAATTGCAGCTGCTAGCTTTGCTTTTCCATTTCCACTGCTCAATCAATTCCTATTAATTCTTCAAACAATGGGCCTGCAGCTTCTTTAATTTGAGCCGCCAAATGGGCCTCCAATATCTGTTGGGCCACTTTTGCTTTCATTTTTGCGAGTGGGTTCGAGTGGATTTTTTTTCAGCTGCGCGTCATTTTTGTTTTGCTCATAACTCGAGTTCCTGAACTTCGATTGAGTTGATTCTTTTTTGGTTGCGACCGTCTCTTCAAAGAGCTTCACGTGGTTCACCACTCTTCTCAAATCTCTTTCTAGATCAAAGCAGTTTTTAATTCAATTCCAGCTCGTTTTCACTCGTTTCCTACACAAAAAATCAAACACGCCTTTTCTCCACATTTAGGCACAATTAAGTGAAATTAGTGCAATAAAAGCATGGATTCCTATCAAATTGAGCACTAAAATCACATAAATACAAGCAATTACGACACCTAATCAACCCCCCAAACTTAAAGTGTTGATCTTCCCCGAGCAACGAAGAAAATAGAACAAGGGGGAGGAATTGTGAAGTATGCAATGTATGGACACCAAGACTTATGCAATGGACTTCAAGGATCATATCAAATGAATAAGGAATCACACGTGAACTCTCATACTACAGTCAAATATGCAATGATCAAGATAAGACAAGTTCAAGTGTACTATCTTCACTCTCTTATGAAAGTAATTCACTCAAAGCTCACGTGTTTCAAGGGACGTGTTTACACTCTTTCAATCAATTCACTCCATACACATCCATAGGTTTGCCCTCATCTCAATTCTCCACCAACTCTTTTGGATAGGTAATCAAATCAAATAGGACTTTCACAAGATGGTAATGTAGGCTCTTTGGACAAAGGTGTGGTAAAATTTTGGGAACAAAGTGACTCAATCCTTTGTAGAGCAACAAGTGTTGGTAAATCAATCACTCGAGAATTTTTAGGACACAAACTCACACTCATTTCTCTTTCTTTTCTCATTTCAATGCTCACAAGTACCCAATTCACCTTCCCTTTCTTTTTTTTTTCTCTTGAAGCAATTTTTCTTTTTCAAGCTCATTTGAAACCTTGTTTTCTTCTTTTTTTTTTCATTTTTCAAGGTTCCTTCTTTCATTTTTTTAGAGCTCTTTTTCTAGCCTTGTTTCTCTTTTTCACATTTTTTTTTCTCAAGGCTTATTTTCTTTCTTTCCTCATCCTTGTTCAACATCTTTTTGCTTTTTTCTCAACTTTTTCACATTGACAACTCAAAATCCACTCATTTAAATTTTGTCCTTCCATTATTTATCAACCATGAAGCTCTACAAGTCAATAGGGATCAAAAAGGGGCTCAAGAAAGAAATGATAAAAATGGCTAAATCAATGTAGCTTGCCAACAAAAATAGGCATAAAGGCTCAAAGGGGCTTACTACGGATTGACTTCATTCGGTGGGATTTATTTGGCCAAGTGACTCATCAAACCAAAAATGGCCTCCAATCATCTTTAACATCTTCCCAAAAACATGATCTCAAACAAGACAAAGGGGCAAGTTCTAGCATGCATTTTGTGAATGATCCTCTCAAGAAAAGAAACTTAAATCATGATATGAATTATTCAAAAGACTCAAATCTCTCAAGTTTAGCAATAGGGAATAGAAACACTATCCCTAGTCTATCAATCACAAAACACATACTCAAGTAGTACAATCATCCAACGAGTAACCACCTCATCACATCCAATATTACCAATCATCCAAGCACAAATCTCAACATCAAACACAAAAGCATCCACCACAATCCAATCAATACTCAAGGAGCAAATATACCACCAAATCATTCAATAATATAGCACAATGCAAACCACCAACAAGTAATGACCACCATCAAGTAGACAAATGGGTGCGCCGGTGCAAATAAAACGTAAAATAACGACTACCCTCCCCCCAAACTTAGATATTGCTAAGCAATTCTAAGTTTGGAAAAAGGAGTAGTTTACCATGAAATTGCACCAAGCACCATACTCATAAGCACACACTTCAAATATAGACAAGTAAATCAACCTCAACTCCACACTTAACACCAAGGCAAAACTCATGTACAAGTATATATCACACATTAAGCCCAAAAAGTTGTCAAAAGGTGATCATCACCAAAATTCTCAAAACAGGGGTGCGTCGGTGCAAATGTAAAATGCATAAGAAAATGCACGCCCCCCAAACTTAGACTTTGCAAAGCAAATTTAAGTTCGGGGAAAGTGCTTGTACCTAAAGTGACATTCGAGTACACATCTTCCTTTAAGCTCGATAATCCACCAAGCCTCGAACACACGACCCCATCACCTACAAAAAATAACACTAGACAAAACACTATCAAACGAACAACACAAAATACATAAAAGCACGTAAAAATGGGTTGCCTCCCATTAAGCGCTAGGTTTAACGTCCTATGCCGGACGGAACTTGAGTCTTTCAACTCATCGGTAAGGTCATGAATATCGATCCTCCTTGCCTTCGTATTTCAATCTATTGGCCTCAAAATCAAGAAGACTCTCATGAAAGATCAACCAACAACCTCCATCTCTCTTGCATAACTTATGGATGATGGAATTCTACAAATTGTATCTATTTTCTCTCACCATCATCTCTTGCCTTTCTTTCTCTCTTATCTCAAGAATGCCCAAACTTTTCTCAATTTCTTTCTTTTGATTGTAAGTATCAAGAGGCAAGACAAAATCAATAGAAGCTTCTATATCCAATAAAGTGAAAATTGAAGAGTCTAAGGGATTAAAAATGCTCATTTCACTCTCCAAAATATTTTTGGATACTTCTTGATTTTCCTTGTTGCTTACATCCATCAATGGATACTCCTCTTCATCTTTTTTGACAATAAGATTAACATCCTTATCCTTCTCATCGCTTGGGACCTCTTCCTCTTCTTCATCATCCTCTCTTTCTTCTTCTTCTTCAAATAAGGGATTAGTGTAACAATCAAATGAAGGATTGATATAAGCATGAGGAAAGTATGGATCAAGAGATTTCTCAATTTTTTCTTGGACACAATGTTTAACAACATCGATGGATTTGCACTCCTCCGCTTCGAATGTATGTCTCATGGCTTTATAGAAGTCGAAAATAAGCTCCTCATCATTGAGCTTCAAGGTCACCTTGCCCGTGTACATGTCCACCACCGCTCTTGCGGTAGCTAGAAACGGTCTACCCAAGATCAAAGGAATTTCAACGTCCTCTTCCATCTCTAGCACCACAAAATCCGCCGGAAATACAAACTTGTCAATCTTCACTAGCACGTTCTCCACAATTCTCTTTGGATAAGTGATAGAACGATCCGTCAATTGTAACGTCATGGACGTTGGTTTGAGCTCCTCCATTTTCAAATGGTTGTAAATCGATAAGGGCATGAGATTGATGCTCGCACCAACGTCACATAGAGCGTTTCTCTTCTCCGTGTTACTCAACTCACACAACAAGGTTATGCTCCCCGGATCTTTGACTTTTTTAGGGAGGTTTCTTTGGAGTAAGGCACTACACTCACTTGTTAGGCTTATCATTTCACACTCATCCGTCTTCCTTCTCTTAGTGACCAACTCTTTGAGAAATTTCGCATAAGACGGCATCTCTTCGATTGCCTCCAAGAAAGGCACGTTCAAGGTCACTTTCTTGAAGATTTCTAAGAATTTTGCGAACTTATCATCTAGCTTCTTCTTCATGAAACGTTGAGGAAAAGGTGGTGGAATTGGGGTTTTAGGAATTCCCGTCCATCACACTCAACCTTCTCATTTTTCTTCTTTAACTCCTTAATCTTTTTCCATTTAGGAACCTTTTTCTCCTCAACACAAGCATCCTCAACAACAATCTCCTCCTTCTTATCTCTCTTTTTATCCTCCAAAGGCATGCTCGACCCATCATACCTCGTGCCACTCCTCAATTTAATGGCCTTGCAATGTTCTCTAAGATTCACCTCCATTGTGGAATAAAATTTCCCCTTATCTTTCCCTTGGCTTGAGGATGCCACTTGCCCCATTTGGAATTCCAAGTTCTTCAATTGGTTTGAGAGAGAAGCTATGGCATGAGGGACATTACTAAAATTCTTCAAATCATCTTCTATCTTATCAAACCTTTGATTGGACTTGAGTGTTTGTTGATTCGATAGAGAGATGAATGTGACCAAACTATCCTCTAAAGTTTGCCTCCCTTCATTGTTGAGTGCACAGGCTCCGGGATCAAGTCCCGGTGGTAGAGTGAAGGCGGTCTTCGGGTTTGAGTATGAGAAGTTTTCATGTTTTCGGAGGTTTGGATTGTAGGAATTGTTGTATGGGAAGGTTTGATTATTTTGGTATTGGTTGTTGCCTTGGTTTTGGAAGTTTTGTTGATGGTTGTTTTGGCTAGAAGGTTGGTTTTGGCTTGGGAATTGTGAATGAGGATTGTTTTGGTTGAGAAAGTTTTGGGAAGAGTTGTTTTGGTTACGGTTTTGGTAGTTTTGGTTAGGGGCTTGACTTTGGAAATTTTGGTTAGGGGCTTGGTAATGGTTTCCTTGGAAATTTTGGTTTCCTCGGTAACTTCCTTGTTAATAATGACCCTTACCCATGTAATTGGCCTCCTCCACATGATCAAAACTTTGTGGCATTTCCATGTTTCCTCCCATCATTCCCCTCTTTTGACTCTCCACTAATGAATCTACTTTGTTAATGAGGAGCTTAATTGCCTCCGTCATTGCATTGTTTGGATCACTATCCACTTGAGCAACTCGTGAGCCATAAATCTTTCGGCGGGCCAATTGAAAGTGTTGTTAGCAATTCTCTCGATCAAATCAATCCCTTCCGTCCCGGTTTTATCAAACACCGAGCCACCCGCCGAAGAGTCTATAAGCATTTGTGCCTCATCATTTAACCCATAGTAGAAATAGCTCACAATTTGATCCTTTGACGAAGTTGTGTTGAGGACATCTTCAAAGCATAGCATTGTACCTCTCCCAAGCCTTATACAAGTTTTCTCCATCCCTTTGATGAAATTGGGCAATCTCCTTCTTGCAATGGAGGGTCATTGATGGTGGGAAGAACTTCATTAAGAATTTTTGACCTAAGACATCCCATGATCCAAGGCTATCGGGAGGTAAGGACGAGATCCAATCCTTCGCCTTATCTCTCAAGGTAAATGTGAAAAGTCGGGCCCTCCATGCATCGTCCGTCAAACCCCTAATCTTGACTGTATCCGCATATTCTAGAAATTTGGCGATGTACCTATTAGGGTCTTCATTTTTGCCTCCCCCGAATTGTTGTTTTTGGAGCATTTGAATGAGCCCCGACTTGATTTTGAAATTGTTAGCCGCTATAGGTGGACGAGCAATGCCATCATAGTGTCTTTGCACTTGTGGGTTGAAATAATCACACATACTACGTTCCCTATTTTCACCCCCTTCCAAATTCATTCGGTGGTTTTGATTTTCTCCAATTAATCTCCGATTTCGGTCCAGATTTCTTCTCCTAGCCGTTGCTTCGATCTCAAGGTCAATAGGAATTGGTTTAATTCCACTTGTCCTTGTGTTCATGCACACCTAGAAAATCAACAAAGACCGCAATCTCTAATCCAATTATTAGCAAGGTTAGTTACTAAAAAGAAAAAGACACTACTAATCATGTTCAACGAACAACTAGTTATACTCAACACAACCTAGTCCCCGACAACGGCGCCAAAAACTTGACACGTGTTTTGCAACACACTAACCTCTCAAATATAAGAGGGTCGTTTCGTGCCCGGTTAAATATCGATCCACGGGACTAGGATGGTGAATATAGCACAATTGCTATGTGTTGTCGCATGATTATAGTGTGAAACGAATTGGAAACTTAAAACAAGCAATATCCAACAATCGAACAAAGATAAACAATAAACGAGCAAGCTAAGAGAAAGCAATTAAATAGCAAACGAGTTTGTTCACTAGCGAGAGAAGATGTGCTCGGGTGTTTTTCCTTGTGAGACGATTGTCAAAAGATCAATTATGGTGTTTACCTCTATTTTCGGTTATTCCATAAGGGCGATCACTAAACATATACCATTCCCGTATTTGGTAAGCCTAGGGTACGATATTGGTTAAAATCCTAGGATCGAGAGGTGAATCTCCCTTTGCTAACCCGGGTAATTGCACGGATATGGTCCTCTAATTAGCTAACTACTCTGTCACAGTGTGTTCCCACTTGTAGACTAAGTTTGATGCTCCTATGTGCTCTTCACTACCCACCCAAGGTTTTAACTCAAGAAGATAATGTAGAAGGGGGTTCTAAAGTATCTACCCAACTCTCGTTGTGATAGGATTTAATCGACTCCAATTCGGGTGAATTAAACCAATACACATATGCCTAAGTCCGTCTACCCAACTCTCGTTGAAATAAACTAGCTAAAACACACAAGTTTCATAAAGAAACCACCAAAATAGAACAAGAAAATTTTCCTAATCTAAAGGATAACCATCAATAGAGATAAACATCCATAATCAAGCAATTTAAACAATCATCACCACAATTCTAAACACCCAAACACTAATAACCTTAGCCCATCATAATTCCAATCAAACCCATAAACAATAAAAAACATAAACCCATAAACATAATCATTAAATCAAATAAAGCAATAAAAGGGATAGAAGTCACCAAATAAAGAAAATACAACTTGAATCTCGTCTTGAATCTCGTCTTGGCTCTTGAACCCAAAGAAATCTACCCTAAAAAACAATAATCTCTCTAATGGAGTGTTGGTGTGTGTGGAGAAGAAGAAATTCTAAAACCCTACCTAAACCCCTCCGTTAAATCTTCAACTCCTACTGGTGCCTTTTCTATTTTCTTATCCTCCCGTTGCTCACCAAAATCGCTGAAGTTATATAAGAAACCAATAGCGAAATAACACTTTTATATACCAAAGCAACTTATAATTGGTGGTCAATGAGTTGTTCCCTACTTCACTGAAATCGTGCTGCAATTGGCGCTGAGTGAATTGAATTTTGCGCTTTTTTCATTGTATTTTCACACTGAATGAACGTGTAGCATTTCTTTAATTGGTGGACCCATCTAGCAGCTGACTTCTTTCTCAATTTGTTGCGGCTGCTAGTTGCTGTTTCAATTGCCAAAATTGGTGGGCCCGTGTATTGAAATTGCAGCTGCTAGCTTTGCTTTTCCATTTCCACTGCTCAATCAATTCCTATTAATTCTTCAAACAATGGGCCTGCAGCTTCTTCAATTTGATCCACCAAATGGGCCTTCAATATCTGTTGGGCCCCTTTTGCTTTCATTTTTGCAGGTGGGTTCGAGTGGATTTTTTTTTCAGCTGCGCGTCATTTTTTGTTTTGCTCATAACTCGAGTTCTCGAACTCCGATTGAGTTAATTATTTTTTGGTTGCGACCGTCTCTTCAAGGAGCTTCACGTGGTTCACCATTCTTCTCAAATCTCTTTCTAGATCAAGCAGTTTTTAATTCAATTCCAGCCCGTTTCCACTCGTTTCCTACACAAAAAATCAAACACGTCTTTTCTCCACATTTAGGCACAATTAAGTGAAATTAGTACAATAAAAGCATGGATTCCTATCAAATTGAGCACTAAAATCACATAAATACAAGCAATTACGACATCTAATCACTATGATGATTACAAATCACAGTCAGGTTACGTTTCATTCTCAATAATGAGGCGGTCAGTTGGAATAGTTCCAAACAAAAGGACCGCAGATTCAACAATCGAAGTTGAGTACATTGCTGTATCAGAAGCCTCAACGAGGCTGTCTAGATTTTATAGTTCTTAAGAGAACTAGGGGTAGTTCCGAGTGTCAGTTGTCTAATAAAATTTTATTGAGACAACGCTGGTGCGATTGCGCAAGCAAAGGAACCGAGATCAACAAGCATAAACGAGCATGTACCCAGACTTATCATTTGATCCGAGAGATCATAAGGATAGGAGAAATATAATTAAAATGTATTCCCACATATTTAATATGGCAGACCCTTTCACCAAAACATTGAGTGTTCATGTACACACTAAACATTTGATGTTCTAGGGGTTAGACAAGTAGGTGATTGACTCTAGTCCAAGTGGGAGATTGTTAGTGTTAGTGTCCTAGAGACAATCTATTGTAAGGACATAATACTCGATGATATTCTGTTTGATTTAATATTATAGTTCATTTAATATTAATGTATGGCAATACACTTGTTTGAATATTATGTTTGATTGTTTGCATTTAATCATGCAAGTGTTCCCATGAGTCATTGTTGTCATTGAGGTTGTGAGAACTCAGATGACTTAAGCATGATTCTCAAATAGCCCCGATCAAGGATCATCAAGAATGAGATATTGATGATGCAATAGAGATTGGTGTGCGATCTGCATCATACTCTTAGAGAGTGTAGTAAGATCTCACTTACTATGAGATACTACGTATCTCATGATGGATGCACAAATACCTTAGAGGGTATTGGTATACCCATCCGAGAAACCGTTTGATGTAGTTCCACTATATGTGTCTACTAGTGTCTCGGTTAGTGGGAGCGATGTGATACTCCTTTGACTTGAGGTCAATAAGCACGACATGTGTGGGATGATAAACTTTGACCATGACCGACGCTTGCACCCTTCCATGGGTAGATATGGCTTGGATTGGGTTCATTATGAAAGGCATGTGCGTGGTAGTTGAGCCAAGAATAGGATTCATTCCTCAAAGTGGATTTAGAGAGAATACTCATCTTCTCATCATAATTGGATCTAAGTCATCGGTCGATGCACGTTAGCTTAGACTTTGTGGCTAAGTGTGACATACATGATCAATTAGTGATTAAAGATAAATTGATTAAGTTATTTGAATAGACACTTCATCATGTTCAAGACTTAATCGAGTATTCGCAAATGAAAGGAGGAAATCGTAATAGCCCACGTTTCAGTTACAGGTAGTTGCACTTTTCTCGCAACGTACCTCATATATTGAGAATGTCTGATTTATTGTCTAGGGTTCAATTAAGACCGTTAGTTTGACTAATCGCTCGATATATGAGGGCCTATGGGTCACACAACAAGTAGTTCTCTTTTACGGATTATAGTTGGTTGATTAAATGTTAAATCAGATTTAATGTTTAATTTATGGAGAAGTAATTAGTAATAGATTAATTTGAAATTAATTATTATTAATATTTAATTAAATTGGATTTAATTAAATAAGAATTCCTAATAATTATATTTGGAATATAATTGTAGGATTTAATGTATATGGAAATAAATCGTAGAGATTTTCATATAAGGCATTTAAATCCGTAGAGATTTATATTTAGGGAATTAAATTAAAAGGAATTAATTTAATTCAAGATTAGGGATTTTATTTCCCTAATTGGGCTAGCTTGGGAAATAAGCTAAGCCTCCCTATATATACAAGCTCGTAGGAATTCACAAATAGTATCACTTCATATTTTCTCCATAAGATCTAGAGTTAGAATTTTCCTAGCAAATTCATCTCAAGATTCAACGCTGGCAAATCTGTGCAAGTCCGTAATTGGGGATTACGTGGATACCATAGTAGAGAAAATTGTATACGAATTACTACAAGAATTCTGTTTACGTTAACTCATTTTTAATTATGCAATTAATTGTTCGTTGTTGGTGAACTGTTTATTTCCGTTGTGCATGTATTACGTGTTTACGTGCCTTTAAATTCCAACACAAATTCTTTTCAAAGTATTCACACGTCCTTGTTCAATAATCCGGTGGGAGGATGCTCACGAACAATTAACAAAAGGAAAAAAAAAATTATGTTGCACCACCTTTGTGGATTTTTAATTTTTCCAACACATGGAATTATGTTGGGGATGAAAAAATTATCCCCTATTTATAAGCATAGAGGGGGGACAAAAATTAGGTTTTTATTGTCTCATGGAAAATTTTCTTGTATCTTCTTCAAGATATAATCTTGAATATATCATATATATTCTATTTCCAAAAATAAATCCCAACAAAATCTTCTCCTCTATTTTTATAAGCAATTTTCAAAAATTTCTCATTAATGGGAAGAAATAAGATCTTTGACTTTTCTTGAATTTATGAGATCTTGTATTCCAAGAAAATATATTTTTCCATAAAATCTTTCCAAGAAAATCAAGAAAATATTTTCTCTCTCTTCATTTAATATTTTCGAAAAAAAAATGAAAAATTAGGCAACAATAATTTCTTTTATTTTAATCACATTTTTCAGTTATTGGACTTTATCTTTGGGCTACTTGAGGGGCTTTAGGAGAATTAAGATTTGACCTTTCAATGGACCTTGAATTATCAATATTGAGCCACAATATTATTCAAGCCCATTAATATTAATTAATTTCACTATATAATTAAATTGTACTATCCATCATAACCCATATTACTGTAATATGGCTCCCGATTATTATTTTTCGTGTTTAAGATTATTTAGTCCATTAATTAATTCAAGCCACTGAAAAACTTTATATTAATTAACATCTTTTTCCTTTGAGTAAAAACAGCTCAACATTATTATACATACCGGAAACTAATTTCACTTGCAAGATTTGGTATGATAAAACTTCTGAGCCCACCAAGGGGACAAATCACGCAAGACGTACTTGCACACGATTCTCCATATTAAATCTTAGCAATCGTCATGTAACTAATAATATTGCCCAAGATACAAAGTATTGAATCATATTGATTCTCTACTCAACATAGGTCAAAACAGTAATTATTAATTTCACGCGATCCTATTTAAGGAACGGAGATTAAGAAACAACGAACCGCTGAGGTCTAATTCTTCTATATTCAGTACTGAAGAATTTATCCTCGTTGTAGGTCTTATTCAGCGCATCATAATGCACTAGTGTAATCTCTTGGTCAAGACAAGTCAATTTGAGCCTTACACTTCAACCTTTCACGATGGATTGTTCATTTTCATCTAGGTTGTGAATTTGTACTTATTTACAAGGGACTGTTAATGTGATCTTCTGTGATCTGGTATCACCAAATTAACTACAATGTAACACGTACTATTTATTGAACAGGTATGCAGTAATTATATATAACACTCATTCATATTTAAAGCAACATGTGATAAATAATTTAATTTCAGTAAATAAGATAGAAATTCAGTTTGGTTATACAAAGTAAAATCATATTTTCTAGTATAACCCTAACAAACATGTCCTACATGGACATTGTGGGTGTTCATGCAATTTACATCATCGGATGAGGATAAAAAGTGGCTGGAATGGTCCTATGTGGGCAAGCTCAAAGATAAATGCCCATGAATGGAGATTGTTCTTATCTGTGTTCCATTGAATCACTGCTGTCATTGAGTACGTGAGAACTCAGATGACTTAAGCGTGATTTTTAAACAGCCCCGATCAATGATCATCGAGAATGGGATATCGATGGCGCAATGGAGATTGGTGTGCGATCTGCATCATACTCTTAGAGAGTGTAGTAAGATCTCACTTACTACGAGATACTAGGTATCTCATGATGGATGCACAAATACCTTAGAGGGTATTGGTATACCCATCCGAGCAACCGTTTGATGTAGTTCCACTATATGTGTCTACGGGTGTCTCGGTTAGTGGGAGCGATGCGATACTCCTTTGACTTGAGGTCAATACGCACGACATTCGTGGAGTGATGAACTTTGACCATGACCAATGTTTGCACCCTTCCATGGGTAGATATGACTTGGATTGGGTTCATCATGAAATACATGTGTGTGGTAGTTGAGCCAAGATAAGGATTCATTCCTCAAAGTGGATTTAGAGAGAATACTCACCTTCTCGTCATAATTGGATCAAAGTCATTGGCCAATGCACGTCACCTTGAACTTTGTGACCAAAGGTGACACGAATGATCAATTAGTGATTCGAGATAAATCGATTAAGCTATTTGAATAGACACTTCATCATATTCAAGGCTAATCGAGTATTCGTGAATGAAAGGAGGAAATCGCAATAGCCCATGTTACAGTTACAAGTAGTTGCACATTTTTTGCAACGTACCTCATATATTGAGATTGTCTTATTTATTGTCTAGGGTTCAATTAAGACCGTTAGTTTGACTAATCGCTCGATATATGAGGGTTTATGGGTCACACAACAAGTAACTCCCGTGTACGGATTAGAGTTGGTTGATTAAGTATTAATTAGATTTAATATTTAATTTATGGAGAATTAATAATATATTAATTTGTAATTAATTATTATTATTATTTAATTAAATTAGATAAAATTAAATAAGAATCCCAAAATAATATTATGGAATATTATTGTAGGAAAATATCTGTAGGGAAAAACGTATCTTTGAGATATGGTTTTCAAGATAAGGAATTATCTTCCTAATAGAGATTTGCTTAAGATATGAGCTAATCTCTCCCTATATATATGAGGTCCCGGGATTCATTATTTACTACAACAAGAAAACCTAGTTTCTCCATAAAATCTAGGATAGGAATTTTCCTAGCAAATTCCGTCTCAGATTCAACGCTGGCAAATTCTTGCAGATCTGTTCACGGGATTACGTGGATACCATAGTTGAGAAATCTGCATTTGATCTGTTGTAAGATTTCTCTTTATGTTTATATGTACTCAATTATGCAATTGTATGTTCGTTGTTGGTGAACTATTTATTTCCGCTGCGCATGTATTATGTGTTTATGTGTTTCTATATTCCAATATAATCGCCCCTTATTCATATGATTGTTATATTTCAAATCCTTTGAATTTTTGTGAGAAGTTATTTATGATATTATTAATAATATAATTTTTAATCTATAATATTAATTTTTCTAATTTAATCTATGTCATTCAATCTTTTGTAAAATAGAGTTAATATAAATATTTTAATTCTTATATTTTACCAATTTTTTATCGCGTCTGTCTAAGGACTTTCTTCGTCTGTATGCAGATTTTTTTTTCCGTCTCATCTTTTTTTGAAGACATTTATTGGAAGATTCATAGAGGTTTCTTAGACAATTCTGTTGTGTACTAAAATATCGGATTAAGAGATTTAGATGTGGCTAATGATTCTAGTAACGCAAACAAGTAAATAATCGTAAATCGAACAAGAACACTGGGAGAGCAAGATTGTAATCTTAATTTTTCTAATTTAATCTATGTCATCACAAGGATTACATGAACTACTAGTAACACAACTTAAATTTGGTGTTGTATATATGATGAAATGGGAGCAAGATTGGGAGAGATTGAGAGTGAGAGCCCCTTACAATGGGGGGTTTGGTCCTCTATTTATAGAGGAGCAACTCTAAAAGCTAAAATACTATTAATTCATCTCGGCTCTTTATTCTAGGGTTTTATTACATCCGTGGATCAAAACATTAAAACTAAATCTATTTTACATTAAATGTTCTTGTCTTGTCTCGTAAAGTTGACGTTGACTCTTGATCTTGTTGGATTCCACATATTTTTGGGTACATGATCTCCTGTCGGGTAGGGTTGATTCGGGCCTAGGTGGGCCCTGCTGACGTGTCAGATTCGATCACATATTCATGATAATTTTTGCTACAACAAATTCATTTTTCAAAATATCACTTCATAATTTATTATTTTATATTCCCTCTTATTCTTTTTAAATATCAGTAGCATGTAATCTGGCATACTACGCGAGATTGAAAATAGTTTTTATATCTTTGATTTTAAATTAAATACTAATATTTAATTAGTTTGATTAATTCAATGATAGCTCCTATAGCTCTCAACAACCAAATTAATGCACACTATAAAATGCATGTTGGAATTCTTCATGAAAAAAGAAGTAATTTGATTGCTATTGAGTTTTGGGTTTGTGTGGTGTGGATTTTGTGGACTTGGAAAAATAAGAAGATTTTTGAAGGGGTGATTTCCAATATAGATAAGGATATAGATGAAATCAAATGTCAATTTTGGAGCTGGTATTCTGCTAAATTCCAGATTATAGGCACTGGTTCATTAAAAGATTGGTTTGTAAATCCTAGAGAAATGTTAGATATTTGAAAACTTTTGTAAATTTTAGATGATGGGCATATTTTATACCCGCCATTAATAAAGTTACTTTTTTACCGATAAAAAAAAAAAACCAATGATAGACATAATTTTTATTTTTTAGTATTGCATGTGCATATTTTCATTCATTTCTTATTCTAAATTACTTCCCCTCATTCTTCATAATGTATTTTTAGTCTATTAAAATATTTTTATAATAAATATTGTTCTGATATTTTCTCCCTTCATTATATCATATATACCCATAATAATTAATTTTTATGGTCATTTAAATTTTCTTATGCCAACATTAACCTTAATTTTTTATAATTAAATATTTTTCATAATAATTACTATTGACTGGAAAAATTATTCACACAACATATTTGTAGAAAATTTTAAAAAAAAATTAATAACCATGGAAAGTAATTATGAGGGGTGTATATGAGATATGAGAGGTGAAAATGTCAAAACGACATGTATTTAGTAAATAATATATGAGACTGAAATGAGTATGATATTTAATTTTAATGTGAGAAAGTAATTTAGAATAAAAAATAAGTGAAAATATGCAAAAACTATTAGAATATAAAAAGTGTGCATGTATGTAATTGAATTAATTAAATATTTAATTCAAAATTATACTAAAAATATTATTTTGAATCTCACATAGTACGCCGAGGGTTACGCGCTAGTATCTCCATATTTTAAAAAAGACAAAAACTCATATGAGACGATCTCATGCAGTATGACAAGACACAACTTAACACAAATTACATCCACCGTTCTCAAAATGTTAAAACGTCAATACCCAAAATCACCGTGAAACCGCCTCATGTGCGGCTTTTTCAAAAAATGCCATCATAAACTAATCCAACAAAGCAAAAAATGCATTTGTGTGGCAAAATGACCCCTCGTAGAACAATCAAATCAAACATAAAATGCATTTATTTTGTGTGAACAACTTAACAAATCCAACCCTAAAGCCCATTTTCTCTTATATCGTCTCACTTCCCACCTCCCACCTCATATAAACGTTTCAACACCGCCGCTTCTCTTTCTTCGACCTCGCATCGCAGGCGAAAAAGGATCTAGGGTTTCTGCATCTTCTCAGCAATGGTAATTCCGATTTCTCTGTAAATGAAGTATAGATTTGCGCTTCTTTCTTCGGCTCGATTTTGATGAAAAATCCATGCTTATATGTTTAAGTAATTGATGTAAATGCGTAGTTTTCTATCTCGTTCATGGTTTCAGTCATTTTAGATTTTTATTATTATTATTCATTGATTCGTTTGTCTTGGGTTTTGTTGTTAGATTTCAACCTGTGTATGTAGAATATTTCAGTGTTAATTATGGTATTAGACATGGACTGAGATTTTAATCAGCCTGCATTATGATGTTTTTGTTCGAACGTTATTAGTGATTTTCCTTCTACATCGAATGATTTCAGTGTAGAATTAGGCTTTCCTTTTAATTTATGCATTTAAAACAGTACTCGTTTAGATAATTTGATATTTTAATTGTTGATTTGTTAGAAGATTCCATTAGCATGGAATTTGCTTCTGAGGTCTATCATGATGGATTTACTTACTGAAGAACTGACCTTAATTGTTGATAATACCTTCTAATTTCTGTTTATTAACGTCTACCTGTTTTCCAATGCTCCGTTAATTTACAGGCGATGGGTTTGAAGAAACATTTGAAGAGGCTCAATGCCCCGAAGCATTGGATTTTGGACAAACTTGGTGGAGCTTTTGTAAGCAATTAGCCTCATTTGTATTTTGCACCTCACAAATACCTTAAATATGATATAATAGACATTCTTGCTTTATTTTAATACTTGTTAAATCTGGATTCAGGCCCCCAAACCATCATCTGGACCCCACAAATCAAGGGAATGCTTGCCATTGATTCTAATTCTGCGTAATAGGCTTAAGTATGCCCTTACCTACCGTGAGGTCATTGCTATACTGATGCAGCGTCACGTCCTTGTTGATGGAAAGGTTAGGACAGACAAGACCTATCCTGCGGGTTTCATGGGTATGCATTACTCCATAACTTTTATTTTTTTTATTGGCTTTGTTTTAAGGATTTAGGTATATATTCTTGGATTTCCTCTAGGCACATGTGTTTCTTTGATTCACGTAGGAATGGATATGTTACATTTCTGAAATATTGTTCTCGATATTCCTTTGAAGCTTTGTTTCTTTTGTTAAAATGGTGTATCTCAATATTTAGTGTTGTCTCTATCCCAAAGACCAATGAGAATTTCCGTCTCCTTTATGATACCAAGGGTAGATTCAGGCTGCACTCTATCAGTGATGAGGAAGCAAAGGTCCACTCTGCTCATTTTGTTATATTCTTGTTGGTGTTTAGAATTTTCAAGTTCCTTGCATCGTATTTTGCCTGTGATCTATTGGCAATAGCATTTATGCAAAAGTGAGTAACATTAGAGCTTATCGCTGGAATCTTGTCAAATTATTCTTGTATAAATGGTTGGTAATGCTGGGAGGAAATAAAAAAACAGTCAATATATTCTCATTGGATTGTTTACATTGCCTTCTGATAGTTTTTTTGGATATTCTTAATCTTCATTTCTATGTATGGGTATGGCTACGCAGTTCAAGCTATGCAAAGTTCGATCAGTTCAGTTCGGGAAGAAAGGGATTCCTTACCTGAACACGTACGATGGGAGGACCATTCGTTACCCTGACCCTCTTATCAAGGCAAACGACACAATCAAACTTGACCTGGACAGCAACAAAATTGTCGACTTCATCAAATTTGATGTAGGGAAAGTTGTGATGGTGACTGGTGGTAGAAACAGAGGGCGAGTTGGAGTGATCAAGAACCGTGAGAAGCAAAAGGGTAGCTTCGAGACCATTCACGTCCAGGATGCTACTGGTCATGAGTTTGCCACTCGATTAGGCAATGTTTATACAATTGGTAAGGGTACTAAGCCTTGGGTATCACTTCCAAAGGGTAAAGGTATCAAGTTGTCTATCATTGAGGAGGCTAGGAAGAGGCTTGCTGCCCAATCTGCAACTGCTTAGTTTATGTAATGAAATATCCTTTTGGGTTGTTTTAAAGAGTGGCATCATGAGTTGCCTGTTGTAGGTGATCTTTTATGGTGAATTATTTGTGTTTCTCCATCCTAAATTATATCTTCTGTTGGATTATTTTATTTTGGATATTTGCTGACCAATTTTACAAGTTTGAATCAGCGAGTTGTTTCTGTCTTAATTTTTATGATTCGTGGATAAATCATTAAATCTGCCTTTAAAATCATTTTTCTAGCATGCTTTGACGCTAAGAGTGTCAATAATATTTTTGGGTTCTGAATTTGTTTCGTGCTTTATGATGGCAAAAAGAATAAATCTGACTAGTATTTCACGTATATATGGAATTTTGCACAGATTTAAGTCCATTTGCGTGCCACAGGATTAAAGAATTTATCCAAGGATGGCTCTATTATTACCTAAGAAATTATTATTTTCATCCTCTAATCCTGTTTTAATGTACCATTTTGCAATTGTTTTTTACAAGACTAGTATGCATACTGAAAGACATACCAATATTTAATTTATATGAACTAATACTGTATATATTTAATTTATTTAATTTATATGAACTTATAGTATATATATTTTTAATTGATATTATTAAAATGTGTTCAATTGGTTTAAATTCGTCCACCACCTTTCTCTATTCTATGAACACCTCTTTACTTCTCTCCTTTCTTAGTCGTCCTTAATGGTTCAACCAACCAACATTAGTCAAACATCATATAAGAGTTTGTCATTTTGATCGAATAATATATAAAGGTTTGATCATTTTGGTCAGGCGATCAAAAAATATTTGATCCTCTTCGTTTTTATGCAAACAAATAAAGAGAAAAAATGTGATGAAAGAATGGAATGGCGTGAGAATTGAGTTTTTTTCTCCTTTTTTTTTTTTTATCGGACAAAGTTAGTTGTTAGATGTTAGTAGTTAGTATATCAAGCACTCAAACACTCTACAAATTCACCAAGCCACCTTATAACTCTCATGCTCCAATTCGTTCCTAAAGGGAATCGAACCTGGATCTTCCACTCAATTGAGAAGTCAAGTGGCCAGGTGGACTAAGCCACCTGGTTGAGTGAAAATTGAGTGATTGCTTCTAATTGTTGGGTACATCACTCACAAGCAACTGGTACACAATTAGGCCTTTTTTCAACTGAAAAGTTTAGTACACCAAGAAACATTCTCAAACGATAACATTGAACAAGAAACAAGATAAATTGTACTCCAGTATTTAGGATAGGCAAGAAAATAGAAAACCTGGCTAAAAGGATAACATTTTTAAATGATATGCTCACAAATAAAATAAGTATCTACACGTGAAAAATGGAAATGTAATAATCCATGGACTCCGTTCATACCCTCCCTCCATACTCAGAGAAACGCTCTGATAAAATTGCCAATTCTTTTATTCAGTTACTCTCTCCCTCACTTAAAGTACAAATAAGCAGACTGTTGCTTGTGAGTAAACAAGTAACATGCGGTTATATTTTTCATCTATAGAAACTACATAGCAGATAACCACCCAGAAATAATTTGTCCTTCGTGTAGGAATAATCAAGAATCTTGTGGAGTCTCAAATCTTGTGGGAGTATCAATCCCCATCATGCAGCAGAGCCCAGATATCAAAATTACAAGCAAGACAAGGCCCTGAAAAGTAATAAATATAGTAAGAGTTGGTCTTATGCAAAACAGTTTTACCTGCTTCGCAACTATCACTTTATAGTAAAACAACTACTCCCTCCGTCCCAACATTACTTGAACACTTGTCTTATTTGGACGTCCCAACATTACTTGAACATTCCAAAAATGGAAACAAACATAATATTAACACACACACAACACCCTTATTTTATTCCACTCAAACCCACTAAAACCCACTTTACTTGGTTTGCGTGTCATTTTCAGTGTTTAGTCCTCACGGGGAGGAGGGAGTAATATCTTTAATAATACTATCAAAACTAATAGCACCTTCTGATCAAACAACTTATATTGATTAAAAATACACTAAAAATGTAAACAAGTTGCATGGTAGAACTGCTTTACAAAAGATTTTCATAAAGGATTGTAGCACAGCGTAAAAAAATAAAGCCCAAATATGCCACAAAAAAATCGACTGATAATGTTGACTCAAAGAAAATCTACTTACCACTAGTATTCCTTCCAAAAGAGATGACTTAATCTGGCAAACTTCATCGCAGCGAGGGGCCTTAACTGATTCATTTCCCACCGTACCTTCAGCTAGAAATCGTTCTACTCCCCGAGTAGAGAGATGCTCAATAGATCTAGATGGATCTGAGATGTAGAGAACAGAGTATTCTGCACCCAACTGATTCACTGTATTCAGGAGTTGTGAAAGAATGTTGCCTGCATATGAAGGAAAACTATTTAGACCAATTATCCAAGCTGATACAAGGGTAGTACTCTCATAAAGCATGAGAGGAGTTCTAGCTTGAAGCAAGCCAAAAAGAAGTTTCTCGAGAAATTTTTAATAGCATTTTCTGCGATGTAGCATACTTTCAGAATGTGGTTGATCAGTATCTTGTGATGATACAGAACCTCCAGGGCACACCACTATCAGATCAGAATGCCCATCAGAAACTTTTTCAATCCTCGAGTTCAGGTAGTCCTACCAGCAAAACACTATGTCATTCAGTAGGACCAGAAAAAGTAACACGATTGAGTGTGCGACATCGTTATCAGGTACTTACATGAACTGACTGAGCATCATTTAATTTATCAAAATTTTCACCGTCTACAGAGCACGAACCCACTAATGCAATACGGATTTCAGAATTCTGCTGACAAGTATCACCAAACTCTGAAATCAAGGAGCTTTCTATAGATACTTTATCGTCTCCAGCAACTACATATGGAAAGGCAAAGGAGGAGTTGGAGTTTGCAAAGGAGTCCTGTCCATGACAAAGCCAAACTTTAGTACCAAGATGTCACAAATGCTAATATAAAAAGGAATCTACTCAAGTTGTGAGCAAACAAATTAACCTTGAGCAACTCTATAAGAGCCGGATCAGTCTTTGAGGGTCTGGATATTTCCTGAGAATGTAACTGCAGAAAGAAATACATACTTCAAGCCCCTGTAACAAAAACCTTATGGCATAATAGTTGTACGAAGATTGTTAGTTCTTCTGGATATATTAAACCAAAGATCGGTAATTTTGTATGACTTCCTGTCAGATTTAAAACAGATGCATATATAAATAAGTAATGCATCCATCCGAGTTGAATAGTTATATTCACACCTCATTTAAGTTTTTCTCTTGAAAAAATGTGGCTCGGTCATCATATCTTTAACTTTTACATGCATACGCCCACCTCCTTAATAAGTGGAAAAGAAACTTCAAGATGAATCATGCATGCCAGTCCAAGAAGAAATGTATATCACGAATGAGAGCAATGTTTTGAAGATTCCCCTGTGTCCTTCCATTTATTGAATAAGTTTGAGTTATTGCATGCCTTTATTTACATTTTTCTAAAAGCTAGTTTGATTACTTACTAAGAGAGAAATGATGTTGTATTGTTCTTAGTTGGTAGAGTAAGTTATGAAAGAGAGAGCACGAGGAGTGCACATGCATGCAAAATCTGATTACCAAATCAAACACATTTCTCTATTTTATCCCCACTTCTTCTCTTCTTTATTCTTCTACTAATTTTGATTACTTTACAGTGATTCAGCTCTGTAAAGTAAATATATATAGCTAGAATTATGACAACGAATGGCCTCAACAACAGTCAATAATTATTACTTCACGGTTAGAGCAGCACTACCTATGCCCAAGAGATCATGGGTTCGAGTCATTTGCTCTACCCAAAAACAAAAAAAATACTTCATAATAATATATTATCAGCCCAATGGAGCGAAAATTATTTCCACATACCAAGATGAGTCTTTTGTACAATGTTTTTTCATCAGTCACACGCTCCCTGAGAACTCTTCAATGGTCACACACTCAGACTCATCCTAAATTGCTCCAAGCCAAGCAGCTCAATCTAGGTGTTCTTAAGGGCTGTAAACGAGCACCAATGTAATGCATAATACTACCTCCGTCCCAAACTTGTTTATTACCCCTTCCCCAAATGGTCCGTCACGACATCTCAAAATCTCATGTCATTACTTTTACCCAAAAAAATCATCTACTTTAGTAATAAAGTAGAAAGGACTACATTACCCTCAATCAAAAACCACTTTATCACTTTAAATACTATTAAACAACTCCCACATTAAAATTCGTGCCTAAAGCAAAGGGTAAACAAGTTTGGGACGGAGGGAGTACTAGTTAATTCCTCAACTCTTTCCCACTTAGAGAACCATATGATATTTTCCACAGCCAGTGAATGATTTTGCTTCACTTTAACCCAATGTCTAAACAATAAGCAAAGTGCAAAAATAAGTATGTTATCCATTTGAAATCTTGAATTAAATTGGCATTCAATTATTATCATGGACTAGATAATCCATATTCATTGAGATGTGCATGGGGTAAATAATTATTACGCAAAGGTAAAACGATACTTCAAAGACAAATTCCTTTCATGTGATCCAGGGTGATCAGCATAAAAGAGAGGTGATCATAACATAATGAAAATATGAAAAAGACATTAATACCTCTGTTCCAATGAAAAGAAAGGCAAAATTCTTAGACTCCTGAGCGTCCTCTCTTGAGCACTGAAAAAAATTAAACAACATGATTTATACTTTTAGTTCTAACCACAAAGAATCCTCCAATACAATTTGTATACTTCTCACACTTAGGCTAAATATATACTTCCATATTTGTTTGCTTTGATCATTAAGGTAACAAATTGATGCTAAGATAAGAATGATGGAAATTTGACATCATAATCTAAACCAAGGATATGGATATACCAGATATTTTGACCATCCACCTTCAGTCATTGCAGACTTGGCTAAATCTCTAGGAGCAAGAGTTCTGTAATCAACCATTTCTTTCATTCTGCCACACAATTGAAAGATATTACATTCATTTTGGGTTTCAAAAGATAAAAGATAAATGATCCATAGGCATTCATTGAAAAAATAGGGAAATGGTAGATGGTTACTAAGAAAAAACCTACATTCATTAATTCATTTGATGCAGACTGATGTATCAGGTGTGTAAATGTACATATAACTTGTGAAAAATAAACAAGTCAAGAAAATCCAAGTCGTCAACTTAATCCCACAATTGAGTTTACTTAATATATGTTGAACGAACTGACATCAATCAGATAGGTACCTTCAGTTTAGTAGAAGAAGTCAATGTACATTGGGAGACCACGTTTGGAGTCTAAGACTCAAGAATAAGGAGAAACAAAGAACACGCTGTAATACAGAGATAAAAGGGAGATTGAGGAGTTGGTTCTCAATTAAAGATGCTAATTTTTGTAGTTACACTTTTAATGTATGGCTTTCAAATCCTAGGGAAATTCTTCAATGTTGAGCTCTGTAATCTGTACAGAAACTTGAGTCCATGGTATGCCTTATGCCTATGACAATTACTAATATTATTTTGTCTGATCAAAAAAGAAAAAAAGAAAAAGACACGCCCTGTGAATCTGAACTTGAGACACCTTGATTATATAAAATTGTATAGCGTAGACTCTGTGTACGGAAACTCCATAGAAATATACGAATAAATATTAATGTGCTAATGGAAGAAGATTAAAGGAAAGTAGGAGATGTAGCAGCCTAGTGAGAGAGGCGGAAAACACTGAAAGATATCAGGAAGATTAAAGGAAAGTAGGAGATTAGCAGGGGAAGAAACAGAAGTAAGCACATCTGAATATCGAAATCTATTCCTCGGGTTAGAGCAGAAAAGATTACACCAGAGCTCCTATAACATTATAGATCTTATCCATGGCAATGATGTAAACTTCCCATATCACTGAATATACTAATAACATCTACCTAAACAATATCAAAATAGTGTATATGATTATAATTAAATTAGGCAATCAGAGGAATAATTGAAACAGGAGTCTCAAACTTGATAATAGCAATATTGATTAGAAATGAATTTAAACCCAAAAACTGGACAGACTAAAAGACAGTATAGCATGATTTGCACATACAAGCTTCATATCCATCCATCCAAGACATTTAAAAGAAACCAACATCCCAAAGTCTCAAGAACCTATACGACAATTAAACTTATCAATAGTATTAGCATTATCAGTATTACTAATACAATTAAGACAAGGTTTTCCAAGTATACAATCATTGCATTTTTCTAAATTCAACGATAACTCCACCTTGTCAAATCATTAACATTAACAATCAAATTAAGTGAAAAATGATAATATAAGCGATTAGATAAAAACCAAAACCAGTACCCATCTAGATGAGACGACCATAAGAATGCAGGAGCGGTGGATGAGAAAGAGAACCCCAAAGGTAGCTGAGCCGCGACAACAAGCAAAGCCACCAACAGCGCCGCCGAAGCAGTCTCCATCTTCCTGTTGAAACCAACCAACTGATCGGCTAGGAACACCAGATTATAACACCTCAGAATTGAATTGAACAGATCAACAGTCTACCAAAGCATATTAATTGTTAGAAAGGTATTAAGGATTGCGATACAACAAATCGCTCGCTGCGTATGATTGGATCTGACTTGATTAGAATACATATGTAATATTAGAGGAAATTAGCAAGATTATTATTATTAGAAGATAAATGAGTGGAAATCATTTTCACCTTAGAGGCAAAAGTATCAAAGCAAAGGGATCGAAATCGCTGCGCCCACGCTTTACTGATTTCCCAGATTCCGAAAGCTAAGATGAGCAGATCAGAATACATCCTCAGTTTACTCAAATCTCAGCCCTTAGATATAATCAAGGGACCAAAATGAAACACATCATTTAAAATATAAAATCAGTTGATCAAATATTATTACTCACGTCACACCGCCCTCCTGTATAAATTAAATTGGTTTGACCCGAATTTCATCTTTTTTCGTCATTTTCTTCACGTTTTGCCATTTTTCTTCACGTCTTTCGTCGTCTTTTTTCACGTTTCACCATCTTTCTTCACGTTTATTGTTTCTCTTGGTGTCTTTCAATCATCTCATCTTTCTTTTATTATTCTAGCTATAAACTCTCACTTTTTATTCGGAAAAAAACGTTATAATTGGTTTGTTATCAAACTATCACCATTATTCTATAAAATCTTTTTCAGTCTTTGTTATTTATAAAACTTCACGTTATGCTTTTATCACCTATAAAACTCTCACTATCATGTTATTAAACTATCACCAATTATTCTATCTTTTTTATAAAACTATTTTCTATCTCTCACTATCATCTTATTAAACTATCACTTTTATTCTATAAAATTCGTTTTTTCACTTTTTCAATAAAACTTATTTATAAAACTATCATTTTTCTTCACTACCATGTTATTAAACTATCACCGTTAACCTATAAAACTCGTCTTTCGTTATTCAAAAATCAATTAATTCTTCACCATCTTTTTTCACTCTTCATTGTTTCACCACATCATTTGCAATTTTGCCGACGCAATCCCCCATCAACCATGGTTCCTCCATCAATAAACACCACGCCTTGTCGTGAGAGTTTCAATCATCGTCTTTCAGGAGTTTATTCAAGATGAGGAGGAGTCGTCACGCACTACCGGGTGGGGGAGAGAAAAAGGAAATGAGCGTGAAAAGAGATCTTGAATTATTTATTTCGCTTTTTATTCGAAAGTTTAAATGAACCAGTTGCCCTGACTTCGTTTTGTTGATGAATATTATGGCTAATTTAATTTCACAAAACAAAACATATATCGCAAAATGAGCAAATAAATAAGATGAATTTGTTGTTAATAATATATGACTACTCACGGGGCATACCAAGCCAGGATGTAGTAAAGCTTTCAGTTCTTGATACATCTTACGAAGATGAATCGTTAGTTAACGAAAACTGGATGAACACTGATTTTTCTATTCCTCACCTCTCGGATTTTTGTAAAATCTTTTTGGGATTATTTTACGGACCTCTTATCATGAATTTTGGTTTCATTGGATTCATCGGAACATAAGAAACGTTTCGACTTCATCTTTAGATTGATCTTAAAACTCTCAATTAATCTTTTGTTGGTTGGACTTTTACGCTTTTTTATTCTATAAAAGTTCGATTCTTTGAGTTTGAGTTTTCGAGCAATTCTCGAACCTCATTCATGATTATAAAACTCACTCTTTGATGTTCGATTAATTATCGATTTATTATATCTTATTAAAACTGTTATTCTATTTTATAAAACTTTCTCACTTTTTATTATTCGAAATAAAACTATTCTTCTTCTACTTTATAATCATGGCCTCTCTATAAAAACTCTCACTATCATGTTATTAAACTCGCAACTCTTCGGAAGGGTTTACCCCGTAATCTCGATTCGATTATAATTCTTGCCCCAAATTCAAATTAGGTCTATGGCTATTGATAATGTTGATGTAGATAGAAATATCTGCTGTGGGGAAATTTTAAATCGCAAATTTAGTCGAATCGAACATAGGTGTAGATGGTGGGCAAAACTCCGAACTTGGTAAACTGTTGGTGTTCCTCAAATCCAACATATAGCGAGTATAATGCTCGTTATAATAACAACCTCATAGGATTATAGAAAACTGAGCAAAATGGCGAGCATAATTGATAGATATGCTCGCTCAAATTGATAGAATTTATTAAGGATGTCTTTTTACCGGTAAAACGAGGGTTGTGTTCGTGAATTTGGACACCATGGACTGGACTTGATTTCCTCTCCATGAATTACCCGCTTGCTCGTGGAATGGAATATCTCCATTACACAACTCAAACCGAATGGATGGCATATGGTCATGAGTTTTTTTGGCGTTGTTCGCAAAAATGAAACCAAGGTATTATCCTTCGACGGTGAAAAACTCGTCAGGGGGCTAACATGGGTGGTTAATGCAAAATTATCGAGGATGTCTTAGAACAAAATTAATCTGGAAAGAGAAATACCGGAAGCGGCAGCCAAATGCTCGTTTGGATATCTTCATCAAAGTTGATTCGTAAAATTCTTCAATTTCGATTTTAACTCACTTTTTATTTTGATTCTTGACGGATAAGGAGACATTTATTTTCGGATCGATCTAGAACTGCTCGGAAAGATCGTGATAACTTTCAACAAAGAAAGAAAGGAGGTTTGTTCGTGCCCTCACCATCTTTTCTTGTTGATCCTTCCTAGAAGGATTATCTTTTTGTTTTTTACAAGTCTTGTGTCTTTTTGTTCATTGGTCACTTTCGTTGATTTCGATTTTTTATCTATAGCTTTTCCAAATTTGTGACCATCCTGTGAAACGTCTGACACACCGAGATGGCTCAAGAAAAAGGCCGGGAACTGCTTTCGGATTTCCGGGGCAAACGACCCTCATCCGTCCTGGAGAATCAAGTCAACCACGGAAGGGCTCCGTCAGCATGGGGTCGGGGAACAAACTCCACCAATAGAAAAAAAGAGGGCTGCCCGAGCAGGGCCCGGCGAACAAGGGCCGATCGAGTTATTCGACGTCGAATCCCAGTTCGAAATGGACTCTTGGCACATCTTCTCCTTTTCTTGGACCTCGATCTTGGACTCCATTTGACTCCACGATCTCCAAGATAAGTCATTCTGGGATGGGATCCGCTCCGGCGTGGGCAGGTATATTTTGCGGTAAATTTTACCGATATCTCTATTAAACTTAGTCAAATATGTTATTAATGCCCGAGCCAAAGAATTACTTTTTGCTTTCATGAGATTTCTCGAAAAAGTTCGGTTCGTGTGGATGAAAAATCGCTTCGAAATGATGTCCATAAAACTATTTGGCTTTGATTAGGAACTGAAGACAGAAAAATCGCTCTCGTATCCAACGATGCCTGCCAATTTTCTAAATTATTCACCAAAAAGTTTTCATCGTGTTTTAACAATTTGAAAACTTGGCGGCAACGAACACATTGACTCCAACTCTAGACCATTTCAATAAATGAGCAAATTAAACTAATCTTTCGCCAGATTCCGGTTGATAACCTCCGGATCGCAACCTCCCAATGTCGATTTGAATGGTGCAATGACTTTTTCCGTTCTTCCGATAGGATCAAATTCGACGATCCAATTTGAAGAGGAGAACTCAGACATTCTACAAAAACTGGATGGGTGTGTTTGAGGGACCGAACATAATGTGCGACATTTCTCTTCCATCTAAAACTTTATGCCTTGATGTCTTTTTTCTTTCAAATGGTAATTAAAACTTTTTAAGAACAATATATCTTTAGTCGTTTTTGAAATATTTTGATTGAACAAATGAATTTATTGAATTGTAAGCTTTTTGTTGAGGATGAATGTTGATACTTGTTTAAAAAATTCAAAAATATTTTCTTTATTTTTTACGTTCGCCTTAATGCTTTCCGATTTTGCCTTACCCGAACGAAAAATTAACATTATGGTGCCTCGGGGGTTTTGAAAAGAAAAAGTTGATCGTCTTTATTTATAGTGTTTGAAAAATAATAATTAATATCTTAAAAATATTTAAAAATCTGAACAAAAAACTTTGTATTCTATTACATTAAATGAGAAATAACTATTTTATCGGACCGGGGTTTTGAATTTAAAACTTTCTAAGTTTATTAAGTTCTAAAAAAGAAATAAAAACCAAAAATTGTTTATTCAAAATATTCATAAAAATTTATAAACAACATAATTTATGAGGTAAAAAGCTCAGATCGGGATAGATGCTCAATTCTCTAAAAAAAATTTTCTATATGTAACTATAACTATATTGTTGGGCATCACCCAACAATTCATTAAAAATCATTTGCGAACCCAAAAAAAAATTTAAATATGTTATGCACTATTATAAAAATATTTTTAAAAATCAAAATTATACAATTCAATTGCGATTGAATAAAAAGCAAAATTCCCTAATAAAAATTAGCATGAACAAATATAGACAATTTATAATTTGAAAACATATAACAAAGCATCCTTTTGTTTGATTTTAACAACATTTGTGTACCACAACATAAAGAGGTATTCATTTAGCAAAAAACTATAAACCGATACTAAAACGTAATTTTATCTGCGATTTAATAATTTAGAAAAAGTCATGGTTTTGCTATTAAAAATTACAAACAAAAAAATTTTTTATCGAGTTTTCTTTATCAAAATAATATTATAATTGTTCTTGTTAGTTTTTCAAAAATATTTTGAAAGCGGTTAAAAATGTCATCATTTTCAAATTGATGAAAAAAATATTCGGTTTAACAATATAATTCAAATTTGTTATAACTAATATAAATATCATTTTATAATACACTGTAAAAACGGAATTGGAGCTAGAACCTTCTTTTTAGCACTTGGGGCATATGTTCTATAAATTTCATTATAATACTCATATTAAACTTCTTTATTTATACTTTATTGATATGGATCATTTTCGGGGCTTGCATTTCGAGCATTGCTTGAATCAAATTACATATGAATGAATATTTTGAATATATAAATTGGTGATGTGGAAAAAAAAAAAATCGATGGATGAATAAAATAATAAAATATTCTTTTGATGTCCGGATGTATTATATTAAAAATGAGTTAAAATCAAAATTTTAAAAATCACTATTCATCGCCGCATATTTATAATATGGAATATTGAGGGAGTGGCGGCATGCTCTGGATCTAAAAAAATTATTTTAAAAATAATTAAGGATATGAACCAAAACAAATGATTGGTTATTGCCATAAACTTCTGCTTTCTTTTATAAAAGGGTCTTGAATCTATATAATCCATTGGGTTCAAAATATATTGCTCGTAATCAAAATCGAAATAAGCGGCACGAAACTTTGTAAATCTTTTGGTGAGATATTTTGGAAACTTATCAACATATTAAATACTTTGTCTTTTCGAGGCAGCCTTCTTTTGAAATTGAGGAATAATAATAATAAATGGAAAGCTAAGTCTAAAATAAAAACTTTAAAAAATAAATTAAAATTTAAAATATTCATGATATAATATACAGTAATTATATAAAATTAAAGGAGATATAAGGAGAATAATACAATAAATGTGTTGTCAATTATATACGTCATTGTTAGATAATCATACTAGGTAACAACGGGTCCATTTATGAAAAAAAAAGGCCTCTTATGGTGTTTCAGAAATGGTGGTCAAATTTATCAACAAATAAAATTTATAAATTTTTCAATGATGAAATAAAATTACATAAACAACTCCAACAATCTTTTTGAGATAGTTTCTTCCCTTAAGCATCATCAAACATTCTTATTTTTTTACCAAATTAACGTGGGATGCAAACCTTTTAAAAACTGAGTTATTCACAAAAAATAAAAATAAAAAATTATATTTAAATGGGTGAGGCGCAGCACACATGGACGAGAAATTACAAATTTAAAGAATGGACAAAAAATAAAATAAATCATTGATTAATGTAACAATAGATCAAAAATCAAATAAACAAATGGAAAATTGAATTTGAAATACAAATGTTTTATCCCATATATGGTGGTACAAATTCCTCCCCCCCTAAAAAATAACTCCGTTTGGTGTTCCTAGATTGAGGCATTATTTCTTTTTTGTGTAATGGGTTGGGTTGGTTTTTTGGATCCCAAGATTATATAATCCGTTTGATTGATGAATATTATGTGGCTAATTTAATTACAAAAATTAAATTCTTATACCAAGGAATATAAATTTAGATGAATCGTCTGAGTTAACGAATGAAATATATGTGGATGAACACTCGATTTTTCTATTCCTCACCTCTCGAGGGAAAGGCTATCTTTTTGGGATTATTTTTTCGACCAACCCCTTTTCTTCTTTTTTTTTCTTCCATTTATCGTCTTCGTCAAGCATGAATTTGGGTTTGGTAAAAGCATGTCTTTGGATTCTTTGGATATGTTGCCCGTTTCGATCATCTTTAGATTGATCTTGAGCAAACGTGATCGTAATTAATCTTTTGTTCGACGTTTCGCTTTTCAGTTCTTGAGGATTTGAGTTCGAACATACCGACCGGGTTAAAATCGAATTTGCGAACAAACTAACTCATCCACGGGCATGATTATATTCAAACAATACTCTTTGATGTTGAACATTTAAATCAACACAACACAGTCTACACAAGTTTTTGTCTACAAACTATGGGTGTGTTTTGCAAAAATTATTCAAATGGATTAAAATTAGATATTTTGAGAAAATTGATTAATAGTAGAAATTGATGGTGTTTCTAAAAAAATTCAAGAAAAGTTTATAGTGTTTGAAAAATAATAATTAATAATACTTAAAAAATATTCATAAGCTACCAGAAGCACGCTCCCTTTCAACTTTTAGCTTATAACTTTTGAGAGTTTATTAATCTAACAAAGAAGAAATAAAACACTCCAAATTGTTTGTGCACATAATTCTAAGTGACTATAAACACTTATAATTTCTTGCAAACACCCCCTAAATTTTCTATATGTAACTATAACTATATTGTTGGGCATCACCCAACAATTCATTAAAATGTTGCGAACCCAAAAAATTTAAATATGTTATGCACTATTATAAAAAATATTTTTAAAAAATCAAAATTATACAATTCAAAACGCTGAAAGCAAATCCCTAATAAAAGAGTAGCATGAACAAATATAGACAATTTATAATTTGAAAACATATAAGAGGCACATTTGTGTGAGAGGTCTCACCGTAAAACAGAACATAATTTGGGCATGACGATTTAATAATTTAGAAGCAGTAAGTCATGGTTTGTGCTATTAAAAATTACAAACAAAAAAGTTTTCTTTATCAAAAGTAATATTATAATTGTTCTCGACGTTCTAATATTTTGAAAGCGGTTCAAAATGTCATCATTACTCATTTCGCCAGTGTTTTCATAGTTCAATTTAACAATATAATTCAGTTTCTACACCACCATGCTATGTAATATAAGATATGAGAAAAAAAAATCGTACTGCGAAAATTTTGAGTGGGGCATAATCTACTAAAATTTCATTATAATACTCATATTAAACTTCTTTATTTATACTTTATTGATATGGATCCGTCATTAATTACATATGTATATGAATATATAAATTGGTGAGAAATTGAAAAGGGGTATAGTCTGATGGATGATAAAATAATGAAAATAGGAATGTGTAGATTAAATATAATATATATATATAAAAGAATTATTTTAAAAATAAAAGGATATGCACTTGTATACCCATTTGGTTAGAGATGTTAAAAGGCCAAATTAACCCAAAAAGGTTCACGATAAACAAGGACCTTGCCTAGCGGTTCGCAGGCTAAACGAGGTACGAAATAAAAACTTTAAAAAAATAAATTAAAATTTAAAATATTCATGATATAATATACAGTAATTTAAATTCGAAGTATAAAATTAAAGGAGATATAATAATACAATAAATGTGTTGTCAATTATATTTAATCATACTAGGTTTTCTGACACGTGCGTTGCACGTGGCCCGTGCAACGATTTATCGAAGTATGGTGGTGCATGTTTATCAACAAATAAAATTTATAAATTTTTCAATGATGAAATAAATCTACATAATCCACACTGCCCAGCATCATCAGAGTCTTATTTTACCAACTCAGATAATTACACGTGGGATGCAAACCCCACTTCCACAAAAAATAAAAATAAAAAATCATATGTTTAAATCACACAAATTTAAAGAATGAAAATCATAAAATACAATCATCAACCCCCCTAATGTAACAATAGATCATGAAGAATCCAAGAGAAACATTGTATAAACAAATGGAAAATTGAATTTGAAATACAAATGTTTTATCGTGTACATGATTCCTCCCCACTGGAAAAAGCTACGGTCCCGTTATATAATCCAATAATCCATGTGCACAATTCTTACAATATAAAAGGCCAAGGGTTAGAAGAATAATCAACACCATTCAAAAGTTGGGAGCAAGCACGTACCGTATATCGTAGATCCTTTGCCTTGTGAACAGTTGTTCTCTCACCAACTATGTGACTACGAATATGGTGAACATAAACAAAGGGAAGGTAAATCATATAATAGGGATTCTGAAAACCTCCAAATTTTATGTAAAAAAATTTGAAAATTTGAGTGCCACCTTTTTAGTTTAAGAACGAAAAAACATAAAGTAAAACCATACCTGACCATTATTTCTCAATCTGTTAGAAACCTTGTGGAAAGTTCCTTTAGATTGAAATGATCATGGAACGAATAGTAACCAAATTCCAAAATTATTCAAAAAGCTCACTTAAGAGTCCAAATTGAAGGCAATAAAAACTCCTTAAGCATTTTCATCTTTCGGTAAAATCAGGCTTATAAGACATAATGCATTATTGCATTTACGTCCCGATCTAAGAAAGTAAGGAGGCAAGGTTGTGTAAGTCTCCATTATGGAACTCAGGAGAAAATTCGAGGGAATTTTTTTTTAAAAAAAGGATGATGGAGAATATTACTACGATGCACGAAGATACACATCTGTATTATAGCTGCTGAGCTTCACTAAACCAATGGAAAAAAAAAATTCAATCAATCGGAGATATCTTATTTTGCCAAAAAGTTCTATTAAAAGGAATAACTGATGAAAGTATTCAACAATGAAGCAGACAAAGCAAAATGTAAGAATCATCAAGAAGTGAATTGATAAGCATTTACCTGCTTCGATGGGATTGAAACTTAATATTCAAATCTGTATGAGCAGAGTATGATATGTGTAAATAACTCTCGCTTACGTGACTGAGAAGAAGGTATCTGAAATTTAAAGAGTCAAAGATCGTATTCATTATGAAAACTCTGCACAATGAAATAAAATGAAAACTCTGTTTTAGATTGACCTAAAAGGACAGGCCTCGACATACTTCTACCATCCAATGAATCCCTTGCTGTAGATGCAGTCTGAACATCACCAAACTGAATTAAAGCCTGTAAAGATTCACCAGCATAAACAAATGTAAGCAATAAACTTGCAGCAAAGTTTTAAAAGCGTCTTCATAAGTTGACCTGAAATCCAGCAGCCTTTTCAAATGTAGAATCTTGTAGACAAAGCCAAAAGCTGAAAATACCTGAGACACATAATCTCCAATCTCAGCACACACACAGTAATTGAATCAATAACAGATAATGAAGAAGCAATTAAGAGCTATTCTCAATCAAATGGTGCAAAGATTTGACTAATTTATTACCAAGAATATCTACCTTATCAGCAAGCATTTGTTGCAACACTAAAATATGAATTCAATGACATTTTTTTCCATTGTTGACTCTAAAATTCATGCCATTAAAATGCAATTTTAACATCTCTACTCCAGAATTTCAGGATATGAATGGAAACACTGACCTTTCTTTTTTTATCTGTGCAGTTTCCTTTGGACCAGGAACCTGCTTACCGTGAGCAGGAGTGGCAGTTACCCCACCAGCCATTCCAGTACCATTACGTTCACTACTGATCATCATGACCAAGAATTTGGTGCACTACTTGCTAGTGGCCTGGTATGTGAGTAGTCATGAGTCTCATGACCAACACTATTGTTATCTCGGATGCAAGTTACAGTAATAATAATCAAATTCAGCATTTACCTCTCTGCTCCATCCTGACTTCATAACCCCATGGAAGAGCTACACGAGCGTTTTTGTATCCCTTGAATGCCTGAAATCATATTTAATTTACAAATTTTTTTCAATTCGAGATTGTCTAAAATGTTTGACTAATTTATTACCGAGAAAATCTACCTTATCAGCAAGCATTTGTTGCAAGACTCGAACAACCTGCGCTCAAGCCGAATGCCCCACAAAGTGAATCGGATGACCCACATCCCATCCATGGTAATGCTCTGCATTTTTCCTCTATCCATATTATACCTCCTAAAGTTGCCCCATGTAACATAACATAGTTGAATAAGCTTTTGTAACATAAAACTCGAAACCCACACACTCTATACAAATATACAAGAGAAGTGAGTCATCAGCTGAGTCAACAACTATTGATGCCAATATGACATGTTAATTTGATAAGTTAGGCAGGCTGAAGTCAAAAAGTAGAGTGGGCAATGGATGAAGAAAAAAAAATTATCCAAAAGACTGTAGAGACGATGTAAAAAACATGACCATAAATTCATTAAAAAAATACTGATCATAAAAATAATTTGCAGATTATAGTTTTGATAATTAACAAATACAAATCCAGGATACACTTTTCGATAATTAACTATTAAAGCATTGATGGATAATGAAGTTTTAGAGACATTTAATGATCAAAGATGTGAGGATTATTACGTGCAGCAAAGCTACAGACTATAGAGACGATTTCAAAAAAATGACCACAAATTCATTTCAAGAATACTGATCATAAAAAGAATTGCAGATTGTGGGATTAGTCTGAGAAAGAAGATTTATATTGCAGCAATTGAAATCGAACGAAACTACGGTAATCCTTTGTTGCTACAATTTTTTGCTATCAAACGAATAAAACCTTCATACCTCTACACTCTTGATTGGATTCATAGAAAATATCATATTGAAAACATTTACATCTACCAAGTTCTACGAAAGAATATCACAACACTTTTCGATAATTAACAAATACAAATCCAGGATACACGGTGAAACATATAGTAGTATTTTGTTGAGAAATATAATTTGTGCATATATTAATTGAAAGTTTACAAAGTATATATATACAAGAGACGGAAGGAGGTGGCGTAGCACCTTCCAGAAGCAGTAGCTAACCCTAAGCAGTTAACTAACTTTAATTAGTAACCACTAATTTACACGTAGCATTAAGGTCTCACTTGTGAGACTGACTAATACTCTAGCACTACTTTGGGAGGTATAAATATGAACGTTATGACTTTGGGAGGTATAAATCTGCACTCTTCATTATAATCAGAAAGCTATGAATTATCAAATACAAATTGAACTTTATTGAAAGGAGGAATAATATTGAAAATGAAATAATATGAAGTTGAAACCTTTATTTGTAATCTGCCAAATAAACTCTCATCAGGCTTCTCATTGATAGACAATCTTTTTCTGGTATAAACCTACTATGCCAAGGATTGCACAATAAAGAAGGTTTTCTTGCACAACTAAAAATTGTCAGACTCAAGATCTCATGATGAATCATATGCCAAAACACAATTAAATGCTATGATGAAGCAGAATTTGTTTAGCCAAATCAGAATTCAATATGCATTAACGACAAAACTATTCTTACCAGGGTGAAGTATCCTTGACTTGGTGCTTGCATTTTCCTAAAACAAAATCAGCTGAATTCAATTTCCCGTAAATACGAATTCAATTTTCCTAAAACAAAATTAGCTAAAACAAAATCATCTATAGAAAACAAATATACAACTGACTAACCAAGCTAGCATTAATATCATCACGTCGGTGTGATCAACTTCCAAATCTGATTAGAGGGACTCAATTCCCTCAGGACTGCTCAAAAAAAGTTCCAAATTTGAAAAAAGAAATAGGATATATATATATATATATATATATATATATATATATATGTATATAAATTTAATTCAAAGCGATGAGTATTGACTATTCCAGTTATTGCAATCTGAATCAATGCCAAATCGTAGCCACCAATCCCGATGGAACCCATAACACCAAATTAAATTCGTCTTCTTAACTAAAAAACCAGAAGAAATCATTTAACTTAATTGGTTGTTTGCAAAACCCAATTCGTGGTTTAGCAGAACCTAAACGCTGAAACTCATCTGGCAGAATATTTGAACAAAAACCTAGGAACTGAATCTGCACCGAAAATATCCAGCCTATACAGAATAAAAAAGAAGTTGAATCCAAATACAATATCCAAATCCGAAAATAATGTTAAAAAATTTCATCAAGAACCAAATTTCAGATTGGGAAAAATCAACATTCAAAAAATGATATGCAAAACTCACCCATATGGATAAGATAGTTGTCCAATGGATTCATGCAATGCCCTCTATACCAACCAAAATGCCCATTTTACTTATAGGAATTCAGAAAGTGATAAGAGAGAACTCCACTTTTGATTATTAGTCCACCAAATACCAACAGAAACCTAATCCATCTAGAAACATACACATCAGATCAAGACCACAACTTCATTATAGATGTCAATACTGCAGAGCAATAAAAACAAATTTAAGCTAAGTTACATTATTAGATCATTGAAACTTAACAATGCCAGGTTACAGAGCTGGTAACCAAAGAAAAATAAAGAACCTTAATTCCGTCAAAATTCAAATGTCATCTAAACATTGTAGAAGCACAAAACAGTACATACGGAATAGAATTATAGAAATTTAAAATTAACACCTAATAACTCACTTTAAGCGTTTCTAATTATCTCATACAAACCAGTATTTCTTCACATGTTATCCATAACACCAAACCCCCATACAGAAACAACCAAAAGCAACATAAAGTTGAATGGCAAATTAAGAATCAAGATATAACAATTACATTATTATTATCGAAATCACCAAAATTCAAACACTGAGATGAACGCCCCAATAATATCAAAACAATAATGACATGCATCCATTTATGGGGCATAAGGAGAAAAGCAAACAAAAGAGAGCCAGACAGAGAGAGAATACCAATTGCAACCTTCCCTTCATACGTATTCTCAATCGAGCTTTATCATCAGATGAACCATTAGACTAAGGCTTCTCTTCAATTTTGGCCCTTTACATTTGATAGAAGATAAATGTTTAGAAAGATCCATGGATGAGTAGTACAGTAAGTATTTATCACCATCTATGCTAGTTACAGCAAATGGAAGCTTCTGTGGGCGAGGAGAAAATTTCCATCCGGTGATATTCAATACAACAAGGAAACCATCAACTTCTGCATTAAGAGGCAAAATAGAATACACTATTACCTCCATATAATCCCTAATTCCTCACTTTTCAATCCAAAGCACGAATATAAAAGTAAGGAAATCGAAAAGGATGGAAACATAAACTCAAAATTGCAACATAAAACTCACTCGGCGAGATCGCCGAGTTGGCGAAGAACGCCAACTAATCCAGCCACCCGCCTCCATCGCCGAAGTCGCTTTCTCGGAGCCCATCCTGTAAACTAAAAACAGTGAGCAATAAATTAGAAATCAAATCAGTGAAATTGAAATCAACGCCAACGCCGCCTCCATCGCCGAAGTCGCGCCATCTAGAGCACTTTGTCCTCAACCATCTCCGCCGCCAAAGCAGCCTCCACAACCGAAGTTGGCCCATCTAGAGCATATTTCACTCCCAAGTCATCGCCACGAGATTTTGCATTTTGGGAGAATTGGATGGTGTTGAAAAAATGGTCTGAATGCAAATGAATTGAAAGAGGTGAAAAAAACGTTAAATTAAGTAATACAAAAGGTCATTCGAAATTAAATTTTATTAGGTTATATCACATTACATAAAATGTTGAAAATGTATAGAATAAAATATGGCAAGGGTAAAAGGGTAAAAAAAAATGATTTCCAATCCCTTCTCACTTTTCAAAATAGTATAGATATAGATATAGATATAGATATAAGTAGATATAAATATAGATATAGATATAGATAGATAAATTAAATTTTATTAGGTTATATCACATTACATAAAATGTTGAAAATGTATAGAATAAAATATGGCAAGGGTAAAAGGGTCAAAAAATGATTTACAATCCCTTCTCACTTTTTAAAATAGTATAGATATAGATAGATATAGACAAACCATTTTTTTTAAATAAGCAATGTTGAAGAGATGACACTATTTAATATTCAACATAACTATTATTTAAATTTTTTTTCTTTGATTTAAATGTTGTCTTTTAATTAATTTCATCTAAAATATGTACAAAAAAAATATATTATTAAAATTATCATATAATTATATTAAAATTAATTAATTAAACGGGCTGATCTGTTAGTCCTAACTCTACAGGGCGCAACCCTATAGGGCTCCGGACTAAACAATTCATGGCCTTATCGGTTTACGAGAAAAGAGCCTAAAAAAATTTAGCCCTAAATCTTAATTTTTTTTATTTAAACGGGCCGGTCTTACGGGTCATGACCCTTTTAACATCTCTAATTTACAATGATACTATTTGTATTAATGTGTTGTTTTTTTACAATACAAGCAAGTTTGTGTCACATGACATGAAGCTTGTTCAATGTATATTCTATTATTATGTTATTGTGAATATTTTGAGAGAAAAAAAATATAGATGATGTAACTGCATAGTCTATTTTGAGAGGAGAAAACAAAGAGGGTGGTGGTTGGTAAAAAGAAAAAAAGAAAAGAAAGGTATGGTTGAATTTGTAGAATTTTAAATTTATTACTTTTAATTCATAATCAAACATGAATTTGGTATTTCAAATTTATTTATAGTAGCATTATATTTATAAATTAATATTAATATATTTATAAATTAAGACTTATATTATTAGATATCATGATATAATATATAAATATAATAACATTAATTAGTAAGTATTATAATATTAATTTATAAATGTAATGATATAAATTTCAGATTATAAAAAAATTTCATTAGAGACTTAATCGAAACAAACCTATTATATTTTACTTGAAGCACATTTGTATGAGATGGTCTCACAATGAGAACGAATATAATTTAACATTAATATTTTAACACTTTGGGAGAATGAATGATTTGTATTAGGTTATATCTCGTATCATAAGACTTTATCATTTTACTTTGTTGGGCCACTTTTTTATTTTTTCTTTCTCTTTTCCGTTTTAATAATAAATTAATAATATAATTCATAAAATAGGCGTCTCCCCCGCATCGCTAAGTATACGCGCAAAACGGTTATCTTTTTATTTTTTATTTTTTTTTCAATTAGCATTTTCGACGCGCGCTCACACACATGCGCACTCTCATACCGCATTGCAAGAAGAGAGAATATGGGAGCTATAATTGATCTTTCTACTTGGATGCCCTGGAAATTACATTATAATTGAAATCGATCGTCAAAAAGGTTCGTTTGCTTTTTTCCCCTAAATAATAATACTATGTGATCCTCAAATCTGAGTTTTTCTTGTTTTGATCGATGATTCTGAGGTTGTATTGTTGATTAAATTGTCAATTTCGATTTTTGCTTGTGGATCAACAGTTTTGCTGTCGTCCCAAAAATGTCCAGCTTTGTGGGCGTTATCGTCGCTGATCCATGGCTTCAGAGCCAATTCACACAAGTCGAGCTTAGAGGCCTTCAATCTAAAGTACGTCATTAATTTTGCGATGTAAAAACATTTCATATTAGTATCATCAAACTCAATTTATATGAACCCAGCTCGATCCTTGTCAAGAGTATTATGTCATTGTGTGACAATTTAATTTGATGATGAAAAAAAACTATATACATTAAGGGTCCGTTTGGTATGACTAGGGAATGATAATGGTAATGGGTATCATTAAGGGGTCAATCACTATGAGTTATTGATTGCATTGTTATTGTTTTGTTAGAAAATCAACAATGGATATCATTTTAGAAAGGTAGAGTAAATAATTACATGAATGAAATTAGGTAACGGAAGTAGGTAATCAATTACTTACTTCTATTCATATTCCTATTACGGGTGTGTCAAAACTTTCAAATGCTATTAATGGGAATAATTCTCAGTACCCCCAATCAAGCGGGCCCTAAATTGTGCGTACAGTTCATTTGGGATATTGTATTGTACTTGAATTTATTTAAGTCTTCTAATATGTGAATAGTTCATGTCCGCGAGGAATCAATCTGGGATTGTTACGTTGGGAGGTTTGCCATCAGTTCTGGTGCAGTTGAAGGCCATTGCCGGAATTTTGAATGAGGATGAGCTTAAGGACATCTTAAGTGAGTCGTCTTCTGACTTTGACCAAGAAATTGATTTTGAATCTTTTCTACGGGTACGTATTTGAAATGTGTTCACTCTGTTTATTGTAGTTCATATTTATGCATGCATGTATGTGGAACCAAATCACTTTTGTTTTCATGTTATGTGGTGGAGGCATATTTGAACCTACAAGCTCGAGCAACGGCAAAAAGGGGTGACTCCAAAAGCTCATCTTCATTCCTTAAGTCCACTACAACTACACTTCGTCATACAATCAGCGAACCCGAGAAATCCTCTTACGTTGCTCACATTAACAGCTTTCTTGGTGAAGATTCGTTCTTGAAAAAGTACCTCCCAATAGATCCAGCAACAAATGCTCTTTTTGATTTGGCAAAGGATGGTGTTCTTCTCTGGTGCGTAGTCACTCATGAGCTGGTCTCATGTAAAACAGTTCTACTGTGCAACTAATTCACAACTAATACTTTTAAATGAAACAACTAATACTGTTTAAAAATACAGCCCAATTGCACAGTAAAACTAGTCATAGCTTAGAAAACTTAACATTGTTGACCATTTGATAACTTGTGTGCAGTAAACTTATTAACATAGCAGTACCTGGTACGATAGACGAGCGAGCTATTAATACAAAGCCCGTCCTAAATCCATGGGAAAGAAACGAAAACCACACTCTGTGTCTCAATTCTGCTAAGGCAATTGGATGTACTGTGGTAAATATTGGCACGCAGGATCTAGTAGAAGCAAGAGTAAGCAAGTTATTTCTAGTGGTATCTTGCAATTTCCTTACACAATATTGCATGAAAGTCAATGATGATATTCTTTTTATTATGTCACAGACCCATCTTGTCGTTGGCTTAATTTCTCAAATAATCAAGGTATATCTGATGCTCCATCATGCTTCCATGATTTTTAAGCTGCAAATATCGCAATATTGAATATTACTAGTTGTGAAATCCTCAGATACAATTGTTAGCTGATCTTAATCTGAAGAAGACTCCACAACTTGTTGAGTTGGTGGAGGATAGCAAGGTAACAATTATGGACTGGTTCTTATGTTTCCATAACCAAATGCATTCATAATCCGTTTATGATTATTAGCTGCGCATTTAATTCAGGAAGTGGAAGAGCTTATGGGCTTAGCACCAGAGAAGGTGCTACTAAAATGGATGAATTTTCATCTGAAGAAATCTGGATACAATAAGCAGGTCACCAATTTTTCATCTGATCTAAAGGTAAGAAGATTTGTAATATTATACTCACTCTTTTCTTTGCCATTAAATTTATTTACCTGATTTTTATTTGGAATTTTGTTACATGGTGAAATGAAGCTTAGTGTGTTGCTGTTGATTTTTCCTTTGGAGCATTACTAATTTTCACAATTTTTGAAGAATTTTAAATGTGTAGGTATCAAATTTTGTTGCTGTGAAACAAATGTTGGCCATAATTAAATTTGAATATTGGCAAACATTAGCAATCACCTTGGCTTTGTGCTTATGTTTCAAATTGTATATCGTGGTTTTTATATGTCGTGCTATTTTTTTTTTCTATTGGTTTGTTTTTATAATTTCACTCTCAATGTTTAGCATGACTTATTTATGGATTTGGTCAAGATCCTATGTTAATTGGAAACGGAGATGGATCTTAGTCATATTAATTTTTAGCTTGAATGAAGATAGATGGGTTCTCCATTTTAGCCGTCATCTTAGGATTTTTTTCATGAATAACTTGGAAGTTATCTAAAATATACAGCACCAAAGCATCTAGTCTCATTATTTTCTGTCAAAAAGATGAGTAACACTTGGGTGCATCAGCACAACTAATACTGTTCAGTGAAAACAACTAATACTGACCAACTAATACCTTTTACTAAAACAACTAATACCATTTTAAAAGGCACTAAGTGGCACGGTGAAACTGGTGAATAGAAGCATTTTCCCTAAAACATACATCACAAGTTCATTGCAACTGCAGGATGGGGAAGCTTATGCACACTTGCTTAATATTCTTGCCCCGGAGCTTGGCACAACTACGACATTGGATGCAAAAGATCCAACTGAAAGAGCCAATTTGATTCTTGAGCAAGCGGAGAAATTGGATTGCAAAAGATTTATTACTCCAAAAGACATTGTTGAGGGCTCAACAAATCTAAATCTTGCATTTGTAGCTCAAATATTTCAACACAGGTGAGACCAACTTTTACTTCATAGTCATCGGTGATGAACTTTTTCTGATTCTTTAGGCCATTGCCAAGTACTATTATTTAGCATTATGATTCTGAGCAACCACTTCTACTTATATTATTATAGATGGTAATTACTATTTACATATCATTTCTGTCACTAACTCAATTTCAATACTTTCATTTGTATTCCTCAAGACTTAACAATCTTAGTGTGCAAGTCTGTGAGCAATTGATGTGTAGTTTATGGAAAGGGGTCGTCAATTATTTATATCGGGACATTTATTTTGAATGAATTGAAGTAGTGGGACTAAAATTTTATTTATATAGGGGACCAGAAGTAGTTGCTAGGAAGACACAGCTTAAATTTTTAAAATTTCCTCATGCTATTTTAATTTTTGTCTGATTCGCGTTTGTGCTTATTCAGAGGAATGACAAGGCATCCTGATTCTAAAAATTATTCGTATAACTGTAAAATTGTCTCTCCTTCTCAGACTATCTCCGGTCCCTATCTATTATTTGCTATTTCTAATGAAGAAAAATTGGAAAGATATAATGTTTGGTTCAGTCTAATGCTTGCTTCCAATATCTATCCATTTGCTAATTTTTATTTTTCTGTTTATGATTTGTTTAACCTGATAGTGACACCTTTTTTCCATTGTTTTAAGAAATGGACTATCTGTAGACAACTCAAAGCTTTCCTTCGCCGAGATGATGACAGATGATGTTCAAACTTCACGGGAAGAAAGATGCTTCAGGCTATGGATTAACAGCCTCGGAATTGAATCCTATGTCAACAATCTATTTGAGGATGTCCGGACAGGGTTAGTTCTCATTTCTATAGACAAAGTTTTGTATGCACCAGGTGCACCATGCAACTCAAGTGTGTTTTTAAACGGTATCAGTTGTTTTCACTGAAAAGTATTAGTTGTGTACAGTTGCACCGTACACTTGGTGCACAATAGATTTGCCTTTCTATATTATCAGAATGTGACTTATGCTTGAATCTCTCCTCCTTCATGCATGCAGATGGGTTCTCCTGGAAGTGCTAGATAAAATCTCTCCTGGTTCTGTGAATTGGAAATTGGCCACAAAACCTCCAATTAAGATGCCTTTCAGAAAAGTTGAAAATTGCAACCAAGTTATAAGTATTGGGAAAGAATTGAACTTCTCACTTGTAAATGTAGCTGGAAATGATATCGTGCAGGGGAACAAGAAGCTCATATTAGGTATGCTTCTCCAATTGCTTTATTCCAGTTCTAAACATCGACAATCTCGTTATGTCTGTTGTATCTGAGCATAAACTAATATGATCAACTGTGTACATATTTAACTACATTAAATTTCCCATCTTTTTTTTGGGGGGTAAATTCTCAACTTCCACTTTACCTAGAGGTTTTAGATATTGGAATATGCATTTTAACAATTAATAATGGACTATAGGGGACTCCTGGGACATTTTATACTACTAGGACCATTTTAAATTCTGTTGTGCATAAGTTTTGATACCCTCTTTCTAATCAGTATTATGATATCTTAATTTCTTTGGCTTTGCAATTATATATATTTTCACTTGTTAAAGTTTTTACTTGGCCTTAGCTTCTGAGGAATATTTTACTATTACAAAGGTACAAATTTGTTCTAGGTCAGTCCTTTAATGAATTGATGAATAATTTTCCTTTCATATTAGAGGAGATATTCTCCTTCTTACTAGTTCAAAATTTCTTTATGCAATGAAATTATATCAGAAAGAAATACACAAGAACTACAAACCGTTAACCAAATGACTACAGAACAAAAAAAATGTCCTATTGGATCTCTTGCCCTTTACAGGAATACACAACATAAATTTTTATCATTGGTCGTGAACAAAGGCCAGAGAAAGCAAACACATTGACGTCTTTGCTGTTCTACTGATTTTTTTCAGTTGGTTTACAATATTTTAGCTTATCTAACATAACTTCTAACTTTCTTTTTTCGACAGCCTTTCTATGGCAGTTAATGAGATTTAATATGCTCCAATTATTGAAGAACTTGAGATCACACTCACAAGGAAAGGAGATTACAGATGGCGACATACTAAATTGGGCTAATGATAAAGTCAAGAAATCCGGTAGAAAATCTCAAATGGAAAGCTTCAAGGTAATTCCTAGGACTTGAATACGCTAGGCATGAAGTTTGCTTTGTTTTGTACCCCAGTAACATCTTTCTTAATGTTTTTAGGATAAAAACCTTTCAACCGGGACTTTCTTTCTTGAACTACTAAGCGCTGTGGAGCCCAGGGTGGTTAACTGGAGCCTCGTAACTAAAGGAGATAACGGTATTCAAACTCTCATCATCCCTTGCACATTGTTGTTCTTTTCCTGATTTTATCCATTAGTTCTAACATTGGAAACTATTGGATTCCTTCTTCTGCCACTTCCATTTCTCAACATCATTTTATAACTTTGTTTAGATTCCATATATTCTTTTCACAAGTCTTTGACGTTTCCTTCAACTTACTCATAGTCGAATACAATGTCTAGTGGACTGAAAACGGGTTTAATTGTAATTGCAGATGAGGATAAGAAGTTGAACGCAACATATATAATTAGTGTTGCTCGAAAGATTGGATGTGCCATATTTTTATTGCCCGAGGATATCATAGGGGTGAGTGCTAACATATATATTTAGTTTAACCTCGTTTACACTCAGTTCCTGATCATATCTTTAATTATCTGCATCACTATCTTCTAAAGTTGGGTTTTGTGTCTTTTCATCATGTGTTCAATTGGTGGTAAAAGGTAAACCAGAAAATGATACTCACATTGACAGCAAGCATCATGTACTGGAGCCTGCAACAGAAGAGCGGAGAATCCGATCCCTCATTTCCAGCTGCTGATGATTCGGTTCCAGCAGATGACATTGCTAATTTGTCCATTGACGATGTTGAGCCTCCTCCGCAAAGTGATGAATAGTGGTTACGAAACGAGCTACCTTCGTTTACACCTTAAATTTATTTATTGAGTCCTCTTTTTTTCCCCTATATTGAGAGGATATGCAAATCATTATAATCTACAGTAGTTGAACTCAAGAAACTTTTCCACTTTTTATGGCCCTTGGAAGGTGGGGACAGAGGAAGATATTGATTACATTTCCATGTGATTACTCTCTCAGATTCATAGGTATTGCTTTTGTAAAATCAAACAAGTTGTATCCATGTAAGATGCATTCCGCGGGCACTTAGTCTTCCCTTTCAAATGTTGAGAAGCTGAACGATCTGATGTTGAGAAGTGCGATCAACGGTGTTGAATCATTTCAGTAATGTTTTGACCAGTTCCTTTTGTTTTCCACTCATTTTTTAACCTTTTCCAGTAGAATGGCATAACTTTCTAATGGAAAGGGATGAACAAGTGAGAGCTTGTATTCATTGAATTTGTCATTTGAGATTCTGTTGTATTATGTTTTGCCAGATCAATCTGTCACAGAGAGAGGGAGGGATAATATAATGATCACGACATTTGAGATTTCCATTACCAGAAAGTCTTGTGTGAGACCCAAAAACCCAAAAAAAAACACAGTTTACTACCTATAGCGATTCTAAAATGCCATAGATTTCAAAAATGGGTTTTCAAAAGTAACTAAATACCCAAAACAAACATCACTTATTTTGTGTTTTATGCACAACTGAGATTCGGATCCATTTTCCAGTTAAAAGAAATAAGCAGGCACCATTTCTACAAATGAATCCAATACGCTTGAGGTGTTGATAACCAACAGAAAGCCTCAAGTATCATTCTAGAAAACATAACAACATATTTTTTCCTCCTTATGACAAAATTAACCTTGGCATTCAACAGATTTCTCCTGCTCCGCCACAAGCATAAGCATCTCAAGGCGCTTATCAAAAAGCAGTGCACTTTCATCCCTCTTATCGAGTTCAGCACCTTCAGCCTCGAGCCATTTCTCTCGTAAATCATCTAGGAGATTTCCGTCTATTGTATTAGCCTCAGCTCCTGGAGCACTTGGAGCTGTTGTTCTAAGCGTTGAATCTCCAGATGGGGGAGGCAGAGTCAAAAGCATTGCCCGAAACTCTGGAGCAACAGCAAATGTCTCAAAGTTGCACGCCATTGCATCTAAACAGTATTCCCGAATTTTCGAGACCCCATACCTTCAAATGTAACAAGTATGAATTAACAAACACCAAAACAAGGGAATCGTTTCAAAATTTAGAGAAAAGTACAGAATAAAGGGATGCAGCCGAATTGCAGAGATACAAAACCTCCACGACCATGACATTCTATTTCAAATTTCTTATCCCAGTGAGTAATTTAATCAACTTTCATATACTAAGGGATGTCACTTGGAAAAGAAAATAATTATGCATCATCAACATGTATTACAAGATTAAGGCAACCACTAATCTGTGATTGCTAAGATATATAATGACATGCATAAGATGTCAACCACCATAAGTTCTATGAAAAGAAGGCAATGCATTGTACAAAGCTGAAATGAAAATAGGGAATGACAAGTCTTTAGCTCATCTTGCTGAATAATCACAGGACAATGCATTGTTAGTAGGCTGAAATATATAAGTGACTAATAGGGTAAACTATGTGATGTAAAATGCTTGATACACAAATAAGGAACATAAGTGGATATTCCATTTCATTCTTAAAAGGCAAAAACTTGTGTGAACAGTCTCATGGTAAGACGGTTCACAAACTAGCACAAAATAACATCCACCCCTTCCAAAGTGTTAAAGCACAATGCCCAAATTATGACCCGTCTCACCGTGAGACCGACTCATACTAGACCTACTCTTCTTAAAATAAGATTGATAAACTTTGAGATTGACACTTGAGAAAGCCCAGAGTAAAACTCAATCCAAATTATTCTTAGAAAACGTAAACTTGAGAATTAACATCTATTCACATGTAAAATTCAAATTGAATTGGGTTTTGAGCCTTCATCCTTACTTCAATGTCCTTTACCCTTCCAATTGATGGTCAAAGTTATCTATCATTAGCAGTAATATACATAACATCACATAGCATAAGCAACCATTGTAGGTGAAATTTGTTAATAAATTTTTTAATGCAAAGTATTAGTGGCGGAAGAGAAGAAACATCACACATTCTGGTACAATAGAATCTAAAATACACTGAATGAAAGTGTAAAAGAAGGATTAAAGAATCATACATGTCAGATAATAGCAACCAATGGCATAATTCGGCAGGAGAAAACATTTCTAGTTGTGGTAGAATTACATCAGCTACTTCACGTTTAAGAGGAAATAATAGATATCTTGAAGCAGCATCAAACATTTCTTCAGCCTGCATAATTTCAAGATTCAATAAACTAAAAATTTGTAATTTATATTACGAGTTGTAGGTGAAGCACACCTGATCAGGGTTTATGTCAGTCAGGCTGTCAGTATACCTGAATCAACAAAATAAAATGGTTGATTAGGAATTCAGGGTAGTAGCACATACTATCTAAACTGACGCAAATATATCATAAGTTTCTCCAGTGAATTGTTCCAACAATGCAACTCATAATTGCCAAAGAGAAGAAATCTACAGAAAATACTTCAGAAATAAATGCTTGAGAATAAATGATTAAATATGGATATTTTGTCTCAATGTATTGAAGTATCTCAAATCAAGTATCATGCAATCTAAAAGTGTAAATTAAAGGTTTAATATTGAAGATCCAATAAGATGAAGTACAAAGAACACAAATACCTGTCCTCCTTCCCCCACTCATTCTCCCTCTACTGTTTCTGAAATTCATGCAATTATCATTTTAATCTCTCTCTTTCTCACACATACAGAAGCTTCATCTTTCATGCATTTTATCATTTGCACACATGTGAGAGCTTAACATGCATTTTATGTTCCATAATAAAAATTTCAGAAATCATACGTGGAGCATTTACTTGGGGATAGATAAAGAGCACATACATATATTCTATCATTTTTTGAAAAGTCTCTGCATTCAGGTCATGTTCTTCAAGGCATGGAAGAGGTAAAGAGTCATTTCCTTCAAGAAAATCTTTTATCCGGGATAATCTTGCCTTAAAGTACTCAGATCGTGATGCTAAGACAACTTGATGGCATCGGAACATCTTATTCTCTACACTCACATAAACATCAGCAAAATCATCTTCAGAATCTCCCATTCGCATTGAACCAAAATATGGTACAACATCATCAATATTATGGTCCATGTGTTGTACCCTCGAGCAACTGGTAAGAGAAATTTGAAGGATCCGATTTAATGCAGCAGGGAGACTGTCCTCTTGGGGTAGGGAAATGCCCTGCAGGATGAACCTCTTTTGAGAGTCTTCTATATCTAAGGGCTTTATACTCTACATGTCTTTGATGAACGATTTCCTTCTCAAGAAGACTTTGTAGAGACTGGCACTTGCAAACTTTACAAATTCTAACAAGTTCATCCATGTCATCAACGGCCACCTCTAGTCTATCAGAATAGAAGAATTGGACGAGGCTAAAAAGAGATGGATAAGAAAGCTTCTCACGCGAAAATCGTACTTCCTTTCTTTCTTTCCAATCAGTGGCGAACTTTTTCCTAAAGAATGGTGATCGGGCAGCCAAGATGAGTCTGTGAGCTTCAAGGGGCCTTCCTTGGACGTAAAACACAACATCTGGCGGCCAGTAGCTGGAACTGGACTCTCCGATCGATGAATTACCTACTATTCAATGTCGAATCACCATGAAAGCATTCAAATAGCAAACACCTTTCCTAATTAAGTATGATCATGGCGCATTCCAAGCTGTATAGTTAATCCCAAAATTGATTGATGTTCCCATTCCATAATTGACTAGAGCACAGATATGTAGGAAATTAATTATCTAGAGGCAACAAGAGAGTGATCCCAATCACTGACAAAAAGCTCTTAAAACAAACTAATTAGAAAATCGCGAGTGCTATGATGCTACGAAATACGAAAATTGGAAATCCCTGAAACAGAAAGCAAAAGGGGGGAAAACGAAAGGGACCTGAGAAAGGAGAATTGATGTGAGTGGCGGCGTTGAGATAGGCGCGATTGGCTTCGCAGGAGAAGAAAGTGTCTCTCATGGCGGATTGCAAGGGTTGGAGGGGCGGGGGGCGAGCCTCGAAGGCCTTGAGCAATTTGCGGACCTTGAGATTGAGGGCGGCGTAGTGGCAGCGGTCGCCGTCAAAGGTGTGCTCGGAGCAGATGGCGCCGCTGTCGAGCAGCATGCGGGCGGCGTCGAGATGGCCGGCGAGGCAGGCGTAGTATATGGGGACGGAGTCCCATTGGTCGCGGGCGTTGACGCTGACGCCGGAGTCCAAGAGATAGCGGAGGCGGTGGATGTCGCCGGCGCGTGAGGCCTCGAAAACGTCGCCGTATGGGACCTTCTTGATTGGGAATGAGGAGTTGAAGTCCTCCGCCTCGAGCTCTATGTCGTCCAGCTCCGACATCAGCGATGTAGCAGCGAAAGGGCAAGGGAAGGTCACTAAAGTGTAGTGTTGGACTCACTCCCACTAAATCATAGTGATACCATAACATGCATTTAGTGATACTATTACTTTTATAAACTAATAACATACCGTAATACTTATACATATGTTTATAATATTAATTTATAAATATAGTGATATTAATTTTATAATGTGAAAATAAAATTTAACCGGAGAGTAGCTCAAATGTTGTCATTAGAAGGAGTTGGTTTTTTTTTTTTAAATGGACTTAAATTATCAAATCTTATCCATGACTTAAGTTTGGATTATTTATGGCTGAACGATTATGATAATTTTTTAATGGAGGAGTATCATCTAGGTACAATGTGGTAGAAAACATATCACTCAGATACATCATATTTCCCTTCTTTCACTTAACTACAATTTGACACTTATAAAAATTAAAATACCCTTAATGAAAAAAATCAAGAAATCTGTCAGTATTGTTCATCAACTAGACTTTTTACTATTCATTTTTTGCACATATAATATAATCTTTTACATCCTTTGAAAAAATATAGTATTTTTTTAAAATTCAATTTCTTTTAACTCCATTCTAATTTTTATTCTGTCTTTCTGGATTATTACATACATTTTTTCATTCGGTCTTTCTTGTTTATTTTTTGCACGAGCACAAAATAAATTCAACTCGATGCAAAATATATTTGCACAATCACTGAATATTTTACTAATTTCAGAACGAGGAAGAAAAAAAAATGCAATTATAGGTTAAAAAAATAGTTCACCAGATTATAGAAAATGGGGGAGAAGACAAAAATATTACAATTCTATCTTCACTTATAAACAAACATCAAAGCTAAATAAATTTTACACCCAAAAATATTTTCATCCGTAAAGAAATAAAGATTTTTGCTTGTATATATCTATTACACTAAATTTACAAAGCTTCAAAAGTTTACAACCAAGGACAAAGAAATTTACATGTCTTCAATTTTTTGGCACATGAAACAACCATACCAAAAAATCTACAGATTGCAAAAAAAAAATAAAAAAAATTGTATCAGTGCAAAAGTATTTGCACAACTGTAGAAGAATTCTACACACAGTGCAAAAAAAATAAAAAATCTAAAACCACCACCGTTCTACACCTCTCTGCCGCCGCCGCCGCCACCGCAAACCACCACAAACCACCACAAAAAATATATGAATCTTACCATTATTCTTCAATAATCCACCAGAAAATATGCAATTTGGAACAGGATCTGGGAACACCATACCAAAAAAAAATCAGAACACCATCTTCAATTACTCTAAACGAACAAACACCATACCAAAAAAAAACCCAGAACACCATCTGCTCAATAATCGAACAATAGAAATCAGGTTTACACAAAAAATAGGGAAAAATCAATGGAAGAGAAAATAACTCACCTGAGAGGAAGATATGGGACACCGGTGGCGTAGATCCACCGCCACCGCAGCAGAGGCGTGCGTCTTCTTCTTCGATGTGCGCCGGCGCGCGTCTTCTTCATCGGTGAAGCCAAGTTAACTAAAAAAATTATATCTGAAAAATACAAACGAACAAAACCCACCGGATCTGAAAATTTTGGCCACCACCGCTGCAAAAACCACCTACTCCGCACCACCACAAAAACCCATCGCCACCGCGCCACCTCCGCACAAAAAAACCACCGCATCGGCGCACGGAAACACCACCACTGGCCTCGCGGGCAAACAAATCCGGCGACCGCCCCCCGCCGCAAACACTCCTCCAGCCCGCCGCCCCACCCTGCGGAAACCCCCCATCCGCCGTCCTGCACAAACCTGCAAAACCAGCGGCCCGTCGTCGCTGCTCATCCCTGCAGAAAAGAGAGAGATGGCTAGTAGAGAGAGAAAGTAGGCGTGGTAGAGAGAGAAAGGTATTTTTAAAATGGGTGACTAATTGTGTGGCTGGATAAATAATGAGCATAAATTTATTTTAATTAATAAAAGGGGCATTTTAGATTTTTTGTGTAGCACTTTGTACTTAAATGATATGAGAGGATATGTATGTATCTAATTGATATGTAGGGGAAAAACTTGTATCCCTATGAAATTATCCCTTTTTTAATCAATTCGCCCATATTTACGGTGGTTGAGAATCTATGGGTGTCGGATCTTATGACGTCGAGATCAAAATGTTGGGTTCGGGACTTCTTGGACGTAATTTTCACTCATGGAGATGTAGGGCGAGTTTTAAAAACATTGTTACCCCCGAAAGGCATTAGTGATAGATTATTTTGATGCTTTATGAGAAATGAGAAGTATTCAATTAAATCGGGCAATAATCTTGCCCAGTGTTTTTAAAAAATGGTTGAACTGGGAACCGACCATCAAGTCGATCTGATTATCCTTAAAAGCCCAATTTTATGGTTGAAACGAAAAAAATAGGCAAAAACAGGAAAAATTGGCCAAAATTTGGGAAATCGGTTGAACCGGGCTTTTTTTAATTTTTTTTAATTAATTAACAATTTAATCTTATTTCTATCATCCTTATTTTAAATTTTAGTATTTTAAATGGTGTTGTGTTGTGTTTTCTTGATTCTATTGTGTTTATTTCAATATAAAACTTATAAGTTTATAATTTTAGATTTTATAAGTGCACATTTATTTTATTTTTTAATATAATATAGGGAATGTGTTAAAAAAAGTTGATAGTAATCATTTTAACGGCTGGACCGCTGATTCGACTAATCCAACCGGTGCCCAAGAAAATATGTAAATAAATTTGCGGTTAGTAAGAGAGGAAAGAAAATATATGTGTGTATATATATTTTAGTTAACCTTATACCAATAATAATAATAGTAATACTCAATGTTTTCAGAACTGGGTTGAACCGGGAACCGGCCATAGAACTGGTCTGAATACCCTCAAAGAACTATTTTTACGGTTGAACCTGAAAAAATCGGCCAGAACCGGAAATACCGTTCAAAACCGGTTGAACCGATTTTTTGTTATTTTTTTGTGTTGTCTATGATTCTATTGTGTTTATTTCAAAATGAAACTTATAATATATCATTTTAAATTTTATAAATGCATATTTATTTTATTTTTAATGTAATATAGAGAATATTTTAAAAATATTGATAAAAATCATTTTAACGGTTGAACCGCCAACCGGTGCCCAATGTGGTTTGATCGCCGATTCGGTTATGAAAACATTGGTAATCTTATCTTATTATATAAAAGGAGAAAGCTTTCAATCAGCTTTCAACACGTGTTAATTTGAAGTTAACCAGCTTTCGACACGTGTCAATTTCAATCTATCCTGCTTTTGCCATGTGTTATTCTCCATAAGTTGTGAAGCCGCCAAGTGTACTTAGTTGCCAAGTGTAGTTTTACATCTAAATTTAATACTATGTTATATGATTTAGTCTAAAAAATCCATACGTTTTCAAGGAAACCATCCTACAGTCTTCACTTTTCGACTTCGTCCCTTCATGTGCTTTCTCCGCCATTAGAGTTCAGCACCACCGCGCTGAACAGAGCCCCGCCATTAACGCGTCCAGTGACAGATGCCATTGTAGTTAGAAAGCAGAATCGACGCCGCGCTGCCTTTCAGGCGTCAAGGCCAGTTTCAGATCGATCGTCACTGTACAGAGTACCTCTTCCCTTTTGAGCCAACACGGTGTTCCCGATCGCGTCGCTTGGGTCTACTGTCCGGGGAAACAGAAGGACACCGCGTCACCTTCGTGAGACGTCGTCACCAATTCGCGTCTTGCCATCACTTGAATAATTGAGGTCAGTGCAATCGTGAAACCTCTTGATAATTTTGAATGGTTTCAGATATTCAGGTTACAAATGATAGTGTGATGGTGGTGTTGAGAGCTTGCTGTAATATAGTAGAATAGTTATGTCCTTGAGGTGTTTGATATAATGTCCATGAGAGTTGAATTTAGTGGATTGAATTTTTTCTAGAATTGGTGTGCGTGGGAAATTGAATATAGATGGACATTTCTTAATGAGAATTCAAGAGAATGAAGAAAGGCAAAATCTTTGGGGATGTATATGATGGTCAGAGGCGATATGTAGAGTTAGAGGTGAAGATATTAATTCAAATGCTTTATGAATTGCTGCAAATTGATTTTTAATTACTCTGCCGCAAATGATTTCTGATTCTAGCAGTTTACTTGAATTTCTGAAGTGAAGGAACATGGTTTATGAGTTGTTGCAAGTTTATTTTTGATTGCTCTGTTGCAAGTGATTTCTGATAATTTGATTCCAACAATTTACTTGAAAAAGAATTGATTATTGAGATATTCGGAATTAATTTTGAAAAATTAGTTTGTACAAAGAAACTGTGAAGTCCATACTTTTTTTTTTGAGGTAATATTATTCAATTTGATGAAGCGTGTTTGTCTTTGTTTGCAGCACGAAACATGCTTTTGATTTTTAGTTTAGTGTTTTCCAAGAAACATGCTTTTGTTGTATTTGCTGTTTCTGCGTTGTTGGCGGTCAAATATTTTACGATTCTGATGTGGCTTATTGAATTTGACCACCAAACAAATAATTAATCGAACAAGAACACTGCAGAGTTTTTTTACAATGAAAGGTGAGGTCCTTTATATAAAGAGGACCAACACGACAAATCGTAAGAACGACAAATCATGTGCATAAAGCATGACAAAACATATGCGTAAGCACGACAAATCACTAAGCACGACAAATCTTTAAGCACGACAGTTCACGTGGTCTCGGTGGGACCTGCTGACGTGTGATAAATCGTCCTGCTGACGTGTGATAATCTGGTGATGCTGACGTGTGATAAATCTGGTGACAACAATAGCCCCCAAGATCGGGCTGTGACGTTGTTCAGAGCTCGATCTTGTTTCATGTCTCGACCAGATTTTATCTTTTGTTGCATCTGCAGTCACATTGTTTGCCTCCGAGCTTGTTTCGGAAAAGTCACCGGATGAGATCTTGATCGCTCGAATGAGCCTCGCATAGAGGATCTTACCTTCACATCATCGATCAGTCTTTCAGATTTCGAGGCGAGCCAGATTGTACGAAGTTTTTTGTTCTCAGTGCCGGGAGCCCCCACAGTGAAGTTCTTTTATGTTTCAATGCCGGGGAGCCCCGTCGACGAAGTCTTTTTTCACAGGCTGACGGGGAGCCCCGTCATCTGAAGTCTATATTTTTTTATGTCCGTGGGAAAACGGGCCTTGGGGGTGGCTCGCCGGAGAAGCCGGATGGTATCCCTCGCCGGGATGAGCAGATCTTCGAGATGGCTCATCGAGAGAAATGAGGATGGAATCTCGCCGGGATGAGCATGTCTTGAGATGGCTCGTTAGAGAGAGCCAGATGTGATCCTGCTCGGGATGAGCAGGTCTTCTGAGTTGGCTCGTTGGAGAGAGCGGATGTGATCCTGCTCGGGATGAGCAGGTCTTTAGAGTTGGCTCGTTGGAGAGAGCCAGATGGGATCCTGCTCGGGATGAGCAGGTCTTCAGAGATGGCTCGTTGGAGAGAGCCAGATGTGATCCTGCTCGGGATGAGCAGGTCTTCAGAGATGGCTCGTTGGAGAGAGCAGATGTGATCCCGCTTCGGGATGAAAGGTGTCTTCAAAGTCAGCTTGTTGGAGAGAGCGGATGTGATCCCGCCGGGATGAAAGTAGGTCTATGATCCCGCCGGGATGAAAGCAGTCTTCGTGAGATGGCTCGTTGGAGAGAGATGGCTCGTGAGAGAGAGCCGGATGGGATCCCCGCCGGGATGAGCGGTGTCTTCGAGATGGCTCGTGAGAGAGCGGATGGGATCCTCGGGATGAAAGGTGTCTTTAGAGATGACTTCGTGAGAGAGAGCCGACGAGATCCCGCCGGGATGAGCAGTGTCTTTCCGAGATGGCTCGTCGGAGAGAGCTGGGAATGGGATCCCCTCGGGATGAGCAGGTCTTCAGAGATGGCTCGTGAGAGAGAGCCAGATGGGATCCCGCCGGATGAGCAGGTCTTCAGAGATGGCTCGTGAGAGAGAGCCGAATGAGATCCCCGCGGGATGAAAGGTGTCTTCTGAGATGGCTCGTCGGATAGAGCCAGAATGGGATCCTGCTCGGGATGAGCAGGTCTTCAGAGATGGCTCGTGTTGGGAAATGAATTTAATAAAAAGGATTTTGATTAGATCCCAAAACCCCTGAGTATGACATGTTCAGGATAATCTTGATAGATGAGTCGATTCGGGCTTTTTAGAGTGTTCAGGATATTATCCGCACCATGTATAGTCGGCAGATATAGAAAAAGTTAGTTCTCAAGACTCAAGAAGAAATCGAGATATCAAGACTCAAGAGATATCGAGAATCAAGACTCAGAGAACTCAAGACTCAGAGAACCCAAGACTCAGAGAATCAAGAATCAAGAGAGAGAACTCAAGACTCAGAGAAGTAATCAAGGCACAAGAATTACTAAAGACTCAAGAATGCATCAATGCTCAAGATATCCCGAATGTTCCGAGGCAATCAAGTCGAGAATATATACCGTTGGAATCCAACCGACGTGGACCAACGAGAGGAAGACAACAAACCAAAAAAAGTCTGCAGAACTTACAAAGAATAGTATGGATTTGAATGTGATTCTCTCCAACGGTAACATTCAAATCCACACTATAAATACAAGTTCTTCCTTCATTATCAGGTGTGGAGTGTGGAGGTGGATGCATGGATATTATGCACAAAATGCTACAAAGCCAAAGAGCGTTATAGTCAAAGCATTCCCACCCTAGAACACAAGTCTGTAGATATACAAATATATTCAAAGAGTGTTCTAGAACCCAACCTAAGCAACCCACGATGTATCATAAAGCTTAGAGAGATTTTCTCAACCTTAGCATTGAGGCTAAACCATTGTAAGGGAAAATCTCACCATAGTTGGAGACAACACCAAAACCAAACCCAGTGGTGAAGTGAGGTAGTTGTTAGGCAAACCCGAATGAGGGTGATAAGTCCCGAAGGAGTGTGAACTCGTTAAACATCTAAGAGTTTGAGTTAGTAAACTACGGAGGTAGTCAGAAAGCTCAGGGTCGGGTTGAGTTAGTAAACTACGTGGAGTAGTCGTAAAAACTCAGGGCGAAGTTGAGTAAGTAAACCACGAGGTAGTCGTAAAGCTCGAAGTTGATAAGGAATTTCCCTAGAGAGGAGAGTGGATGTAGGGATCGGGTTGTCCGAAACCATTATATATTGTTGTGTTGTTTATCGCTTTATGTTTATACTTGTCATATGCATCTAGTTATAAGCAAAACACAACACATGAGCTCCAAAGAAGAAAAATTGGAAACACTCTGCCCTCACCCCTGTTTTATATGCACTGAAGTCAAACGTTTTGCTTCCAAGACGCAAGAAAATAGGTTTTCCCTAACCGACAAACAAGTGGTATCAGAGCAGTGCTCAAAAGATTACTTCTTCAATGTAATCGCCGAAAGCAGATCTATTTTTAAAACTCGTCTCGATCCGATACCAACAATTGGTATCGAGCAAATGTAAAGTTTTACACAACAATGGAATAATAGAACTTTTCATTGATAAAGACCAAGGTCGTTACATTACAAGTTACAAATGCAAGAGAACACGGAGGTCAATACATAACTCTAAAACCCTAAACCCTCAAGCCATAACCCTAAACCTTCATCCAAACCCAAACCCGATCTGTGGGGGTGGTGATTAAGAGGAGAGTGAGAGAGATTTTAAGATCTCATGCTCTCATTTTCCCCACTTAATAGGGTGAGGGAGGCTTGAAAAGGTAATCCTATGCCAAGAACCTGATGGACTCTCCAATGGAGTGAGAGCGGCCTTGATAGGATTTTTTAAGCCAGAGCCCTAATAAAGAGTCGGTGGGCTCTCCAACATTAAATGGTGAGTTTGATATAGGAAGATCACCGTTGTCCGATCAAGTTCAGATATCAAACTCACGCTCATTTTCGGATCGAGTCCGCTAATCTTTGGTTACGCTATCCGAGATAGACACACAAGGTGCATACGGATAGGAGAAGTGTCTTCTCGATTTGTAAATAAAGAGCCCGCCGTCGTGGTGGTGGTAGAGAAGCTTTGCAAAAGAATCGGGATGTGGAATCATTGATGACGCATTTAAAACAAAGAATAAGGGAATAAAAGGGTTGATTTGAGAAGATGAAATCATGGAAAATGGGGTAAAAGTGTTTTGGAAGTATCACCGGAAACAAGGGTTCACCAGATACATGATTCTACAAAAAGAAGATAAGTATGGTGAATGAGTTATGTTGTGTAAAAAAATATTGGTCCAATTTATAGAGGCCAAGCAAGGGTGCAGATGCAAATTTGAGCTCTCAAAGCCTTTTTAGAAAAAATTCAGATCACAAGGAAGGGCGGTAGAAATCACGCTGACCGATAATTGGAAAAAGTTACGGCGGATTGACATATCGAGAGTGTCGACGATATCTACGATGTCAAATCGCACCAACTTTAGGAATAGAGACTACTATTCTAGACTAAGTTTCGACAAAGAACACTTTCCAAGAATCGCTTAATCCGAGGAGAATCGATTAGGTCAACAAAAATCGATTACATACAAAGTCGATCAAATGAAGAAAATCACCGAGCTTGAAAACTTCACCAAATCGATATATCGGTCTATATCGGTTGAAAGGGGACTTCAACTGAGGGGGAACTCACAGAATCAAAAGTAGATGATCAAGATCAAGACATGGTCAGCAGACAAAGATTGATCGAGATCAAATGAGTTAGTTGAGTTCAACCGATGAGTCAGCAAAAACCGTAAGTGAAGAAACGCTAAAGCCAAAGAATCGGAAGAGAAGGTTGCAAATCAAGATGAAAAAAAAGATCGATCAAGATCGGACGTGGATCGAGAGATATGATAATGAGCGGATGAAGATCGACGAGATCGACATGATAATCGATATGATAATGAGCGAAGATGAAGATCGACGAGATCGACGTGATCGAGATCGATATGATAAACCCGATATGCTAACTCGATATAATGACCGATGCTATGTTGATCTAAAGATGTGTTGATTCGATTAGTCGAGCTAATCGGATCAAAAAAGAAGAAATCGATAGTTTTTGGGTAAAAGTGATCTCGAGACTCAAGAAGTAAAGTAAACCGAGACTCAAGATAGGTAAAAGACCGAGGGTCAAGATGTCCGAAGTCAAGAAATCAACTCGGTCAAGATGAGTCAAGAAGATACCGACGACATAAGGTCCATTGAAGAAGAATGAGGAGCCGAAATAAGATGTAAGATCAAGACCAAAAAATCAAGACTTGTAATTTTTTTTATTTTTTTTTTTTTTGTCTTTATTTCTTTGATAAGTTCATTGTAATCTGTAACTGATAACATACAATCAATGAAACTTTTATCTTTATGCTCAAAGATAATACCTCATTATCTTTTTTACATGTCTTTTATATTAATATGCCTGATTGAATGTCTCTGATCTGATTGTATGCTCATATAAAGAGGAAACTATATGATGCTATGGGAGAAATTTCTTAAGTATTTAGTAATGATCTATTTAGGAAAGATTCATTACTGAAGAAATCTATTGAATGATTTAAATTGATTAGAGATTTACCATTCTTGTAATAAGAAAAACTGAAACCTGAGTATAGGTTATATGTTTGTAACAAGATAGGTTTTGGCATCATCAAAAAGGGGGAAATTGTTGGGAAATGAATTTAATAAAAAGGATTTTGATTAGATCCCAAAACCCCTGAGTATGACATGTTCAGGATAATCTTGATAGATGAGTCAGGATTCAGTTTTAGAGTGTTCAGGATATTATCTACACCATGTATAGTCGGCAGATATAGAACAAAGTTAATTTCAAGACTCAAGAAGAAACCGAGATATCAAGACTCAAGAGATACCGAGAATCAAGACTCAGAGAAATCAAGACTCAGAGAACTCAAGACTCAGAGAACTCAAGACTCAGAGAATCAAGACTCAGAGAACTCAAGACTCAGAGAAACATCAAGGCACAAGAATTACTAAAGACTCAAGAATGCATCAATGCTCAAGATATCCTCAATGTTCCGAGGCAATCAAGTCGAGGAATATAAATGGAATCCACCGACGTGGACCAACGAGAGGAAGACAACCAGACTGAAAAAGTTGCAGAACTTACAAAGAATAGTATGGATTTGAATGTGATTCTCTCCAACGGTAACATTCAAATCCACACTATAAATACAAGTTCTTCCTTCATTATCAGGTGTGGAGTGTGGAGGTGGATGCATGGATATTATGCACAAAATGCTACAAAGCCAAAGAGCGTTATAGTCAAAGCATTCCCACCCTAGAACACAAGTCTGTAGATATACAAATATATTCAAAGAGTGTTCTAGAACCCAACCTAAGCAACCCACGATGTATCATAAAGCTTAGAGAGATTTTCCCAACCTTAACATTGAGGCTAAACCATTGTAAGGGAAAATCTCACCATAGTTGGAGACAACACCAAAACCAAACCCAGTGGTGAAGTGAGGTAGTTGTTAGGCAAACTCGAATGAGGGTGATAAGTCCTGAAGGAGTGTGATCTCGTTAAACATCTAAGAGTTAGTAAACTACGGAGGTAGTCAGAAAGCTCAGGGTCGGGTTGAGTTAGTAAACTACGTGGAGTAGTCAGAAAACTCAGGGCCGAGTTGAGTAAGTAAACTACGAGGTAGTCAGAAAGCTCAGAAGTTGATAAGGAATTTCCCTGAGAGGAGAGTGGATGTAGGACCCGGGTTGTCCGAACCACTATATATTGTGTTGTTTATCGCTTTTTATGTTTATACTTGTCATATGCATCTAGTTATAAGCAAAACACAACACATGAGCTCCAAAGAAGAAAAATTGGAAACACTCTGCCCTCACCCCTGTTTTATATGCACCGAAGTCAAACGTTTTGCTTCCGCACGCGCAAAATAGGTTTTTCCACCGGGACAAACAGCTCGTGAGAGAATGCCAGATGGGATCCTGCTCGGGATGAGCAGGTCTTCAGAGATGGCTCGTGAGAGAGAGCCAGATGGGATCCTGCTCGGGATGAACAGGTCTTCAAAGATGGCTCGTGAGAGAGAGCCGAATGAGATCCTGCTCGGGATGAGCAGGTCTTCTGAGATGGCTCGTCGGAGAGAGCCAGAATGGGATCCTGCTTTGGATGAGCAGGTCTTCAGAGATGGCTCGTGAGAGAGAGCTGATGGGATCCCCGCCGGATGAGCGGTGTCTTGTGAGATGGCTCGTGAGAGAGAGCGAACGAGATCCCGCCGGATGAAAGCAGGTCTTCGAGATGGCTCGCCGGAGAGAGCGGGGAATGGGATCCCTTTCAGGATGAGAGGTCTTCAGAGATGGCGAGAGAGAGAGCCAGATGGGATCCCGCCGGGACGAAAGGTGTGAGAGATGGTAGCTGGAGAGAGAGCCGAATGAGATCCCGCTTTGAATGAGATCCGCTTTAATGAGCAAAGTTCTTGAGATGGCTCGTCAAGAGAGCCGGAGATACTTGAGGGAGCTAGGAGAGTTTACGCATTGACGTTGACCACTTACGCCGAAAGGGCGGCGACTTTTTCCTCCGTCCGGATCGCCTTTTACTAGGCCGCGGGCGATTTATAGTGTAAATTTTTTTTTGCCGTCGTCGCACCACTTACTGCCGAAAGGGGCCATGCACCTTTTACCCCGTGATAAATCGTCTCGATTGGATCGCAGTGGTCTTACAAGAGGGCCAAAGTCGACGGGCGCGAAAGGTGTTAATGCTAATAAAGGCGACGGTCCAATAAATAAGGAGCCAATGCCGAGAATGCGGGCCGGTCGTCAGCCAGAAAGGCTAACGATCTCATCGCCGGAAGGCGAAGAATATTTTCACTAAAAATGGGCGAATCGACATCGCCGAAGTTAGCGGAAAGTTCGGAGAAGATGGGCTGGTCGCCGCCGAAAGGCCGACGATCTCATCGCCGAGAAGGCGGAGAATACTAAACTTAAAACGGCGCATCGACATCGCCAGGTAGCGGAAAGCCGACGCCGGTAGCGGGCCGGGTTGCCGCCTTTAAAGGCCGACGATCTCATCGCCGGTAGGCGGAGAATATTTTGCTAAAAAAGGCGGATCGACATCGCCGAGATAGCGGGAAAGCCGACGCCGAAGGGGGGCCGGTTGCTCCTGAAAGGCCGATTTATCTCATCACCGGAAGCGCAGAGAATACTTTCGCTAAAACGGCGACCGTATTATCGCCGAGATGGAAGTTCGACGCCGAGAAGGCGGGCTGGTCGCCGCCGAAGCGCCGACGATCTCATCGCCGGAAGCCGGAGAATATTTCGCTAAAAAGCTGGACCAATATCGCCGAGGGGTAGCGGGCCGGCCGGCCGGCCGGTTGCCGCCAGAAGGCCGACGATCTCATCGCAAAGAAGCGGAGAATATTTTCGCTAAAACGGGCGGATAGACATCGCCGAGATAGCGAAAAGTCGACGCCGGAATAAGGCCGCCAGTTTCAGAAGGCCGACGACGATCTTTATCGCTAAGAAGGCAGAGAATATTTTGCTAAAACGGACCGACATCGCCGAGATAGCGAAAGTTGACGCCGAGAAGGGCCGGTCGCCGCCAGAAAGGCCGACGATCTTATCGCCGGTAGCCGCGGAGAATATCGCTAAAATGGCGATCGACATCGCCGAGAAAGAAAAGCCCACGCCGGTAGCGCTGGCCGGTCGCCGCCAGAAGGCCGACGACCATCGCGGTAGCGCGGAGAATACTTCGCTAAAACGGTGGATCGACATCGCCGAGATAAGATACGGGCCGGGTCATCGTCAGAAGGCCGACGATCTCATCGCCGGTAGCGCGGAGAATACTTCGAAAATCGGGTGGATCGACATCGCCGAGATAGCGAAAGTCGGCGTCGGAAGCGGCGGTCATCGCCAGAAAAGGCCGATAACTTACCGTGCCGAGAAGGCGGAGAATACTTCGCTAAAATGGCGGATCGAACATCGCCGAGATACGAAAGTCGACGCCGAAAGCGGGCCGGTCGTCGTTAAAAGGCCGACGATCTTATCGCCGAGATGGCGGAGAATATTCGCTAAAACGGCGGACTAGACATCGCCGAGATAGCGGAAAGCCGACGCCGGAAGGCGGGCTGGTCGCCGCCAGAAGACCGACGAACTTATCGCCGGAAGGCGGAGAATACTTCACTAAAATGGCGATCGACATCGCCGAGATAGCGGAAAGCCGACGCCGAGAAGCGAAGGGGGCCGTCGTTTAAAAAGGCCGAATATTCATCGCATCGAGAAGGCGGAGAATACTCGCTAAAAACGGGCGGGATCGATATCGCCGAGATAGCGGAAAGCCGACGCCGAGAAGGCGGCCGGTCGTGGTCAGAAGCCGACGAGATCTCATCACCGGTAGGTGGAGAACACTTCGCTAAAACGGCGGACTGGACATCACCGAGATAGCGGAAAGTCGATGCCGAGAAGGCGGGGGTCGCCGCCGTGAAGGCCGATTTATCTCTTCGCAGAGAAGCGGAGAATACTTTCGCTAAAACGGCGACTAAACATCATCGAGATAGCGTAGCTCGACGACGGCCGAGAGGCGCGGGCCGTCGCCACCGTGAAAGGCCGATTTATCTCATCACCGGTAGCCGCGGAGAATACTTTTGCTAAAACGGCGGATCGACATCGCCGAGATAGCGGAAAGCCGACGCCGAGAAAGCCGGCTGGTCGCCGCCAGAAGGCCGACGATCTCATCGCCGAGAAGGCGGAGAATACTTACCAAAATGGCGGATCGACATCGCCGAGATAGCGAAAGCGCAACGCCGGAAGGCGGGGGGTCATCGCCAGAAAGGCCGATTTATCTCATCGCCAGAAGCGCGGAGAATACTTCGCTAAAGTGGCGGATCGACATCGCCGAGATAGCGAAAGCCCACGCCGAGAAGGCGGATGGTCGCCGCCGAGAAGGCGGAGAATATTTTCGCTAAAACGGGCGGATCGAACATCGCCGAGATAGCGAAAGCCGACGCAGAAGCGGGGCCGGTCGCCGCCGAAGGCCGACGATCTCATCGCCGGTAGCGCGGAGAATACTTTTGCTAAAACGGCGAATCGACATCGCCGAGATAGAGGAAAACCGACGCCGAGAAAGCGGGCTGGTCGCCGTCAGAAGGCCGGCGATCTTTTCACCGAGAAGCGCAGAGAATACTTCGCTAAAAAACGCGGACCGGACATCACCGAGATATGCTGGAAAGTCGATGCCAAGAAGGCGGGCCGGTCGTCATCAGAAGGCCGGGCGATCTAATCGCCGAGAAGTCGGAGAATATTTCGCTAAAATGGCGATCGACATCGCCGAGATAGCGAAAGCCGACGCCGAAGAAGGGGCCGGTCGTCACCGTAAAGGTCGACGATCATCTATCGCCGTAGAAGGCGGAGAATATCGCTAAAACGCCGGATCGACATCGCCGAGATAGCGGATTGCCGATGCCGAGAATATGGGCCGGTCGTCACCGAAGGCCGACGATCTCATTAATGAGAAGGCAGAGAATACTTCGCTAAAACAATGGATCGACATCACCGAGATAGCGGGAAAGCCGACGCCGAGAAGGCGGCCGGTCATCGCCGAAGGCCGACGATCTCATCGCCGAGAAGCCGCCGGAGAATACTTTGCTAAAATGGCGGATCGACATCGCCGAGATAGCGGGAAAGCCGACGCCGAGAAGGCTGGCGGGGTCGCCGCCGAAGGCCGATAACTCCATCGCCGAGAAGCGCGGAGAATACTTACTAAAATGGCGATCGACATCGCCGAGATAGCGGAAAGCCGACGCCGAAAGGCTGGCTGGTCGCCGCCATAAAGGGCGACGATTCATCGCACGCCGGTAGAGCGCAGAGAATATTTCGCCGAAATCGCAGATCGACATCGCCGAGATACGGAAAGCCGACGCCGAGAAGCGGGCCGGTCGCCGCCAGAAGGTCGACGACTCATCGCCGGAGAAGGCGGAGAATATTTCGCTAAAACGGCAGACCGACATCACCGCGATACGGATAACCGATGCCGAGAAGGCTCGGCCGTTGTCACCAGAAGGCCAACGATCTCATCAACCGGAAGACAGAGAATATTTTCGCTAAACGGCTGGATCGACATCGCCGATAGATAGCGGAAAGACGACGCCGAGGGGGGTGGGCCGTCGTCGCCATAAAGGCCGACGATCTCATCGCCGAGAAGCGCGGAGAATATCGCTAAAACTACGGATCGACATCGCCGAGATAGCGAAAGCCGACGTTGAGAAGGCGGGCGGGGCCGCCAGAAGGCCGATAATCTCATCGCCGAGAAGCCGCTGGAGAATACTTTCTAAAACGGCGACTAAACATCGCCGAGATAGCGGGAGAGAGCCGACGCCGGAAGCGGGTTGGTCATCGCCAGAAGGCCGACGATCTCATCGCCGGAGAAGGCAGAGAATATTTCGCTAAAACGGCGGATCGACATCGCCGAGATAGCGGAAAGCCGACGCCGAGAAGGCGGGGCGGTCGCCGCCAGAAAGACCGATGATCTCATCGCCGGAAGGCGGAGAATACTTCACTAAAATGGCGGATCGACATCGCCGAGATATGGAAAGCCGACGCCGAGAAGGCGGGCCGGTCGCCGTCAGAAAGGCCGATTTATCTCTATCGCCGAGAAGCGCGGAGAATACTTTCGTAAAACGGGGATCGACATCGCCGAGATAGCGAAAGCCGACGTTGAGAAGCGCTGGCCGGTCGCCGCCAGAAGACCGACAACTCATCGCCTAAGAAGGCGGAGAATACTTTCTAAAACGGCGGATCAACATCGCCGAGATAGCGGAGAGCCGACGCCGAGAAGCGGGTTGGTCGCCGCCAGAAGGCCGACGATCTCATCGCCAGAAGGCAGAGAATACTTCGCTAAAACAATGACCAGATATCGCCGAGATAGCGGAAAGTCGACGCCGGAAGAAGGCGGGCTGGTCGCCAGAAGGCCGACGATCTCTATCGCAAGAAGGGTGAGAATACTTCACTAAAATGGCGGATCGACATCGCCGAGATAGCGAAAGCCGAAAGCCTGGTCACGCCGAAAGGCCGACGAGATCTCATCGCCCGCGGAGAATTTTCGCTAAAGTGGCGGATCGACATCGCTAAGAGAGCGAAAGACGGAGAAGCGGGCTGGTCGCTAAAAAGGCCGACGATCTCAACATTGCCGAGAATATAAAACGACAGAACGAACATCGCCGAGAAAGCCGACGCCGAGAAGCGGGCCGGTCGCCGCCAGAAGGCCGACGATCTCATCGCCGAGAAGGCGGAGAATACTTCGCTAAAAACGGCGAATCGACATCACCAAGATAGAGGAAGCCGACGCCGAGAAAGAGGCCGGTCGCCGTCAGAAGGCCGACGATCTCATCACCGGTAGCGCAGAGAATTCGCTAAAACGACGGACCGACATCACCGAGATAGCGGAAAGACGATGCCAAAAGGTCGGCCGGTCGCCACCGTAAAGGCCGCGATCTAATCATCGGAGAAGCGGAGAATACTTCGCTAAAATGGCGAACGGACATCGCCGAGATACGGAAAGCCGACGCCGGAAGCGCGGGCCGGTCGCCGCCAGAAGGTCGACGATCTCATCGCCGGAAGCGCGAGAATACTTTGCTAAAATTCATGGATCGACATCGCCGAGATACGGATAGCCGATGCCGAGAAGGCTGGCCGATCATCACCAGAAGGCCGATTTATCTCATTACCGGAAGCGCAGAGAATACTTACTAAAACAACGGACAGATATCACCGAGATAGCGGGAAAGCCGACGCCGAGAAGGCGGGCTGGTCATCGCCAGAAGGTTAACCATCTCTATCGCCGAGAAGCGGAGAATATTCGCTAAAACGGTGGATCGACATCGCCGAGATAGCGGAAAGCCGACGCCGAAGGCGGGCCGGTCATCGCCAGAAGGCCGACAATCTCATCGCCGAGAAGCGGAGAATACTTTTCGCTAAAATGGCGGATCGACATCGCCGAGATAGCGGAAAGCCGACGCCGAAGGCGGGGTTGGTCGCCGCCAGAAAGGCCGACGATCTCTATCGCCGAGAAGGCGGAGAATACTTACTAAAATGGCGATCGACATCGCCGAGATAGCGGAAAGTCGACGCCGAGAAGGCTGGGCTGGTCGCCGCCAGAAGGCCGACGATCTCATCTATCGCCGGAAGCGCGGAAAATACTTCGCTAAAGTGGCGGATCGACATCGCCGAGAGCGGAAAGCCCACGCCGAGAAGGCGGGCCGGTTTCGCCAGAAGGCCGCATTTATCTCTATCGCCGAGAAGCGCAGAGAATACTTTCGCTAAATGGCGGATCGACATCGCCGAGATAAGGAAAGCCGACGCCGAAAGGCTGGCCGGTCGCCGCCAGAAGGCCGACGTATCTCATCGCCGGAAGCGCGGAGAATACATCGCTAAAGTGGCGGATCGACATCGCCGAGAGAAATGAAGCCCACGCCGAGAAGACGGGCCGGTCGTCACCGAAGGCTACCATTTATCTCTATTAATGGTAGCGCAGAGAATACTTACTAAAAACAATGGATCGACATCACCGAGATACGGAAAGCCGACGCCGAAGGAGTACGGGTCATCGCCAGAAGGTCGACGATCTCTATCGCCGAGAAGGCGGAGAATACTTTCGCTAAAATGGCGGATCGACATCGCCGAGATACGGAAAGCCGACGCCGAGAAGGCGGGCCGGTTGCCGCCGTAGAAAGGCCGATAATCTCATCGCCGAGAAGCGGAGAATATTTCGCTAAAATGGCGGGATGACATCGCCGAGATAGCGGAAAGCCGACGCCAGAGTAGGGGCCGGTCGTCGCCATAAAGGCCGATTTATCTCATCGCCGGAAGCGAGGAGAATATTTCAAAAACGGCGGATCGACATCGCCGGAGATAGCGAAAAAAGCCGACGCCGAGAAGGCGGATTGGTCGCCGCCAGAAAGCGTTAACGATCTCATCGCCGGAAGGCGAAGAATACTAAAAATGGCGACCGACATCACCGCGGATAGCGATAGCCGATGCCGAGAAGGCGCGGCCGGTCGTCACCGTGAAGGCCGACGCATCTCATCAATGAGAAGGCAGAGAATACTTTCGCTAAACGGGGATCGATCGACTTCGCCAGATACGGAAAGCCGACGCCGAGAAAGCGGGCCGGTCGCCGCCGTAAAGGCCGACGATCTCATCGCCGAGAAGGCGAGAATACTTTAAAATGGCGACCGACATCACCGAGATAGCGGAAAGCCGACGCCGAGAAGGCGGGATGGTCGCCGCCAGAAAGGCCGATAAATCTCATCGCCGGAAGCGGAGAATACTTTAAAACGGTGGATCAATATCGCCGAGATAATGGAGAGCCGACGCCGAGAAGGCGGGCCGTCGCCCTCAGATAGGCCGATTTATCTCATCGCCGGAAGCGCAGAGAATATTTTCGCTAAAACGGCGGATCGACATCGCCGAGATAGCGGAAAGCCGACGCTTTAGAAGGCGGGCCGGTCGCCACCGTAGCGACGACGATTCATCGCCGGTAGCCGCGGAGAATACTTACTAAAATGGCGGATCGACATCACCGAGATATCGAAAAGCCGACGCCCAGAAGCGGGGCCGGTTGCCGCCAGAAAGGTTTACGATCTCATCACCCGGAAGGCGGAAAATACTTCGCTAAAGTGGCGGATCGACATCGCCGAGAGAGCGTAAAGCCCACGCCGGAAGGTGGGCCGGTTCGCCAGAAAGCTACCGACGATCTCATCGCCGAGAAGGCAGAGAATACTTCGCTAAAATGGCGATCGACATCGCCGAGATACGAAAGCCGACGCCGAGAAGGGGGTTGGCCGGTCGTCGCCGCCAGAACGCCGACGATCTCATCGCCGAGAAGGCAGAGAATACTTCGCTAAAGTGGCGATCGACATCGCCGAGAGAGCGAAAGCCCACGCCGGAAGCGCTGGCTGGTCGTCACCGTAAAGGCCGAGATCTCATCACCGGTAGCGCGGAGAATACTTAGCTAAAATGGCGGATCAATATCGCCAAGATAGCGGAAAGCCGACACCGGAAGGCGGGCTGGTCGCCGCCAGAAGGCCGATTTATCTCATCGCCGGAAGGCGAGAATACTTCGCTAAATTGGCGGATCGGTCATCGCCGAGAGCGAGAGCCCACGCCGAGAAGGCGGCCGGTCGTCATCAGAAAGGCCGATTTATCTCATCGCCGCCGAGAAGAGGGAGAATATTTCGCTAAAACGCGGATCAACATCGCCAAGATAGCGAAAGCCGACATCGGTGAAGAAGCGGGCCGGTCGTCGCCAGAAGGCCGACGCATATCATCTCCCATAAAGGCCGACGATCTCATCGCCGAGAAGGCGGAGAATACTTTCGCTAAAAACGGCAGATCGACATCGCCGAGATAGTGGAAAGCCGACGCCGAAAAGGGTCGTCGGTCGCCGCAGCGCTCCGGCCGACGATCTCACCGCCGGAAGCCGCCGAGAATACTTTCGCTAAAACGACGGATCGACATCGCTGAAAGAAGCGAAAGCCGACCAGAAGGCGTGGCTCGCTGCCGCCAGAAGGCTACCGATCTCATCGCCGGTAGCGCGAGAGAGTATTCGCAAAAATGGCGGATCGACATCGCCAGATAGCGAAAAGCCCACGCCGAGAAGGCTGGCCGGTCGCCGCCAGAAGGCCAACGATCTCATCACCAAGAAGGCGGAGAATATTTTCGCTAAAACGGCGGATCAATATCGCCGAGATATCGGAAAGCCGACGCCGAGATGGGCGGGCCGTCGCCACCAGAAGGCCGACGATCTCATCACGGGAATGAGAATACTTCGCTATAATCGCGGATCGACATCGCCGAGATACGGAAAAGCCGACGCCGGAAGTGTTGGCCGGTCGCCGCCTTTAAAGGCCGACGATCTCATCGCCGGGCGCGGAGAATACTACGAACATTACCGAGATACGGAAAGTTCGACGCCGAGACGGCGGGCCGGTTGCCGCCAGAAAGGCCGACGATCTCATCGCCGGAAGGCGGATAATACTTTTGCTAAAACGGTGGATCGACATCACCGAGATAGCGGAAAGCCGACACCGGAGAAGGCGGGTCGGTCGCCGCCAGAAGGCCGATGATCTCTCATCGCCGAGAAGGCGGAGAATACTTTCGCTAAAACGGCGGATCGACATCGCCGAGATACGGAAAGTCGACGCCGGGCGGGGCTGGTCGTCGTATAAAGGTCGACGATCTCATCGCCGGAAGGCGGAGAATACTTCGCTAAAACGGGCGGATCGACATCGCCGAGATAGCGAAAGTTCGACGCCGAGAAGGCGGGATGGTCATCGTTTTAAAGGTCGATTTATCTCATCGCCGGAAGGCTGGAGAATATTTCGCTAAAAACAATGGGATCGACATCACCGAGATACGGATACCGACGCCGGAAGGCGGGCTGGTCGCCACCGTAGAAGGCCGACGATCTCTATCACCGAGAAGCGCAGAGAATACTTTCGCTAAAAACGGGCGGATCGACATCGCCGAGATAGCGGAAAGCCAACGCCGAAGAAGGCGGGCCGGTCGCCGCCGAAAGGCCGACGATTCATCGCCGAGAAGGCGGAGAATACTTTCTAAAATGGCGGATCGACATCACCGAGATAGCGGAAAGCCGACACCGAGAAGGCGGGCCGGTTCGCCAGAAGGCCGACGATCCATCACGTGAAGCGCAGAGAATACTTTGCTAAAATGGCAGATCGACATCGCCGAGATAGCGAAAGCCGACGCCGGTAATGGGCTGGCCGGGTCATCGCCAGAAGGCCGACGATCTCATCGCCGGTGAAGCCAGAGTGCCAGCCGCCGGCGGATAATCGCCACCGCCAGCGCGAAGGCGGTGCCACGAATAAAGCGCGCATAATCGCTGACAAAGGGCGTAGATACGCCACCGGTCGCGGGTAGCATAATTTTCTACTTAAAAGGCAAGAGTGCAGGTTAGGCTGGCATAATCGTCGCCGGTGCGGTAAAGTACAAGACCGAATAAAAAGGGCATAATCGTCGGCGCGGTGCAGATTGCCCGCCGAGTAAAGTGACATAATCGTCGCCCAAAAGATAGTGCAATACCGAATAAGCGGGCATAATCGTCGTCGAAAAAAGCGGTATTGCCGGTACCGAATAGGAGGGCATAATCGTCGTAAAAAGGCGTGCGATTGCCAGCAAAGTAAAGCGGGCATAATTGTCGCCGAAAAGGCGGTAGTGCCAACGCCGAATAGGCGGGCATAATCGTATAAGTGATTTTTTTGTAATTTGGCCGGTAGTGCCGTTTTCTTCTGAATGAATTTGAACATGATCTGTGTCTATGTTCCACCCTGACTTCTTTGGTTTTTTGATTGTCTTATTGAGGTGCAATCAGGTTGATCGTCTTATTTAGCTGCGACCAGATGGGTTAACTTATATGCAACCCCTCCTTTCTTGTTTCATGATCGTCTTATTTAGGTGCGATCACTATTCGTACTCGGGTCATCTTATTTATCTGCGACCCCGTACTCATCACTCGCTTTGCTGCGGGTATATGTAAGTACGAGTCGTCTTATGTAGTTACGACTGCGTACCCATCACTCACTTTGTTGCGGGTATCTAAGTACGAACTGTTTCGTCAGGTGAACATAAATTTCGGCTCGTTCGTCTTTGTTCGGATCGTCCGACTTAGGTGCGACCTCTCGTAGGCACGGCCAAAATGAATGAAAATAAACGAATGAATGGAAAGCCACGAGGACATAAACATAATAAACCTGGTGGGGTGGGTAAAAGGACTACCCGTAGATTCTTTGAGTAGCTCGTGAGACTCCGGGTGCCCGAGCATTTTTCTTTTATCGAACCGCTGCTGCTGCTCACTTTTCTTTTTTTTTTTTTTTAACTGGGCCGAAAAAACGAGCCCACAAACTAAACAACCAACAGCCCAAGCCCACACATTAATCAGTCCAACTACTTGGGCCCCAATCCTGGTCCAATAATTAATTAAACTTGGGCCCCACATTTAATAAATCAAGCCCAAAAGACAAAAACCCCAACCCATGAAAAATCGTGCCAAAATTTCCCCACGCTTATGAAATTAAAACCCTCAGAATTGATTAGAACAAAGTGGTCACACCTCCCAACGCCTTTAAATGTCCTGCGTGCCGCGGAAATTCTATTTCGCCAAGAAATGGGCGACTTTGCCGGGTGGCGAGGCTGCACCGCTGGCAACATTTTGGGGCGTAGGCGTAGAATGCGAATTTTGCAGCTGGTTTAATTTCGCCGGCGGGCGGTGGAGGTCTCCCGGTTTAAACCGATTGGAGGCTGAAGTACACGCCGGGTTCGGCTGATGCTGCGAGGTGGATGGGCGACGGGCGCTTTGAGCCGGTGGAATTTTGGTGATAAGCGTCAACGGACATACGGCGGTTGTTCGATTTTGCCGAAACGGCCTCGCTTTTTGGCGCCGCTGGAGGTGGAGGCTCCACTGCCATAACCGAACGGAGGCGGCTGGCGGCTCAAGGCTTTACGCGGTATGGCGCTGGTCGTACGGGTTAACTTCCGTGTCTGCGACGGTGACGTGGCCGGCGGCGGGCGGTGAGGGCGGTGTCACGACCATCTTCTTCATCTCTTTTTTTTCCTTGTATGTATATTTGTATGTATATACGGGTTTGTATTTGTGTAGGATTTTTTGGTTTTGGGGGTTTTTCTTTTGAACGAAGGGGTTCTTGGTGATGCGGTCATGAGTCGGGCGACGGAGGGGATCGGTGCCGCATGGCGCTGCATAACGGGAACCTCTTCTTCTCCTTCTGTTTGTATGTCTATCTGTCTGTATGTATTTTCTGGGTTGTTTGGATTTGGAGATTTGCTCGTGTTCTTGTTCTTGGATTCGGAGGTTCATCCCTGTTCTTGATAATTTTTTCAATTACCCTCCTTCTAGCGCCAATTGTTGGCGGTCAAATATTTTACGATTCTAATGTGGCTTGTTGAATTTGACCACCAAACAAATAATTAATCGAACAAGAACACTGCGGGAAGAACCGTAGTTCTTCCCTGAAATGTGGGTGTAGGTATATAAGTGGAATGAGGGAAACATTCCAGAGTTTTTTTACAATGAAAGGTGAGGTCCTTTATATAACGAGGACCAGCACGACAAATCGTAAGCACGACAAATCATGTGCATAAAGAATGACAAAACATATGCGTAAGCACGACAAATCACTAAGCACGACAAATCTTTAAGCACGACAGTTCACGTGGTCTCGGTGGGACCTGCTGACGTGTGATAAATCATCCTGCTGACGTGTGATAAATCTAGTGATGCTGTGGGTCAAATATTTTACGATTCTGATGTGGCTTGTTGAATTTGACCACCAAACAAATAATTAATCGAACAAGAACACTGCGGGAAGAACCGTAGTTCTTCCCTGAAATGTGGGTGTAGGTATATAAGTGGAATGAGGGAAACATTCCAGAGTTTTTTTACAATGAAAGGTGAGGTCCTTTATATAAAGAGGACTAGCACGACAAATCGTAAGCACGACAAATCATGTGCATAAAGCATGACAAAACATATGCGTAAGCACGACAAATCACTAAGCACGATAAATCTTTAAGCACGACAGTTCACGTGGTCTCGGTGGGACCTGCTGACGTGTGATAAATCGTCCTGCTGACGTGTGATAAATCTGGTGATGCTGACGTGTGATAAATCTGGTGACAACATGCGTGTAGATTTTTCTGATTTGTTAAGGATGATCAAGAACATCCTTAACAAATCTTTTGTTCTGCAGAAGTAATTTATAATCTGATTTGAATTTTCACATTGATGTAGAAGCGGTTGAATAAAACTAAAAGTGGCGCGCACTTGAAATCAAAACAACACCATTTCATGTTAGTGACCTGTTTGTTTTGGTTTGGTTTATAATCATTTTGTTTATTTTTTTATTTTGATATGTGGATACTTAGAGAATACATGTATTTAATATTTACTGTTCTTAGTTAGTGCTTATTCAATCCATCAATTACAAAAGATATGTATATGGAAATAGCACCCATTGATTGAAACATTAAGTCCAATTTTACAACCTTCACCAATGACAACATTCGATACTTCTGTGTATTCTCCAAAAGCGGAGCCACCACCAAAAACAGTATAAATGTCAATCTTTGCGGAACGTGACAACCCTATGTCTATAAATTAAGGTAAGAACAACATCCGGTATGGCAAAAGGAACAATTGTTTTATTCTTTTTGTGTTTATAGGTGTATTTTTTAAGTTTGTGAGATTTAATTGTTGGGGGCATAAATGGATCTGTGTGGCACGATTTATTGGAGAAAACGGTTTCATCTAACATTCCCCTTTTGTTTTCAAGGCTTTTGCTCAATAAGGCAACTATCTATCTTCAATGCATAGGTACTTTTACACGTGAAATGTGGGTTTTTTAGTCAGAAAGCTATGAGAAATATCTCTAATAAAGCATCCTTTTTCTGAACGATATTTGACCTTGGTTTGTTTACAAGTACAAAGAAAAATTCATTTTAAGATTGATTATGTGTAGTAATTTATTTTGATTAATTGTTTCCAGGCTGTTGGGATATTTTAGTTTTGATGAATTATGCCAAAACATATCAACTTGTGTTATTGAAGCTAATTTACAGATAACAAATTGAGGGGGAACGAGAGAACAAATTGAGGGGGAACTCACGAAATCAGACGTAGATGATCGAGATCAGACGAGGTTGAAGACGAGACTGATCGAGATCAGATGAGTAAGATGAGTTCCGGAGTTAACTGATGAGCTGAGCAAAATCAGAATAGAAGAAAAGCTAAGCCACCGATCGTAAGATCGACGACGGATGACTCGATCGGATGACCGAACAGATTCGATCGGATGATCGGAAGAATGCATTTAGCCGATTCGTGATCAAGAGCGCATAAGCCGATCGTAAATGAATGACCGGAAGATCGTAAGAGAAGGTTGCAGATCGTAAGAGGGAAGGATGAGACCGACGAGATCGACGTGATCGAGATCGAGATATGAAGATGAGCAGATGATCAAGATCAGACGTGATTGAGATCAGATGTTCTAAACTGATATGCTAACCTAATATGTTAATCTGATGAACTAATCTGATGCAGATAAACCGATATGTGACTTGATGCTATATCGACCGATCATGTGAGCCGATCGATCAAAGCGAGAAGAAATCGATATCGTAAAACCGTAAATCGATACCGGATCGTAAGAGAAGTCATTCAAGTCATGTTCATCGAGAATCGTAACGCCATCGATGATCGCTTACTCGAAAAGCTAGTGACTGAGGGTCGATTGTCAAGACAAGAAGAATCGAACTCGGCCACTCGAAAGTGTCAAGATACCCGACGATAAGGTCCGATCGAAGAGAAGTCACCAAGGCTCGATAAACTGAAGGCTCAGATAGACCAAGGCTCGTGACAGATCCAAGACTCGAGAGAATCTCGAATGATTCCAAGGCAAGGAATCTCGAGGAATATAAACCGCTAAGATCACCGACGTGGACCAATGAGAGGAAGACAACCACTGGAAAAAAGCGCGAACCATAGAGAATAGTATGGATTTGAATGTGATTATCTCCAAACGGTAACATTCAAATCCACACTATAAATACAAGTTCTTCCCTCATTATCGTGTGTGGAAGTGGAAGAAGAGATAGCAACAATGCTACAGAGCCAAAGAGAGTTATACTCAAAAGCATTCCCACCCTAGAACACAAGTCCGTAGATATACAAATATATTCAAAGAGTGTTCTAGAACCCAATCTAAGCAACCCACGATGTATCCTAGCTTAGAGAGATTTTCCCAACCTTAAAGATTGAGGCTAAACAAATGTAAGGGAAAATCTCACCATAGTTGGAGACAACACCAAATCCAAACCCCATGGTGAAGTGAGGTAGTTGTTAGGCAATCCCGTGAGGGTGATAAGTCCCGTTGGAGTGTGAACTCGTTAAACATCTCAGAGGCAATCCCGTGGAGGGTGATAAGTCCGTTTGATGAGAGCTCGTAAATATCTATAGCAATCCCGTGGAGGGTGATAAGTCCGTTTGAAGGAATTTCCCTAGAAGCAGGGGAGAGTGGATGTAGGAGCTTGAGTCTCCGAACCACTATACATTGTTGTGTTGTTTACTGCTTTATGTTCTTATATTGTCATATGCATTCGATTATAAGCAAAACACAACACATGAGCTTAAAATGCAAAAATCTGTAATCACCATTCCTTCACCCCTGTTTTATATGCATAGAACTGAAATGTTTTGCTTCCGCACGCGCAAAATGGGTTTTCCCACCGGGACCATCACAGGCATTTATATCTAGTGAGATCTAATAAAAAGTGATTTGGGAAGCTACTGGAGAGAATGAAACCGAAAACTCGGGTAAGCTCTGTTATTTTTCAGCTCACTCCCACTAGAACGAGGTATCTGTTTCGTCCTTGATTTTGTTAGGCCTCCTCTTTGTTTATTGTCATTTTATTTTGTATTTCTTATGTGATTTATGTGGGTATTTTTTGTTTGTGGTGATGTAATGAACTGCTACTCAATCTTAATTTGGGGTGTTTGATAAAAAAAAAAAATTCTTTTAATTGTTTCAGAATTTTGGTATCCATATGTAGAATTCCCATTAAAGTTCCTTTCTTGCATGATTGATTCATTTTTCACTTTCCCTTTTATTCATTTATTGTTCATCATGGGAATGTTTATGTGTTTGGTTATATTTTAAAAGAGAGAATTGGGAGACGAAATAATTTTGCCAAAATACAACCAAGCATTATGTTCATTTCTTATAGTAATATATTGATGATTGACGATAAGAGTTGAAGTATTGCATGGATACATCACTCAATTTGTGTTGATTAGTCTCGAACCCATGGCGTTACGACATAGGTAGTGGTGCTCTAACTACTTGAGAGATTTTAAAAGATCTTAATACTTTAATTAATACACATTGAAGTATAGTAGTGAAGTTTGAGAAGCAAGATATAAGTTCCATATACTGAGATCCACTCTTTTGCTTCCTCTTTGTTTAATTTCCATGTTCTGTTATTTGAAGCATTGGGCTATTTTCAGCTTGCTATTTATCTCTCAGTTTGCATTGTTGCAGGTCAGAGGTTTGTCCTCCTGGTTGATCTTCTTTCACTCTCAATTCTTATTGAATTTCAGCAATTTAGATCATATAAATAAGCAAATAGCTTTATAATATTTGAGATTGCATGATATATTCCAGGAATTAATTTTCTCCTCTCTTTATCGTGGATGTCAATTTTTATTTTCCAGTGAAGTATGATTTTCTTCTCCAGCTTGGAAGATTTGCTATTGGTTATAGTTTCTGCTACTTAAGCGATTTCTGAGTTTCTGCTATTGTTCAGAAAAATAAAACTTAATTGAGCATAATTTATGGGGCGGTTGTTCTAAACTCTTTGCTTTTAGTCATGCCATTAGTTTTCTGTATTGCTACTCTTAAAATATGGCAAATAATTAGTGTGTAGGATACTTAAATTTTTTGTTAGATTCTTAGTCTGATTACGTTTCGATGCTATTAGAGGGTCTAAGTCACATCATAATTAATCTTCAACTTCAATTTTTATGTTTATTTTGGTTGTCTTTTTGCAGATTCTATGTTTTTGGTGTTTTTTCTAGCAGATTCAAATATCTATTTTCCTGCTATCCCGCAATCGACCCTTGCAATAATTTACATACCAAAAATGAGCGGAGCAGTTCGTCCTGAGTTAGTTTCCCTCATAATTAGTCTACTGTTCTATTTAAAATATATTATTTAATTTTTAATGTTTCGATTAACTGTTGTTTTGCAGGATATGATGTTCTAATGAGTCAATGACTCCGATTGATATTTAAAAGTACAAGGAGAATTTAAGTGAACATGTATGTGAATTCTCTTTATATTATGCTCCAAAAGAATTTGCCACATACCTTTTACTTGATAGTATATTTATTTTTGTTAATCTATTTAGTTTTTTTTTTAAACAATCTATTTAGTTTCGTTTAGATAACATGAATTAATTAAGAGTGTTTATAATTTAATCTCATTTTTCAATTATGTAGATGTTGCCTGATTCTTTTCGTAAATCTTTATGGATGAAAGTTTCCTTAGAAAACCACTCTTTTAGACTATGGAAAGAAACATGGGAAGTTATAAGTTAGAAAAAAAAGACAGCTATAAGTAATTTCTTTGAAGACTTTTTTTTTTTTGGAAAAACATTTCTTTGAGGACTTTATCTCTGGTGTTTTTATATAGAGACATACTTACGTGAGACAGTCTTAGGGTGAGACGGAGCATAAGATGAGCATTGATGTTTTAACAATTTGAGATGGATGAGTGTGATTTGTACTAAGTTGTACCTCTTTTCATGCATGAGAGTGTCTCATATGAGTTTTTGTCTTTTATGTATATTCAGTTTTAGCATCTTCATTTCACTCGAGTTTTTATAGTGCTATAATATGTTAAATTGAATATTTACAACAGGCCCGTGATTTATTATAGGGCTATAATTTGTAAAATTGAATATTTACAATAGGCCAGTGCATTGCACGGACAAAAAATTAGTAATATTAATTTTAAAAAAAATAAAGGAAAGCAACTTACCTTGGAAGCAACAGAAAGGCGGTGGATGGAAAGAAAAGAAGAATAAGGGTTCGACGAAGAATAGAAAACTATAGGAGAAAGAAAATAAATATAAAAAGTATTGATTAAGTGACGTGGTATAGGGTTTTCTATAACGTTAAGTTATGTATAGAATGGAGATTTGAATTGGAGTAATATTGATGGTTAATTGTTATTAAATTTGATAGTTGGACTTGATAAGGAGGTTTAGGGGTTCGAGGTATCGATATTCTTTTCAGTCGAGGTAAGTAGAAATTCATTTACAACAACAATGCATAAACATAGTATTACGTGATTAATTTATGTGTAATTGATAATATGTGAATTTTATGTGAATTGTGAGATATCATGTGTTGCATTGCATTATTTATTTTTTCAAAAAAAAAAAATGGAATTTTCATTCCAAAGAATAAGGATATAAGGTGTACCCTTTACAAAAACAGTTTATAGTTTATGCAAAATTCAATAACACTAAGAACATGCCAAGAAAGCAAAACTTATCCCTGGCTATACATAATTTTCGGATTAATCTCCTAGTTTTCATATGCAATGCTTGGATTTCTAGCAGCTTTAATAGTGTACCGGATTTCGATTCTTCCAAAAGGTCTTTCACTGGAACTCTCTCGTTCCAAAAAATGGTAGAATATTTAGTCTTCCATAATAGCCCAACAACACATTCCCAAACACAAACCATCAACGTCTTACCATCCTTTCCTCTTAGGAGTCTACTAAAAAAGAGTAGGCTCCTCGTCGGATTGGATGGAAGAGCCGATTGGAAACCAAACCACTTGACACATTCCATCCAAAAGTGATAAAAAAAGGAGCATTTAAATAGAACGTATCTTAGGGTTTTTGATTGTGTTTAGCAAAAAGCACAGTTGATGCTCGCGTGACTCGGAAGGGCATTGTGTCTCTACAACTTGGACGACGTTGGAATTCTCTCCATACGCACTCTCCAGGTATGGATGCAAATCTTCGACGGGATGAACTTATTTCACAGGATCTTGAACTCTTCTTTCTAGTTCGCCTCAATATCAACTTCATCGAGGAGCAGACGGTTGTATGCATCTTTGGTGCTATTATTACCGGATGCTCCCACGTTCCAAATCCACCGGTCTTCTTTCCTTGTATTAGCGCAAACCTATTCACAATGTCAGCAAGATTATTAAGGACAGGAATTCCCTATCAAACAAGGGACGACGTCAATTCCACACCCATTCTTTATCTCATTCCACTCCCCCATCTTCCTAATCCTCACATTTTTATTCAAATACAGATTGTATAGTCTGGGAAAAGAGTATTTTAAAGGCTCATTTCCTACCCACCGATCTTTCCAAAAAGACGACTTTCCTGTTAGTGTTAGCATCCTAGAGACAATCCTTTGTAAGGACATAATACTCAGATAATATTCATGAAAGTGTGTGTGCATGTATTTTCAGAGTGTTGTTGAAAATGTTGTGAAACATATAAAACAACATATGGCAGCGGAAGTATAAAAAACGCAGTGCAAATGATTTTTCAAAATTGTGTATAGTCTATAATAAGACTATACGAACCTCATGGTTAAAAACATCACTATAACAAGTAGTGAGATACACACGAACCTTTTACAAGATCCTAAAAGGTGTAGTGAAAAATCACACACCAAAAATCAATCTATTCGAACAAGTAACTAGTGATCTTATTCAACCTAAAACTTGATCTACTAAGACAAACACAACACTGATGGGAAATGTTGGTATACACTCGACCAGTACAAATAGACATAGCATCGCCCTCACACTCCACTCACGATTGTGTCTCGGATGCTACTCTCTTAAGTTTGGAGTAGAGCAAATGTGATTTCACTTTAACTCAAACTTGAATGTCGACCAATGTAGTCTATTTATAGACATTCAGACCAACTGCATTGTCCTATCCACTTGGTGTGGACATGCTTGAAGATCTCCTCCACTATCTCCATGATCTTGGTGTAACCACCCATGATCTTTCTATTCTTACTCCATTATTGCAACCGCTTGACAATATCCGAAATTGTCTTCAACCTGCAATGTAGAAAACATAGAAAAACACATCTAATAAAACGGAGTCAGTGTTAGGAGAAAGGGAAAATTTAAGATGTTGTGCAGAATGTTGTCCAACATCTGGAACAACATACGTGCAACATCAACAAACTCCCCCAATTTGGTCTTTCTACTACAACACACCTGATGTAAAAACAACATCCGAACTTGTGTCAGGAAAGAAACAAATAATAGCCATTCATAGAACAACTACTATTCAACCAAATCATAATTTAAAAAAAAACAACCAACACAAGCACTAAGTACATCAGTAGTGTACTTAGGCCAAAGTATCCAACATAAAGTAAATGACAGAATCATAAACCTATCAACTAATTGTCCATTAACAGAGTTCATAAAGTAAAGAGCAGTAAATAAAAGATTGCAATACAGAAAGGAATTTTTCAAGTGAAGTAAGGGGAAGGACTGGGCCATTGAAATGACTGCATCTCCATAATTTGAAAATGCTCCCCCATACATAAAAAACTCCCAATTTTCACGACCATCCATCTCATCAAGCAAAACAATACTCCCAGGAGACATATTCTCCCTGTCTGGAGTTTTTCTCAGATCCTCATCAGTGCTATCATCAGTTGTAAGGTCAATTGGTGCAGGGTCAGGAACAACTTGTTCAGCAACAACATTATTTTGTTCACCATCAAGAACATTTTCCACATCATCATTCACAGCTTCATTGACAGCTCTATTGACAGCATCATCCACCTCTCTATCATCAGCATCAGCTTCATTATTCTGATCATCATGTGCATCTGCACCATCTTCATCAACAACAACATCTTCAGCACCATCCTTCTCTCCTGCATGGCCAGATGGACCAGCTCCATCACCACCATCATCACCATCATCAGGTGAACCTCCCCCTATTGGAGTAGAAAGCAGGCTTCTCCAGAAGGTTTGTTGTTTAAGAAGTGCATCTATGTTCTGCTGGATGGATTGAATTTGATCAGTAATGAAACAATTAGTAAATGTGGCAGAGGGTGTACCATCTCTTCTGGTTACTGTATAAGGAATGTTGCCAACAAAATGGGCAACATTTTCGGCTTGCGGTGTAGCATCTTCCAAAGGTAGATCAACAGTGCGGTTTTCAGCCCTCAGTACATGTGAAATACCAAAACTTGGCATATAACCACTGATCCTCTCACCTCTAGGTCTCTCAAACTCCAGTCTATCCAAAAGTTGACATATCAAGCTTGGATATAGCAGAATGGTTCCTTCAGAGTGTTTACCAGCATAGGATACAATGTTGTCAAATATGATTTGACGCATGTTGAACTTGTTCAGGTGTACAATCTTGTACAACAAGAATGCCTGTTCCTTGGTTAACACAGTAGAATTCTTGGAAGGCAACCAATTAGAGACTAGCAGCTTATGCATCACAGAGTATAAAGAGGTCAGTTTTGCAGCAGAAAATTGTAAAGTTCATACAGAATGTCTACCACCAGTGATGACATACATCACTTCCCATATGTCTAATTCTTCAGAATCATCTTCCATCTGTCTAGTTTTCAGAAAAATGTTTATAATCTTAGGGGTAATGGTAACAACATTGTATCTAAACCTTACTTTCCCATAATTTGTAGACTGCTTATTCCCACAACTCTTCTTCAAAGTCGCATAAAATTCAGCAACCCAAGCAACATAATAAGGTTTAGCATATTGTAGAGCATGCAACAGAGATCTACTCTCAAGAAAACCTATCAGATTTTGAGCTTCAAAATCAGGCATTTTGATTATCCTTTCATCCACAATGAATCTTTTAAGCATGGATTTAACAATAGCAAATTTTCTATCATGCTCAACCTTATCATCTGAATCAGAGTCAGAATCCATTACCTCATCAAAGAGTTGATCAAGCTCATCATCAGTTTGATTTTCAGCATGTTCATCTTCCTGTACATTAAGCATCATCTTCTTCTTCAGGGTCATCTTCCTCCACATCCATTTCTTCTTCAGACTCATCTGTCTCAGCTTCATCTTTCTCAGATTCCTCTCTCTCAGAATCATCTCTTTCAACATTTTCAGATGGTTTTTCAACATTAGGAGCAACATTCACAGATGGTTCATTTCTCCTTTTGGTTCGTTTCTCTTTCTTTGCCATCAATTCCTCCATGGTTAAGTCATCATCTGAGTCTTTTGGCTCAGTAACAGGAACATCTGGAACAACCATTTCTTCATCTGAATCCTCTACGGTGATAGGATCATCAACACCACCATCAATCCTCTTAGGACGTTTTCCAGTGTAATCTATTTTCTTTCCAAGGTTCCTCTGTGACACTCTCCTCTTTCCCCATTTTCCACCACCTCTTTTTGGATTCAATTGCTTCTTTCTCAACAGAATGTTCTTGAGTTTCTCCCTCATTCCTTCAGAATCAGAGGAATCAACTTTGTCCATCTCAACATCGGTCGTCTGAATAGGGTTTTCAACATGTTTTGGAGAAGGTTCATCAGGAATTTCCGTGTCTAAGGGTTTAGCATAAAGATCATCAAAGTAATTAATGTTGACTTGTCTTTTGCCAACAAAAATATCAGGAAGAACAGGAGGGTTTTTCTCGAGCATCTGTTCGATGATCAGTCGAATTAGAGATTGAGGGGTATCTTCAGAAAATTCATACGGTGTGGGTTTTGGTAAGGAAGAAGACGATGATCCACCAACATTAGTGGAATCATACTCTGGGTTTTGAGCAGCCATTTCAGCAAGAAGATTCAAAGAGTTTGAAGTTTCTGGTGAAGAAGGAGTGAAATGAGGGTTTTCTGCAGATGAAGGGCTCGCGTGTTTGAGTGAATGATCAGAGAAGCCCGAAGGGTTTGGTTTATCAGCCATCCCACCCTTTTTCTGTCCAATCAGATTAAAGCAAAGACAATTAAAATAATGCAATGAGAAAATAGGAGGGAAAAGTATAGTATATGACCGAAAAATGAAAAAATAAACACACAGTAAAATCAATACAAACCTCGATTCTTATGTGCAACAACAAAGTTTTCAGCTTTCAGTAATGAACAACACAGATAATCGATCTTAAGTAGAGAGGAATTTAGAAGTTATTACACAAAACCACCTCAGAAACCGATCAAAAGTGGAACAAAATAACCACCCACTAAGGTAAGTGTGATCGTGTAGAAGCCGCCAAAAACATTTTTGAAAAACAAAAGAACCATATCCAACTTAAATAAACACAATTTAGATTAAATAACATGTTTGACCACGAATTCAACTTAAGAAGAAATTTTAAACAAATCATGTATGATAGATAAGGTTCGAATCATTTGAGGTTTCACAAAATGTCGGCACACATATATCTCAACACTTAATTTTGCATGAAATTCATCGTCAAAGTGTTGCATATTTTGAAATTTTCTTTTAAACACATGTTCACATTGATCCATCTTTTCAAAAGAGAACATCGTAGTCGCGAGCTCCGTGCCCCATAGTTACTCAATGGATTGTGAACAAATATGAATGTATATTTAATCACCTTTTGAAAAGAGAACATCGTAGTAGTGAGCTCCGTGTCCCATAGTTACTCAGTGATTACACATCTAAGTTATGTTTTATTTTTTCAATGCATTTAAGAGATATATGCCCAGGACTCTGTATCTAAACCATGATTCAACAATAAGATCATAACACTATCATTTAAAGTTCAAACATAAGCAAAACAACAGATAAACACGTTATCAGAACCACAATGTTGCTTCAAATGTTGTGAAACATTTGTTACAACATTTAGTGTTTATGTTCAGATATAGCAAAGACCAAGAGATTTTCTAAGTGAAGAAAACTTCTCATTATCAAGGGCTTTTGTAAAAATATCAGCAAGCTGTTTTTCAGTAGAAATGTATTCTAACTTCACAATTTCTTTCTCTACAAGATCTCTTATAAAGTGATATCTTATACTTATATGCTTAGTCAAAGAATGTTGCACAAGATTCTTGGAAATATTGATAGTACTAGTATTATCACAATAAACAGTCAAAATACCACTTTCCAATCCATAATCATCAAACATTTTTTTAAGCCAAAGCAGTTGAGTGTAGCAACTTCCAGCAGCAACATATTCAGACTCAGCTGTTGATTGTGAAACACAATTCTGTTTCTTACTGTGCCAGAATATAATGTTGTTTCCCATGTAGAAACATCCTCCATTAGTTCTTTTTATGTCATCACAATCACCTGCCCAATCTGCATCACTATAGTCAACTAAAGAGCAATTAGTATCCTTTGAGTACCAAATACCTAGATCACATGTTCCAGCTACATATCTTATAATTCTTTTCACAGAATTAAGATGTGATTCCTTAGGATTAACTTGATATCTAGCACAAAGAGTCAAAGACAGACACTATACATAATATCAGGCCTACTAGAAGTTAAGTACAAAAGACTTCCAATCATTGATCTATACAAAGTAGGATCAACATCTTTTCCAATCAAGTCTTTACTCAACTTTTGAGTTGAACCCATAGGGGTTTTCATAGTTTTAGCAGTTTCAAGACCAAACCTTTTCACCAAATTCTTAGCATATTTGTTTTGAGAAAAGAAAATACCATCTTTAACTTGTTTTATTTGAAGACCTAAAAAGAAATTCGGTTCTTCAACCATGGACATTTCAAAGGTACATGTCATTTCTTTATTAAAACTCTCAAGCATATCATTACTAGTTGAACCAAATACAATATCATCAACATATATTTGAGCAACCAGGATATCATTCTCAGAATTTTTAATGAACAAGGTTCTATCAGCTTCACCTCTCAAAAATCCAAATTCAAGTAAGAAATCAGTAAGTCTACCATACCAAGCTCTAGGTACTTGTTTTAGACCATACAAAGCTTTCTTTAACTTGTAAACATGATCAGGAAATTCCAGATTTTCAAAACCTTTAGGTTGTTCAACATAAGCTTCATCATCCAGAATACCATTTAAGAAGACAACTTTAACATTCATTTGATGCAAGTTAATGTTAATGAAACATGCAATAGCAAGAAGTAATCTAATAGATTCAATTCTAGCAACAGGAGCAAATGTTTCATCAAAGTCTATTCCAATCTGAGTATATCCTTGAGCAACTAATCTAGCCTTATTTCTCACAATATTACAAGATTCATCAGTTTTATTTTTGAAAATCCATTTTGTTCCTATGACATTAATATCAGAATTAGGTCTAGGTACAAGTGTCCAAACATCATTTCTTTCAAACTGATTAAGCTCTTCATGCATATCATTTATCCAATTTTCATCATCAAGAGCTTCTTTCACATTTTTAGGCTCAATTTCAGAATGATAACACTCAAAGGTTACCTGATTGCATATGGATGACATGCAAGACTTGCAAGTTCATCAAATACCACATTTACAGATTCTTGCATTGTATCAGTTCTCAAGTTATAAATTCTATATGCCTTGCTATTCTTAGAATATCCTAAGAAAAATCCTTTATCACTCTTAGAATCAAACTTGTGCAACTGATCTCTATCATTCAAAATGTAACAAACACAACCAAACACATGAAAGTATTTAAAATTAGGTTTCTTGTTATTCAGAATCTCATAGGGAGTACAATTACTACCAGAACGAATATAGACTATATTCACAATGTGACAAGCAGTATTCAAAGCTTCTGCCCAGAATTTCTTAGAAAGACTTTTTGAGGTTAGCATAACTCTTGCCATTTCTTGCAAAGTTCTATTCTTTCTTTCAACAATTCCATTTTGTTGAGGAGTTTTAGGTGAAGAAAACTCTTGCAAAATACCTTTCTTTTCACAAAAATTAGTAAACAAACTATTTTCAAATTCTCTTCCATGATCAGACCTTATCCTACTGATCTTTAAACATAAAACAGTTTTAAACCTTTTGTAAAGAATTTTGAACTCAGAAAAGGTATCTGATTTTTCTTTTAGAAAGATAACCCAAGTATATCTAGAAAAATCATCTACAAGAACATATGAATACCTCTTTCCACCTAAACTTTCAGTTTCCATAGGACCCATTAGATCCATATGAATCAATTCACAACACCTGTTTGTTGTACATGCTGACAACATTTGATGTGTTGTCCTCACTTGCTTACCTTTCTGGCATGGTCCACAGATTTTTCCTTTCTCAAAGTTAAGATCTGGTAAACCAACAGCAGCACCTAGTCTATGCAATTTATGAATACTTCTGTAATTAGCATGACTAAGTTTTTGATGCCACAAAATAATATCATCTGCTTTAGCACTTTTACAAGCATGATTTGTACCAATCAAATAGCAATTATCAGTAGATCTTTTGCCAGTCATTAAGCAATCATCATTTTTATCAAACACATAACATGAATTCTTGTCAAACTTTACATGTAAATCATCACCACATAACTGACGAATACTAATCAGATTAGCAAGTAAACCTTTTACATGCAATAAATTTTTCAACTTTGGGAATCCAAGAACATTCAAAGTTCCTTTACCAACAACTTTACCTTTTGAACCACCTCCATATGTAACATGACCACCATTACATGATGTATAATCAGATAAATAAATAAGTTGACCAATCATGTGTTTAGAACAACCACTATCAAAGTACCAAGATCCAGGAACACATGTTTTCAAGGATGTTGTTGGTCCCGGTGCAAACGAGTCTTACACGTGTATGGGGGGGGGAATACACGTGTTCAGTGTTTTTAAAACTTTTTCTTACTGAGGTCAGCTTGGGTCAGATAATCCTGAAGATTAGGTTCGAGAAGCTACAGATCGCTTTCGAGTCAAAGTCTCGAGAGGCGGTGATCCCGAAATCGCTTTCGTAAAACCTCAGATAATCCCAACTGAGTCCTGAGTGTCAGAGATCCTGAGTTGCTTGGATCAGATAACTAACTTACTGAACCCTCAGAAGAGTACGTTCAGTTTGGTAACTATCTGTTCTAGCTACTCAGTTGTGCGGAATGGTTTGGCCCTTAGTTTATACTCGTTTTAAGCTTTGCAGAAAACCTTCCCTTTATGAAATAGTGATTAGGCTGTGATTCACTTATGCAACTTCAGTGGATTGATTCGATTGAATATCGATTGAAAAGTATGCTTTCAAAAATCAAGTCAATGCAATGTATAAGCCTGAGATAAGGAAAGCAATAAAGAACACAGCAATTATAGTGGTTCAGAGACTCAAGCTCCTACGTCCACTCTCTCCGACTCTTCAGAGAAATTCACTATCAACTTATGAGCTTTCCGACTACCTCGTAGTTTACTTACTCAACTCGCCCGAAGTTTTTCGACTACTCCGTAGTTGGTTTACTCAACCCGACCTTGAGCTTTCGACTACCTCCGTAGTTTACTTACTCAATCACACACAAGCTTTCAGACTACCCCCGTAGCTTACTAACTTCTCCTCTAGAGTTTTTTGACTACTCCACGTAGTTTACTAACTCTTTACAACACTTCTCACCAACAAACACACTCCAACTACCTTCACAAGGGTTTGGGGTTTCTTGGTTGGTTTCCAACTAGGATGAGATATCCTTTACAATGAAGCACAATGCAAAGGGTTAGGATATCTCGACTAAGCTTTGGATAATTCTTATCAAGCTAGGCTTAGTATAGTGAGCTCTCTTCAATATTGAAGCACTTGGGAAATTCTAAGTTTTTCGAGTGCTTTTAACTTTTACAAGAATAAGCTTGAGCTCTTAAGTTGCGTATAAATTTCCCGTAACCTTACAATGTAGAGGGTCACCAGTATTTATAAGGCATACACCAAGGTCACTCTTGAAAACTATCCGTTGGAGAGACAACTTTCGTGAGTTTCCTCTTGTGGTGTGTGTGAAAGCGGCTATATTTAGGGTTTGAAACTCCTAACACTTTCTAGGCAATAACCTTCCATGTAGCCGGTCTTCACTTTTTGCAGTCTGGAAGTTTTGTACATCTGACATCCTTTTCTGAGACACATCCTTCGTCGCCTCATTTTTATGTCGGTATGGTATGCAAGTGTTGTCTTTTCTTTTTGACTTTTGTCTCCGTTAAAGGTAGACACCTTCAATGGCTCTTTTTGGTTACAAACTCGAGTTTGATATAACCTTAACAACACTTCCCGACTTAGTTCCTTTTATGCGCATTTGAATGTCTTGGCGCAGATATCTATCTTTCTAAGGAATCACGATCTTCTCAAGATTGCATCCTTCGATAGATATATTGATTGCCTCCGGAACATTCGAGTTCATCTTGAGCATTCAAGACATTATCGATTCTTCAAGAATTACGTACCCTTGATATTCTTGATCTTTAGTTTCTCGGTCTTGATCTTTGTGTCTTGAGTCTTGAGTCTTGTGGTCTTCGAGTCTTGTGGTCTTCGAATCTTTGTAGTTTATCGACCGATGTGCCGAGTCTTCTCATATCGAGTCTTGATTCAAGATCCTCATCGAGTCTTCAAGAATTATCTGAACTATATCTGGCGACTATACATTGCAGATAACATCCTGAATATTAAAAACCTGAATCTCGACTCAACTTATCAAGATCATTCCGAACATGTCATACTCAGGGGTTTTGGGATCTAATCAAAATCATAAATCTTTATTAAAATTCATCTCCCAACAATTTCCCCTTTTTGATGATGCCAAAACCTATCTTGTTACAAACAAATAACCTATACTCAGGTTTCAGTTTATCCTATTTCAAGATTGGTTGTCTCCTAACAATTTCTTAAATCGAGAATCTCTCAACAATTTTGAGTTTCTCAACGGTTTAATCATTCAAACAATTTCTTAAGTAATGAATCTCTTTAACTAGTTCATTACCAAATACTTAAACAATTTCTCCTTATCAATCATACAATCGGTCGAGAGACATTCATTCGGGCATATCAAAATAAAATACATGTAAATAAGATAATGAGATATTATCTTTTGAGCATAATGATAAATCTTCATTGATGATTGGTATCCCGTTACATATTACAATGAGTTTATCAACAAAATCAAAAAGACAAAATATAAAGATTACAAAATCTTCTGAGTCTTCGATTTTGGCTCTTGATCTTCTGCTCTTGTTTCTTCATTCTCAACTTCATCGGCGGTGTGGGCACCTCCAGTCAAACATTCGAAAAATCTTTCTTCTCTTCTTGACTCATTTCTTTCCTTGATGGTGTCGGATCATTTCTGTTAAACCCATGACCCAAAGATCTTGAGCAATCTCTTGAGTAATGGCCTTCTCATTCACCAAGCCATTATCAAGTTTTGGAGGTGGATAGGAATATGGACCGGGGCTACTATCGTACCTCTCCTTCATCCATATTAAAGTTAATCCACTCTGTAGATACTTTGGATAGAAGATAAGAAGGTATTAAATGAAAGCTTCATTACGATCCGAGCTTTCCCCTCTCCATTCCACGAGAACATCATAATTGAACGGAAGGTCCTCTTGACTTCTTCCCACATATCGTTGAGTTTGATAGGCATCCATTTATCAGCGTGGGGCCACTCTTTTAGTGCTTTTGATGTTCCTTTCCTCTTGCTCATAAACTTCTTGAAATCACTCCTTCGCTTCACGCTCTCTCATCTATCTTCTTTTCGATCCACAGGCGTTCACGAGACCAAAGCATCGGCTTTCTTAGCTTGTTCTTCTTGGAGTGTCTTGAGCATTTTCGTGTTGAAGACTTTCTTCTTCGAGCCAATCGAGGTTGAGACTTCGTCTGATTCGTTTTTTGGTTGTTCTATTTCTTCATCATCGAATCAGTTTTCTCTGGATTGGCTTAGAAAGCCTTCCTTTTCGAATGTATTGTGCCGACGTTTGCTTTCAGTTGAACAACGTTCATAAAGGCTTTCCTCTTCATAAGCGATTCATTCACATGGCGGCTTTGGCTTGTTCCAACCTTTTTGCTCTCCTTTTCGGTTTCTCTCTTGCAACATCAAGCATTTCAACAAGTTTCGAAACTTCGAGTGTAGATAGTTTTTTTCTAAGCGGGATGGGGCTTTTCCAATTGTGGAACTTCAACTTCTCGACCATTTTTAGCTCAGAGTCTTCTTTAAAGCTTTTGCTAGATTATACATTTCAAGCATCTTTTCGATTTGAAGCCTTCTTCTCCAAAGCTAAGGTTTGCCATGAACTTTTACGAGATCTTGACTCCATTATTCTTTTTTCCCTTCTTGGCTCGTAATTTGGAAGCCTCTTCTAAAAGCCACGGAAGTCTTTGTCCATCCATGTGATATTGCTCTTTGCTTACCTAATGTCGACCAAACTTCTCCTCGCTTATCTCGATCTTGTTCGTCTTTCGTCAACCTCCTTAGATGGTTCTTTTTGTAGAAAATTCTTTCAGATAAGTGGGCAAAGATGGCTTCGAAAGTGCTTCTTTGAACATCTCTGTCATCTTGAGTCATGAGCATTGAGCTCATTTCCTCAACAATGAGACTTGATTAGCACCTCATTCTTTTACGCGGTTTCACCTCTAGGAAATCGAACTTTCTGGTGTTTACCAAGTTCGTTTACCTTGATTCATCATGTTCGATCTTAACTTCGGCCTTGACTCCTCCGAACTTCTCATTTAGCTTTCCTTCCATGGAGGTCATCTGGGTGGTTAGAGTGTTTTGAATTTACACCGATTCTCTTAAAATGAAAGAGTGACCTAAGGCCGGTCCATCTTTTGAGCTTGATTGGCCAACGTTTCTTCCATCCGAGCAATCTTGATCATCATTGGCTCAACCTTCTCAAGTTTCTCTATCATGTAGAGGAGTGAGATCAATCTCGAGAATCTTACTGTACCTCTGTGTTGTCGATCATCTTGAGCTCCGGCTTCATTCTCGAGCTCCGATCTCCAAGCGCCTCGATCCGAAGAAGTACTATCAACATTCGATGTTGACTAGATCCGAGTTGATCGAGGCGATGGCGAAGTCTCTTTTTAATCTGACTCCTTTTAACTTCTCTTCTCAACATCTCATTTGTTGGTCCCCATCTCCGTCTTGAGATTTGTCTCAGGTTTTGCTTGGGGCACCAACGGTTGCTCTCCTCTAAACCAACTTCCTCTGAACCCGGCTCATCAAAATCGGAGTTTTTTCATCCACGAGCTTTGTCATACGAACCTTGAGAAGTCGGTCGGAAAAGGACCCATCTCCTCATTCCATCATGAATCGATCTTCCCTCTGAAGTGGTGAAAAATCCAAACAATATCAAGCATCTCGGGAAGAGTGGATCACGAGGTTTAGGGTTCGATTGAGGATAAATACAGTTGTCTTAATCTGGAAGAAAATATCTTGCGGATCGGGGTATGGTGAGCTCGAGGGTATCGGTCAAGTATGAACCGTTCCCCTTGCTCCTCCCTCGCCTTCTTCCCCTCGCCTTTCTTCCATCTCGGGCTCTCTGGTTCATTTGAAGTTTACGCTAAGGGATCAAGAAGTAGATCTTTCGGGGAGCTCATCAAGACTATTCTGCGCTCCCGAAGTCTCGGCTGACATCTCGAAGTTTGTGCGGTCAGGTCCTCAGTTTGTATCTGTGTGGGTTCTGAGGCCTGAACTGGTATATCCTCAGTTTGAGTCTGAGTTGGCTCGTCAGTCTGAGCTTGCACATCTTGGATCGACTACGGACATCTTTTAGCTCTTACATGTCCGACCGCACGCACATTCTTTACACGAGGTAGGCATCTCTCGAGGTTCGAGCTCTTTTGAAAATTTCTGAGAAATTTTATCATCTCGGCGATGTCTCGAGCACCTCGAAAAAGACACGCTCTCGGTCACGATCTGTGTCTGGAGATAACTGAGCCAACACTTGTAATGGTGAACTCGAAAGCGGTTTGGCCCTCGGGTTGAATCTCTTGAGAATCACTTCCATCTTCATCGGTGAGAACCACCAATCTTCTATTTGCGTTTTGGAGCAAGATTTTTTTTCATCATTTTTTCATCACCCATCTTTGCCTTTCCAACAACATCTTCCCCTAGTTTGTTGGGTCTCTTTTTCAAAGAATGCGAAGGTGATTCTACCTTCTTTTCTCTCTTCCCACGATGACTCCTTCATTTCCCTTGTCTTTGGGTTTAAGGAGAATTTTGGATTTAGGAAATGGGTCGAATTGGCGAAGATATCCTCCTCCTCTTTTGCACATCTCCAAAATGTAAGCAATTTTGGTGGCATGGTGGATCTTGCCTTTGATTGAGATCATTGAGTAAAGAACAATCAATCTTATCAAAACTTTGGTTTGCGCTCACTCACCGTACGGATCAGGAATTTTGGAATCCCGGTTGAAATCTATGGTGGTTGAAGCTTCTATCGCCGCCATCAATATGAGCATTCGGGTACTTATCCGCTCAAAACTCCCCACAAGACTCATGATGCACTTGCTCACAATATCCATCAACACACGATATTGTGGCTTCATAGTGCCTTTTATGATCATTGTCGCCTCAAACTTAACTTGAGATTCTCGGCAATCCTATCTAAGTACTCTGCTTCTCTTCACGACATATACATCGTAGGATCCTCTCCTCTATCACGAGCTCAAAAACATCATTGATTTTTTAGGAACAATATGAGATCCCTCTCAAAATCGATGTATTTGGATGACTCGCTCTAAGTGTGATCTGATTAACTTAGAATGCATACAACCCTCTTCATCTATCTTCAAATTCTGAGATGAATTCGATTACCATTTTTCGCAAACTCACGGTGCAGTGGGTTTTGCGACTAGTTAAGTGAGTTTAGCGATCGAATCATACGAGCCTCCTCTTACGGCTTTGAGTTGGTTGTGCTTTCGAGTGAGACAAACGAACTCGTACCCACGACTTGTTAGTTTTCGGCTAATCTCTCGAATAGGGTTGGAGCCATTTTAGAGTTTGATTGAAGAAGGAAGCTTTAGGGTTTGGAGAATTTACGGGCAAAGGGATTTTTTAATTGTAGAGAGGATTTGAAAATGAAGGGTTTGATAAAAAATTTTGGCTTCAATGGCTGATTGGGGTTTATTTAGCCTTGAGATCGTGGGGAATCGTGTTGGTTAGGTGAGTAACAACGGTTGAGATTAATCTCAGATTAATCGGTATAAAACCAAACGATCTCAGAAAAGTAAGCCGCCAAAACATCCTCATTGGTCATTAATGTAGCGAGCATTAAATGGGTTTATTGACCTTCTTCGAATTTAAAACGATCCGCCTAAAAAAAAAAAAAATCATTCCTCGGTGTTTTTATATTTATTGCGAATGATTCTTGAATTTACTTGAGCAATAAATGGATCGCATGAGTCATTACTTCTTGGACCAATTTCCCTCTATCGGTCTTAGTCTTTTGATCTTGATAAAATGTCGATTATATCTTGATCTTGAATTGGTTCAATATCTTCTTGAAGTTTTCGAGATTGATTCCAAATTATTTCCATTTTATCTGAGCTTCTCGAAGGATTACGAGAAAACTTCATGCATCTGAAAACCTTCAATTTTTGATTTTATTCTATACACGGTTTAAAGCATCCCTAATTCAATTCGAAAAGTTCTTGAAATCTTGATTCCGCCAAAGGTTTAGTCAAGATATCGGCTCTCGCTTATCAAGTATGAATTTTCTCCATCCTTATGTCCTTCTTTCGACATGATCTCGATGAAGTGATGTCCGATATCCACATGCTTGCATCGGTGTGTGCAATCTGGGGTTTTGTGAAATAGCAATGGCACTATTATTGTCACAAAATATTGGTACTTCATTGGCTACAACTTTTAATCCCTCAATTGTTGTCTCGAGCAAAAGAATGCATGCCAATAGCTTCCGTTTATGACCATATATTAAATCCGATGTAGTACTTGTTGCTCTCATCGAGGTCTGCTTTTCAAAACCAAGATATCACTTTGCTTCCTAGAAATTGACAAGTTCTGAGGGTGAAGTGGACTTCCATCAATTCTGTCAGATCCTTCATAATCGACATCGAGTAACCACTTAACTCTAGGTTATCATCATTTGGATACCATAATCCTCTATTCACTGTGCCCTTAAGATATTTCAGTATCTTTTTGGCAACATCCATGTGACTAACCTTAGGATTAGCTTGGTATCTTGCACATATCCCAATAGCAAATGTTATATCCGGCCTACTTGTTGTGAGATAGAGCAATGATCCAACGATTCCTCTATAATCGGATTACTTCTTGATTTGCCTTGAGAATCGAGGATCCATCTTGTAGTTAGTATTCATGGGAATCCTAAGCGTATTGCAAGTTCTTACACCATATTTGGCAATCGGATCTACGGTGTACTTTTCCTGGTTGATGAATATTTCTTCCTTTGATTGTTTCACTTGAAGTCCTAGAAAGAAATTCATCTCTCCCATCATTGACATCTCAAATTTGCCTTTCATCAGTGTTGAAAACTTTTCACACAGTTGATGGTTTGGAGATCCAAAAATGATGTCATCAACATATATCCGAACTAGTAAGATATCTTCCCCATCCTCTATCCCTAACGAGTTCTATCAATTCCTTTGACAAAACCATGGTCGAAGAAGCGAAAGAGTATCATACCATGCTCTCGGGTGCTTGTTTAAGACCATACAAAAGCTTTTCTTAGCTTTGTAAACTTGGTCATTCTGTTTTGAAAACAGGAGGTTGTTCCACATAAACCTCTTCTTTAAGCACGCCGATTCAATAAATGCACTTTTCACATCCATCGATAGATTTGTGAACTTCATGTGGGCAGCATATGCAAGAAACAATCTAATGGCTTCGATCTTGCAACAGTGCAAAGGTTTCATCATAATTCAAGCCTTCTTCTTGGGAATAACCTTATGCAACTAGCCTTGCCTTGTTTCTCACAATGTTGTTGTTTTCATCTCTTTTGTTCTTGAAAACCCACTTGGTTCCAATGACATTGTGCCTTTCGGTCAATCTACTAGCTCCCATACTTCATTCCTCGAGAATTGATTCAAATTTCATCTAGCATGCAATAATCCGGTGAGAATCTTGTAGAGCTTCACCAATCTCGGTGAGGGTTCTTTCTCCGATAGGAAGCAATGAGAATCTGCAAGACTCTCTCCATGGAACCTTCTAGTCTTAACACCTTTCCGGTTAGATCACCCACAATCGGCTTGTAGGATGGCTATCTAACCATTTCCTTCTTGATGTTCCCCCTTCAATGGTATCCTCAACATTTGAAATGTTAGGTTCGATTAAATCGGCAAACTCGAGTGGAACAAAAAAAGCAGAGAAAGGGAATCATCTTCCCAAAGGGAAATTCTATTGAGAACATTGTCGAGACATTTGTTCCCCTTTGGTTGATAGATTCTTAAATTGCCTCATTTGTGACCACATCTTCATTGGCATCACGTACTGAAGTCCGAATCGGTGTCTATTGATTGGTCACCTTTGGGTGTTGGTTTTCTGGGTCTCACCATCCCCGATTTCCATCCCGAACTTCTTTATCCGAAGTCCGAGTCCACCCAATCATAGATAATGGTGACTTCTTCTTTTTTGATTCATTGGATGATTTATCTTTTCATTTTGGGGCTTAATCTGGTGATCCTCTTTGTCGGTTCATTTTGCATCATGTTCTGTTTCTTACGAACACAAGCAGATTCATCAAAAAAACAACATGAGGTGTTTCCTCCACAATAAGAGTCCTACAAATTGTAAACTCGAAAGCTTTTTTCGACTTTGAGAATATCCTAAGAATATTCCTTCATCGACTTTACTATCAAATGTTTTCAACTCGATCTTTACCATTATTGTGTATGAAACACTTGCAACCAACACACGAAAAGAGTTAAACAAGAGGCTTCCTTTCATTCCAAAGCTCATAAGGCGTTTTGCCTTGACTTTTTGTCAAGATGGATCTATTTTGAGAGTAGCATGCGGTGTTGTTGACTTTCAAAATCTTTTAGGAAATCGACTATCATTGTCTTCTTGAAAACGTTCATTGGAAACTTCTTTCGTTAGTTCGTTCCTTCTTTCAAAGAACACCATTTTGTTGAGGGGTCCCTTATGGTGATGTTTCATGTAGAATTCCATTTTGCGACTATAATCGAAATGATATGATTTATAAACTCGGTTCCTTTTCGGATCCGATTATGACCACACTCAAATTTTTCTCATTCTCGAGCCTTTAAGAAATGAATTTCGGCGACTTTATTTGAGTCTCTTTTCTTCTTGGTAAGAATATGACCCAAGTATATCTTGAGTAGTCATCAACTACTACCAATGTGTATTTTCCCGCCATTAGTGCTCCGCAGGGTGTTATAGGACAACAGATCCATATGCAAAAAAGTGGATTGGAAGTATTCTCTCAAGAGAAACTTCTACTTTGCTTTTAAATGATGCTTTGACTTGTTTTCCTTTTCGCGCATCCACGATCACAAATGTGTTCCTTCTTGAACACTTCATTAGGCAACCCCTCAAAGAGCTAATCTTGCAAGCTTGTTCGGGGTTTTGAAGTTTAGGTGATTCATTCTTTTATGCCATAACCAACGGTATCTGTTTAACTTTTAGCAATTAAACATGTATCTTTAGGAGTTGAACTCAATCCAAGATACACATTCCCTTTTCTTGTGTACCGGTCAATAATACTTTTCTGTGATGTATCATCTTTCACAAAGCATAAGTTCTTGGAGAACTCAACATTGAAACCCTTATCATTAAAATTGGCTAATTGATGACAAGTTATGCTTCAATCCAGATACATATGAAAACACCATGGATATGAACCGAGGCGACTTCCAAAGTTCCATATCCTTCGGTCTATCCTTGAAGTTATCTCCAAAAGTGATCTGTGGGCCTCTTTGTTCAACATAGTCATTTGAGTATCTTCTTGTATCTGTCATATGTCTTGAACATCCCTTTGTCAAGATACCATATATCGAGCCTTTTTTCATCTCTTTCATCGATTGCCATATGACCTTTTAGTTTTAGATTCCCCTTGTTTTCCTCGAAAACAGATCAATTCTTAGGTACCCAATTTGTGTAGGGTCCTACGATTTGAAAACTTTTTAACTCTAGATCCTCTTTTGTTATTTGTCATACCTTTCGGAATCCAAATCGCATCCGACAACTCTAATCACTTTAGAGTGGCTAATTTGTCTTCCATAAACATCAACATATACATCCACTACTCTCGGGTGCCTTAGCGCTTTTCTTTTTTTGTATATGTGTGCTAGCTTTAGCATGAACATGGGCTTTTGAATTCTTCTTTGGTTGAGGGCCTTCAAACGTTGAGATGCTTAGGCTTTTGTGCGGCCGGTCTAAATCTTTGATGACTTCGGGTTCCGGATAACCTTTACCCTTAATCAAGTGAGGTTCGGGTTATGCTGTTCTTCCAGAAATCTGGGTCTTTCTTTTAAAGATACTTGTTTTGAGGACTTGGTCTCTTCGATTGAGAATGTCTGTGCAAAGATTATTCCGAAAGTGTTTCTATCCGAGGATTCTCTCGATGGTTCGATGTGGAGCCTTTCGGGTTTGCATTCTTAGCATGCTTTCACGAGGCTTTGAAGTACTTATCTGAAACTTTCAACCGGACGCCTTGAGTTTTCTTGCCTTCACCGAGGTTTGGGCTTTCTTATCGATCATTCGGTTTCTTTGAGACCATAGGTCCTTTTCCCTTGTCCACAACCTTGGGCATTTCTTGATTTGAAGTGTAGGTGCCCTTGGTTTTACAAAGATAGTCTTCTTGCTACTTGGCGCAACATTTAGATGACCTTGTGAGGTTCCCCTTGGAATATATCCCAATCAGATTTTATAGTAACAGATCTCTGGTAACTCCGAATTTCATCTATTACATTAGATGAATTATTCAATAGAGTTAACTTCTTACGTGCACTATCCCTCAATCGATTCTGTAGAGTTTTATGCTTCTCGAGAGAGGTCATTGAACTTCGATTTTGATTATTTGAATCTCTTGGTGGATTTCTCTAGCTTTTCGATTAGGGACACTATTAACTTCTCTTTCTCGAGAGTTGTACTTTCGAACATCCAGTTCATCATTTTAGCTCCCAAAAATTGAGAAGTGACGATATTGCTAGAGTTTTTCCATTTTAGATTTCAAATTTAAACTTCTTATTCTTTATACGCTCTTGAGTTTGATTTAGCGATCCTTGCAAAAAAGATAATCCTTCATCCATTCTCGAAAAGAATCCATTAGGTCAAAAAATGATTTGTTTTCGATTGGAACTTGAAAACTCTTGTGCTAGTGTAGGAGCAACAACAGAGAAAGAAGAGTTTACCTCCTCAATGGCCATCGAAAGATGTCATGATGTCATCACTCACGAGAATATCTCATCCGAAGAGCTAGATCCTCCTCGAGTGTTCTTCTTCGCAATCATGGCCTTTTTGCTTTGAGAACTTACGGTCTCTTATAGCTTGCCTTTCTCTTCTCTCCTAGCACTCAAAACGGACAATCATCTTTGGAAGTGACCTTTCTTCTTGGCGGTTATAGCATCTGTTGGCATCATCATCGATCATTTTCTTCTTTGGACTTGAAGTCCTTTCTTTTGGATGAAGATCCTTGACTTTTCGGTCTTTCTTCTTCTCGGTTGATCTGTCCTCGGGTTTTTCTTTTCGATTGATCCGTCGGTACTGTGGTTCTGTAATAGTTTTTGTATTTTCCAAATCTACTATTGAGTCTATCAAACCTTCTTGCCATCGAGTGCTAGCTTTTCCTCAAGCTCATCGATTTTTTTGGCATGGGGGTTCTCGAACTCTTTAGTTTTCTGAGTTTTATCTTTGCTTTTAAGGCCACATTCTTTTTCGATGAAGAATCATCTTTCTTTGTCGGCCTTTTTGGATTTCTTATCAATTACAAATTCATAGGCTTCAAATTTCGAGAGAAAACTTGTAGGTAAGGCATTGAGTTAATATTCTTGGTGTTTTCAATCACCCTTTGCATGAATATCTCATTTCTTAGATAGACCTCTAAGAATTTTCAATGCAACTTCTCTCTGTGGGTATTTCTTTCCAAGTGCATTTAGATCATTCATGATGCTTTAGTGAATCGACTTCGGTTTGTCTATTGATTCACCATCATCCATTTCAAAAGCTGTCAAACTTTCCAATTGCCCTTTGAAAATTTGTTTTCTTTTATATGATCTGTGCCTTGGCACATAACAAAACTAGTGTATCCCAAATCTCTTTAGCAAATATTAAAGTGAGAGATCATTCCCATCACACCATCATCAATTGTCTTTGTATAGTGTGTCTTTTTGCAATGTAGTCTAGATTGACTAACTTTCTCTCCTCAGAGTCGGTTGGTCATCGGACTTAGGAAATCCTCGTTCTAGGATCAATTCTCTCATCTTACGTTCCTCTGGGATTCACTACGATGAAATGGAATGGTCCTTGAGAGACCACTCTCCACATCGCTCATGTTTGGAATACAAATGAGCTGCATTCTCGATCTCCATAGGTCATAGTTCTCCTTTGAGAACATGGGAAGTTTTTAGAAGACATTTTTACGATCTCTTGAAAAAAATAAAAGATTTGACAAATAAGATCGATTAGGATAGACCACAAGTATTTTTGAAAATAAAACTTTTGGTCAACACAAAGAAAGTGGTCAAGTTGAACCACCGCTCACGATACCACTTGTTGGTCGATTGCAAACGAAGTCTTACACGTGTATGGAGGGGGAATACACGTGTTGGTGTTTTTAAAATTTTTTTTTCTTCGAGGTCACGTTTTTTTGGGGTGAGATAATCGAAGATTAGGTTACGAGAAGCCACAGATCGCTCTGAGTCAAAGTCTCGAGAGGCAGTGATCCCGAAATGCTTTTTAAAACCCGGATAATCCCAACTGAGTCACGAGTGTCGAGAGATCCCGAGTTGCTTGGATCAGATAACTAACTTCTTGAACCCTCAAAAGAGTACGTTCGGTTTGGTAACTATCTCTGTTCTAGCTACTCGGTTGTCTTGAAATGGTTTGGCCCTTAGTTTATACTCGTTTTAAGCTTTTGCGAAAAACCTTCCCTTTATGAAATAGTGATTAGATTTGTGATTCACTTATGCAACTTCAAGTGGATTGATTCGATTGAATATCGATTGAAAAGTATGCTTTCAAAATCAAGTCAATACAACGGATAAAACACGGATAAGGAAAGCAATAAAGAACACAACAATTATAGTGGTTCGGAGACTCAAGCTCCTCGTCCACTCTCTCCGACTCTTGAGAGAAATTCACTATCAACTTATGAGCTTTACGACTACCTCGTAGTTTACTTACTCAACTTCGTATTTTTGAGTTTTTCGACTACTCCACGTAGTTTACTTTTCAACCCGACCTTGAGCTTTACGACTACCTCCGTGGTTTACTTACTCAATCACACACAAGCTTTCAAACTACCCCACAGCTTAACTTCTCCTCTAGAGTTTTTCGACTACTCCGCGTAGTTTACTAACTCTTTACAACACTTCTCACCAACAAACACACTCCAACTACCTTCACAAGGGTTTGGGGTTTCTTGGTTGGTTTCAACTAGGATGAGATATCCTTTACAATGAAGCACAATGTAAAGGGTTAGGATATCTCGACTAAGCTTTTGGATAATTCTTATCAAGCTAGGCTTAGTATAGTGAGCTCTCTTCAATATTGAAGCACTTGGGAAATTCTAAGTTTTTCGAAAGTGCTTTTAACTTTTTACAAGAATAGGCTTGAGCTCTTAAGTTAAATGTATAAATTTTCCGTAACCTTACAATATAGAGGGTCACCAAGATTTATAGGCATACACCAAGGTCACTCTTGAAAACTATCCGTTGGAGAGACAACTTCTTGAGTTCCCTCTTGTGGTGTGTGTGAAACGGCTATATTTAGGGTTTGAAACTCCTTAACACTTTCTAAGCAATAGCCTTCCATGTAGCCGGTCTTCACTTTTTTGCGATGCGGAACTTTTGTACATCGACATCCTTTTCGAGACACATCCTTTGTCGATGTCGATATCTTTCTGATGTTGTCTTTCTCTTTTTGACTTTTGTCTCCGGTTAAAAGGTAGACACCTTCAGAGCTTTTTTTGGTTACAAACTCGAGTTTGATATAACCTTAACAAACAACGACTTAGTTCCTTTTATGCATTTGAATGTCTTGGCAGATATCTATCTTTCTAAGGAATCACGATCTTCTTAGTATTGCATCCTTCAGATAGATATATTCAGTGCCTCGGAACATTCAGTTCATCTTGAGCATTCATACATTGCGATTCTTGATAATTATTGTGCTTTGATATTCTTGATCTTTAGTTTCTCGGTCTTGATCTTTTGTGTCTTGAGTCTTGAGTGGTCTTCGAATCTTTGTAGTTTATACTGATTGATGTGCTGAGTCTTCTCGCTGAGTCTTCAGTTACTCAGTATCCTACTGAGTCTTCAGTAACTATCCTGAACTATATCTGCTGACTATACATTCTGCAGATAACATCCTGAATATTAAAAACTGAATCCTGACTCAACTTATCAAGATCATTCTGAACATGTCATACTCAGGGGTTTTGGGATCTAATCAAAATCATAAATCTTTATTAAAATTCATCTCCCAACAGATGTATACACAACATTGCATGACATGTTTTATTGAATCAACTTTTTAGTGTTGTTAACCTGTTTTATAGGGTTTTCAATTTTATCAGGTAAAACAATTTCAGCTTTTAAGTCTCTTCTTAACTTAGAACAATATGGACGAATATGACCTACTCCAACACAATAAAAACAGACATACTCTTTAAACAAACTATCAGATTTCTTTTGTTTACCTTTCAAAGATTTAGGCAAAGAAGTTCCAGCTTTTACAAAAGAAATAAGTTCACAGGATAAAGGAGTATTTTCAGAAGTTTTCACAAAACCAAGTCCAGCATTATCAGATCTACCAATCATTAATGCATCATTCAATTCAGTAGTGCTTGCAGAAAACTTTTTAAAACTTAGAGTAGTGCACTTAAGTTCATCTTTCAAAGAAGAAATTTTCACATCTTTTCTAGTTAAAAGAACTTAATCTTCAAAAGATTTTCTTTCAAATCTGAATTTTCTAAAGATAAGGAACTCAACACCTGTTTTTGAGTTTCTAAATCAGTTTTAAACTTCAGATATTCAGAGTCACAATCAGTAGATTTTGATGTTTCAGCATTCAGAATAGTTCCAGTAAAACAATTAATCTCAGAGCTATATTGACTGAATGTTGTTTCAGATGTTGTATGAACATCTGAATCTGCTTCAGACCAATAATCATCGAGATTATCATCAAATGTATTATCATAAACTATTCTAGCAGACATAGCACTTAGCTCACATTTACCAGAATCAGTTTCATCATCAGAATCATCACTTAATGTAGCATTAAAATTCATTTTCTTCCTAAGCATAGTATTATCACATTCATTAGCATAATGACCATATCCAGAACATGCATCACATTTAACCTTTTTTCTGTACTCAGGATCATATTTGAACTTGTTATCCTTATTGAATTGTCTAGGTTGATTGAAACTGGAAGACTGACTTGGAACAAGCTTTTTATCAGAGGGAGAAGTATTTTGGTTAAACTTATCATTTGATTGAATTGATCATTTGGTCTTCTGAACTTTCCTTTTAGAAAAGATTTGAATTGCTTAGTGATAAGAGCAAATTGTTCAGAAATATTTTCATCACATAAATCAGAAACATCATCATCAGAATCAACTTCAGTTACATAAGGATGTTTACCAACATTATCAGAAGTTTCACCTCTAAAAGCAAGTACTTTCTTGTTTTTATCTTTCCCATGTTTATCATCATCTAACATATTTGAGTTAATCTCATAAGTTTTCAAAATACTTATCAACTCATTTTGACTCAATAAATCAGTGTTCTTAGCCTCTTCTATTGCACATATTTTAGCATCAAATCGTTTAGGAACAGTTCTAAGTATCTTATTGTTGGGAGATGAATTTAATATATATGATTTTGATTAAGATCCCAAAACCCCTGAGTATGACATGATCAGAATGATCTTGATAGTTGAGTCAGGATTCAGTTTTAGAGTACTCAGGATGTTATCTGCAAAATGTATAGTCAGCAGATATAGTTCAGGATAGGTTCTGAAGACTCTGAAGAACTCAGTATGTTTCTGAAGTATCCGAAGTTTCAGGATGAAATTGAGATATCAAGACTCGATGATGATCTTCAAGAACGAAGACTCAAGACGAAGACTTCGATTACATCAGTTAGTATAAACTACAAAGATTGAAGACCACAAGACTCTAAGACTCAAGAGACACAAGATCAAGACCGAGAATCGAAGATCAAGAATCTTTTGAAGGCCACGATGAATTATCGAAGACTCAAGTAAAGGTCTTGAATGCTCAAGATGAACTGAATGTTCCGAGGCCTTTGAATATATCTATCCGAAGGATGCAACATCGAGAAAAATGCGATTCCTTAGAAAGTTAGATATTGCCAAGACATTCAAATGCAGATAAAAAAGAACTAAGTCAAAAGTGTTGTTAAGGTTATATCAAACTCAGAGTTTGTAACCAAAAAGAGCCGTTGAAGGTGTCTACCTTCAACTGGAGACAAAAGTCAAAAAGAGGAAGGCGACCTTACATGCCATCTTGACAGCAGCGGTGACAAGTCGAAAAAAAAGATGTCAGGATGTACAAAGTTCGGTGCCAAAAAAAAAAAAAAAAGACAGTTCATTGAAAGGCTATTGCCTAAAACGTGTTAGGGAGGTTCAAACCCTATATATAGCCGTTTCTCACACACCATAAGAGGAAACTCACGAAACTATCTCTCCAACGGATAGTTTTCAAAAGTGACCTTGGTGTATGCCTATAAATACTGGTGACCCTCTACATTGTAAGGTTACGGGAAATTTATCATAACTCAAGAGCTCAAACTTATTCTTGCAAAAAGTTAAAGCACTCGAAAAACTTAGAATTTCCCAAGTGCTTCTATATTGAAGAGAGCTCACTATACTAAGCCTAGCTTGATAAGAATTATCGAAAAGCTTAGTCGAGATATCTAAACCTTTGCATTGTGCTTCATTGTAAAGGATATCTCATCCTAGTTGGAAACCAACCGAGAAACCCCAAACCCTTGAGAAGGTAGTTGGAGTGTGTTTGTTGGTGAGAAGAGTTGTAAAAAGTTAGTAAACTACGCGGAGTAGTCAGAAAACTCTAGAGGAGAAGTTAGTAAGCTACATAGGTAGTCTGCAAGCTTGTGTGTGTTTTGAGTAAGTAAACTACGGAGGTAGTCAGAAAACTCAGGGCCGAGTTGAGTAAGTAAACTACGAGGTAGTCAGAAAACTCAGAAGTTGATAGTGAATTTCTCTGAAGAGTCAGGGAGAGTGGACGTAGGAGCTTGAGTCTCTAAACCACTATAATTGCTGTGTTCTTTATTGCTTTCATTATCTGTGCTTAATCTGTTGCATTGACTGGGTTTTGAAAGCATACTTTTCACTGATATTCAGTTGGAATCAATCCACTGAAATTACATAAGTTAATCACAGCCTAATCACTATTTCATAAAGGGAAGGTTTTCAGCAAAGCTTAAAACGAGTATAAACTAAAGGGCCAACCATTCCGCACGACTGAGTAGCTAGAACAGATAGTTACCAAACTGAATTCTCTTCTGAGGATTCAGTAAGTTAGTTATCGATCCAAGCAACTTCGGGATCTCTAACACTTTCGGGACTCGGTTGGGATTATCGAAGGTATATCGAAAGTAGCTTCGAGATCACTTTGTCTCGATAGACTTTGACTTCGGGCGATCGTGCTTCTCGTAACCTAATCTTGAGGATTATCACCCAAGTGACCTCGAAGAAAAAGTTTTAAAAACACTGAACACGTGTATTCCCCCCCATACACGTGTAAAACTCGTTTGCACCGGGACCAACACTTATTAACTAACCGAGTGTTGAAAGTTGGATCACCAAGTGAGTGTGACTCATTAGCAATCTCACTTATCCTTTCATTTTATGATGAAATGTTCTCATCATCTTTCATTTTCAAGTTTTCAAACTTGGTTCCCAACATTCTAAGTCTAGTTCTTCGAACACTTTCTGATCCTTCACAATGTTCCTGCAATATATCTCATGCATCCTTAGAAGAAACACAGTTATATATCAGTTTAAACATAGAAACATCAGTAGTAGTAAAAATCGCATTGAGGGCTTTAGAATTGAAATTGGCCGATGTGCATTCATCATTGGACCAACCAATCTCCCTTTTGACTTGCGATTCTCCATCAATATCACCCACTGTTTTTTGGAGGATTCCAAACAGACAACACAATACGCCATGCTCTCTCATCTATAGACTTAATATACATGCGTAATTTGGGTTTCCAGTAGGGATAATTTGATCCATCCAAAATTGGAGGTTTTAAAGAAGGAGTTAGTGGATATTCCATTGCAAAAACACACTTTAAACACATGACCTTTAACTTAGTGTATCAAGTTTATGGCTCTGATACCAACTGAAAGTGTGTGTGCGTGTATTTTCAGAGTGTTGTTGAAAATGTTGTGAAATATATAAAACAACATATGCCAAATGAAGTATAAAAAGCTAAAGACAAAGGATTTTCCAAAATTGTGTATAGTCTATAATAAGACTATACGAACCTCATGGTTAAAAACATCACTATAACAAGTAGTGAGATACACACGAACCTTTTACAAGATCCTAAAAGGTGTAGTGAAAAACCACACACCAAAAATCAATCTATTCGAACAAGTAACTAGTGATCTTATTCAACTTAAAACTTGATCTACTAAGACAAGCACAATACTGATGGAAAATGTTGGTATACACTCGACCAGTACAAATAGACATAGCATCGACCCTCACACTCCACTCACGGTTGTGTCTCGGATGCTACTCTCTTAAGTTTGGAGTAGAGCAAATGGGATTTCACTTTAACTCAAACTTGAATGTCGACCAATGCAGTCTATTTATAGACATCTGACCCAAGCTGGCCTCAGTAAGAAAAAGTTTTAAAAACACTGAACACGTGTATTCCCCCCCATACACGTGTAAAACTCGTTTTGGAGGGACCAACAAGTGGTATCGAGCGGTGGTTCAACTTGACCCTCTTTGTGTTGACCAAAGTTTTATTTTCAAAAATACTTGTGGTCTATCCGAATCGATTTATTCTTTGAAATTTTTTTCCTTTTAAAAGATCGGAAAAATGTCTTCTAAAAACTTCCCATGTTCTCGGTGGAGAACTATGACCTATGGAGACCGAGAACGCGGGGCTCATCGTATTCCAAATATGGCGTATGTGGAGAGTGTTTTCTCAAGGACCATTCAAATTCTTTGTAGTGAATCGGAGGAGGAGGAGAAGATGAGAGAATTGATCTAGCGAGAATTTCCTAAGTCGATGACCAGTGACTCTGAGGAGAGAAAGTTAGTCAATCTAGACTACATTGCAAAAGACACACTATCTGATTACAATTGATGATGGTGTGATGGGAATGATCTCTCCTTTGAATCTTGCTAAAGAGATTTGGGATACACTATTTGTAATGTGCCAAAGACCGCAGATCATATAAAAAAAACAAACTTTCAAATTGGCAATTGGAAAGTTTGATAGTTTTGAAATAGATGATGGTGAATCAATAGACAAATGGAAATCGATTCACTAAAGCATCATGAATGATCTAAATGCACTTGGAAATAAATATCCACAAAGAGAAGTGGCATTGAAAATTCTTAGAGGTCTTTCTAAGAAATGTGATATTCATGCAGTGGTGATTGAAAACACCAAGAAAATTAGTTCAATGCCATATCAACAAGTCTTCTCGAAATTTGAAAAGCCTATGAATTTGTAATTGATAAGAAATCCAAAAGGTGACAACAAAGATGATTCTTCATCGAGTAAAAATGTGGCTTTAAAAGCCAAAGATAAAACCTGTAAAACTAGAGAGTCTGAGAACCACCCCCATGCCAAACATCAGGATGAGCTTGAGGAAAATCTAGCACTGATGGAAAGGAGGTTTGATAGACTTAATAGTAGATTTGGAAAATACAAAAGCTATTAGGGAACCACAGTACCGGAAGAAACACGAGGGACAGATCAATTGAGAAGAAGAAAGGACACGAAAGGTGAAGGATCTTCATCAAGAGGAAAAGACTCCAAGTCCAAAGAAGAAAATGATCGGGGATGATGATGCAGCCGAGATGCTATATTTTGCCGGAAGAAAAGGTCACTTCGGTATGATTGTCGGTTGAGTCTAAGGAGAAGAGAAAGGCAAGCTAAAAAGAGACGAAGTTCTCAAGCAAAAAGGTCATGGTTTGCGGAAGAAGAACATTACGAGGAGGGTTCTAGCTCTTGGATGAGATATTCTCGACGGTGAAAGTGATGACATCACATACGATGGCCATTGAGGAGGTAAACTCTTCTTTCTACGTTGTTGCTCTACACCAAAGACAAGAGTTTTCAAGTTCCCACTTAAAATGATCATTTTTGACTCGATGGATTCTTTTGAGAATCGATGAAGGACTATCTCAATTTTTACAAGAACTGCTAAATAAAACTCAAGAGCGAGAATAAGGAATCAAGGCTAAAAATCTAAAGTGGAAAACAGTGTGAGGCAGGTGGAAAGTGGGAGAAGGACAGGACCCCTGTGAGAGAGATGCTGAAATCGACAAAGGCTGGTTCTGAGGCTAAGAGATCACGGTCACTGAGCAGACAAGATGAAACCAACCTCCCAAGATTGGGGCTGGTGTGGGTTCAGTGATATGGGAGAAAGAGTGCAGTGAGAATCCAGTCTCACGAGGTATGGGGCGTGAGGCTGGGCAGGAGAACGTGAACAAAGTGCAAGGTTCAAAAAGAGCAGGAGCTGAATGTGAGGTGGGTTTCAAAGCCGGACTCGATGACAAGATCTTGAAAGTTGAATTGAACGGGTGTATAGAAGTGAGTTTTCTCAGAAGCTTGGGATCGTGGAGGCTGATCTAAGGGAGTTCTTTGAAGGTCGGGTGCTCGGTATCTTGAACAGTGGAATTACTCGTTATTATCTTGACATTTTATCAAAGTCGATTGCTGATGCAAGCTGATAGAATTGGTAGAAATCTTAAGCTGAAAAAAGTTTTGAAGAAAAACCGATTAATCGGAGATTAATCTCAACGTTGTTTTCAAAATTTTATCAAAAAGCTTCATTCTCAAATCAATCTCTAAAACCAACCAGGAGATTAGCAAAGCCATTTGAGGTGGATGGGAATCGAATGACAAACAACCTCACAGATGACCATCAAGGGAAAGAAAGAAAAAAATAAAATTAGGAGAATCACGATTCTTGGTGATAAAGAGATAGCATAAACCCGGGGAAGGAGTTTTGTTGGAGGCAAGATGGAAGCGAGTGCAAAAATAATGGGCAGGCACTGGCGCGAAGATGGTTCTCGTGATTACGAGGCCAAGCAGCCAATTCACCATTACAGGTGGCTCAGTGCCTCAGTTTGACTCGGCCGAGCTGATCTAGGCTGGTCCAGGACTCAGTGAACCGATCTTCGACCGACTATTCAGCTGATCAACTTTGAAATTAATTGACCTCGGTAGTACTTCTCTTGGTACCTTTTAGCACTATGCTTAATTATGCCAAAGATCTTTAATTCTATCACTAATTAGAATTATGCGATCATGAGAATAAGACTCAGTTGATGGAGCTCGAGAATAGTAAAAACGCAGGATGAACAGACAACCTGAAGGTACGAGGTTCTGAATTGATCTCACTCCTTGATGGAGAAACTTGAGAAGGTTGAGCGATGATCAGATGGAAGAGTCTCTTGAGATGATCTGAAATTAAAACCAGATCAGAACCAGATTAAAGTGACTAAGCTGATTTCTAGAAAGTGGCTGGTGTGCAGGTTCTAAACTTCATGTGATGTTTGAAAGGTTGGAACAAGCAGGAGCTCTCAGCCTCGGAAAGAGTGGGAAGTTTGAAAGAACATCAAAGCATAAAGTGCAGCTGTCCAGTGGATGAAGGGGAGACTGACCAAGCCCAGTGAAAAAAAAAACGTACTCAAAGTGCTGATGCAGATGTCGTGGGAAAGAAATGGTGAAGAAAGGAGCCAGATTGAAATCTGAAATGACCCAGAGACTTCGGAAAAGATTATTCTTTAATTTTTCGTCTTTTGATTTTTGTTGATAAACTCATTATGTCTGTAATGATATACTCATCATCAATGAAGATTTATCTGTTATGCTCAAAGATAATATCTCTCGTTATCTTATTTACATGTCTTTATTTTGATATATCTTTGAATAGATAATGCTCTAAAGCTGAGGGTGTATGTTGATAAGGGAGAAAGTATCTGATACTCATAAAATTGTTTAAGTATTTGGTAATGAACTATTTAGAAGATTCGTGCAGAAGAAATTATTAATTGTTGGGAGACTCTCTGAATTTGGAATTCTCTGATTAAAATTTTTGGAGACATAACAATCTTGTAATAGAATAATGAAACTTGGAGGTGGAATATATGTTTGTGGCTAAGACTTGGCATCATCAAAAAGTGAGAATGAAACTAATATATGATTTTGATTAAGGTCTAAAACCCCAGTATCTGAGTCGAGGATTGATTACTTCTCACTTATCCTTTCATTGTATGATGAAATGTTCTCATCATCTTTCATTTTCAAGTTTTCAAACTTGGTTCCCAACATTCTGAGTTTAGTTCTTCGAACACTTTTCCGATCCTTCACAATGTTCCTGCAATATATCCCATGCATCCTTAGAAGAAACACAGATAGATATCAGTTTAAACATAGAAACATCAGTAGCAGTAAAAATCGCATTGAGGGCTTTAGAATTGAAATTGGCCGATGTGCATTCATCATTGGACCAACCAATCTCCCTTTTGACTTGCGATTCTCCATCAATATCACCCACTGTTTTTTGGAGGATTCCAACCAGACAAGACAATACGCCATGCTCTCTCATCTATAGACTTAATATACATGCGCATTTTGGGTTTCCAGTAGGGATAATTTGATCCATCCAAAATTGGAGGTTTTAAAGAAGGAGTTAGTGGATATTCCATTGCAAAAACACACTTTAAACACATGACCTTTAACTTAGTGTATCAAGTTTATGGCTCTGATACCAACTGAAAGTGTGTGTGCGTGTATTTTCAGAGTGTTGTTGAAAATGTTGTGAAATATATAAAACAACATATGACAGCGGAAGTATAAAAACGCAGTACAAAGGATTTTCCAAAATTGTGTATAGTCTATAATAAGACTATACGAACCTCATGGTTAAAAACATCACTATAACAAGTAGTGAGATACACACGAACCTTTTACAAGATCCTAAAAGGTGTAGTGAAAAATCACACACCAAAAATCAATCTATTCGAACAAGTAACTAGTGATCTTATTCAACCTAAAACTTGATCTACTAAGACAAGCACAATACTGATGGGAAATGTTGGTATACACTCGACCAGTACAAATAGACATAGCATCGACCCTCACACTCCACTCACGGTTGTGTCTCGGATGCTACTCTCTTAAGTTTGGAGTAGAGCAAATGGGATTTCACTTTAACTCAAACTTGAATGTCGACCAATGCAGTCTATTTATAGACATTCAGACCAACTGCATTGTCCTATCCACTTGGTGTGGACAGCCTTGAAGATCTCATCCACTATCTCCATGATCTTGGTGTAACCACCCATGATCTTTCTATTCTTACTCCATTATTGCAACCGCTAGACAATATTCGAAATTGTCTTCAACCTGCAATGTAGGAAACATAGAAAAACACATCTAATAAAATGGAGCCAGTGTTAGGAGAAAGGACAAATTTAAGATGTTGTGAAGAATGTTGTCCAACATCTGGAACAACATACGTGCAACATGAACAATTCAGTATTGGTTTAATATTATTGTTTGTTTAATATTAAATGTATGGCGTTACACTCATTAGAATATTATGTTTGATTGTTTGCATTTATTCTTATATGTGTTCCCTTGAATCACTGCTGTCATTGAGTCTGTGAGAACTCAGATGACTTAAGCACGATTCTTAAATAGCCCCAATCGAGGATCATCAAGAAAGGGATATTGATGATGTAATGGAGATTGGTGTGCGATCTGCATCATACTCTTAGAGAGTGTAGTAAGATCTCACTTACTACGTGATACTAGGTATCTCATAATGGATGCACAAATACCTTAGAGGGTATTGGTATACCCATCCGAGAAACCGTTTGATGTAGTTCCACTATATGTGTCTATGGGTGTCTCGGTTAGTGGGAGCGATGCGATACTCCTTTGAATTGAGGTCAATACGCACGACATGTGTGAAGTGATGAACTTTGACCATGACCGACGCTTGCACCCGTCTATGGGTTGATATGGCTTGGATTGGGTTCATCACGAAGTTCGTGTGCGTGGTAGTTGAGCCAAGAAAAGAATTTATTCCTCAAAGTGGATTTAGAGAGAATACTCATCTTCTCATCATAATTGGATCTAAGTCATTGACCAATGCACGTCAACTTAGACTCTGTGACTAAGTGTGACACTAATGATCAATTAGTGATTTGAGATAAACTGATTAAGTTATTTGAATAGACACTTCATCATGTTCAAGACTAATCGAGTATTGTGAATGAAAGGAGGAAATCGCAATTGCCCACGTTTTAGTTAGAGGTAGTTGCATGTTTCTCGCAACGTACCTCATATATTGAGAATGTCTGATTTATTGACTAGGGTTCAATTAAGACCGTTAGTTTGACTAATCGCTCGGTATATGAGGGCATATGGGTCACACAACAGGTAGTTCCCTTTTACGGATTTTAGTTGATTAAATGTTAAATTGGATTTAATATTTAATTTATGGAGAAGTAATTAATAATATATTAATTTAGAATTAATTATTATTAATGTTTAATTAAATTGAATTTAATTAAATAAGAACTCCCAATAATTATATTTGGAATATAATTGTAGGATTTAATGTATATGGAAATAAATCGTAGAGATTTTCATTTAAGGCATTTGAATCTGTAGAGATTTATATTTAGGAAATTAAATTAAAAGGAATTAATTTAATTCAAGATTAGGGTTTTTATTTCCCTAATAGCTGAGCCTCCCTATATATACAAGCTCTTGGGAATTCACAAATAATGTTACTTCATATTTTCTCCATAAGATCTAGAATTTGGATTTTCCTAGCAAATCTGTCTCGGGATTCAACGCTGGCAAATCCGTGCAAGTCTGTAATTGGGGATTACGTGGATACCGTAGTAGAGAAATCTGCACTCGAGTTACTGTAAGATTTCTCGTTATGATTATTGTAATATGTATGCAATTAATTGTTCGTTGTCGGTGAACTTTAATTTCCGCTGCGAATGTTATTACATGTGACCTCTATATTCCAACAGTGGTATCAGAGCTCAGGCTCTTGTTTAATTGCATAATTGAATTTGTTTTATAATTATTTTTAAAACCTGGTACGGTCAATTGGATTGACCGCACCTCTATTTTTCAATTGATTGGGGGCGCTGCTTATTTTATAAACAAACATCCCCTTGTTTATCGGTTTTGTTGCTTTCGTCTTCCTCATATGAATGAGGGTTTTCTGGGAAAACCAGTCCGCCGATTTTGTCCGCACCACCCGATCGCTCGCGTCGCTCGGCGATGAAGGCGAACGCGACACCGCTTGAGTCTGCGGCTTCAAGCGCGACTTGCGGCTTGCACGCTAGCCCGACTCACCGTGCGCGATGGCAATTTTTCGACCCACCGCTTCGCCTTGATTCGCATCGTCGATGCCTAATTTTTCATCTCGATTGTGATATCGCTGCTCTCATTTCGTTCGATCCTTGACGGCGCGTAACAGATCAGACTGAATAATGTGCTTGACATCGCCAATTCGACGCGTTTGAAGGCGCTCCCTTTCGATTCTTCTGAATTTCGAGGCGGCGCCACGCTTCGATTCGATTCGCGGTGATGACCGCCGGTTTGGTGTCGATTCGACCTCTTGGAGGTATTCGCGTCCCGTGCGCTTCCTTTCATTTAACGATCATTTATTGCGAGTCGCCCGCAGCCCGCTGGCGGCGGCGACTGCGGCGCGAACGGTCATAACATCGAACGATGCCGTTGGTTTTTTCTTTGAATGTTTTGTTTTTTGCCTTTTTCGTTCCGATTCTGTGCAACTTACCACTGTATGTTTGTTTTCGTATGCCCTTAATTGGTTGGACTAATCTGGGTGAATGATGAAACTGAATTCTAGTGATGTATTGTTCATGGGTTTGAAAATTGGTTTTGGATTGTTTAGAAATTTCAGATTGGATCTGAATTGGATGGGCGATGATAAAAAGAAGGGACTGTGCCGAAATTGGAGTTAGGACAGGTCCCTCCGTGCAATTTTAAAATTTGCGCATGAGCCCTCATCAAACAAATAAATAAAATCTATTTAAAATTTAATTGGATTAAATTTAAAATAATAATAAAAGTTGGACTTTTATTTAAATTAAAGATTAATTTGAAAAATTGATCTTGGTTGGACCGAGGTAATTAATTGAATTATTTACCAATTTTAATAAACTTAAATCATTTTTTTTTAAATTTGTTTCTTTTAAAAGGTTATTGAAATCCCACTGTTAACCTGTTTATTTTATTTAAATTCGTTAACGTCTTTTATGTCCGCATTATTACTATTTGGGTAGGCGGCACCCAATATTTATCGGACCGTATTAATTATTTGGGTAGACGGCGCCCACATAAGTGTTAGTCCGTATAATGTCATGTTTGGGTAGGCGGCGCCCAATAGATGCTCAAATGTGATATAGATTAACATGTTCGGATCTCGATTAAGCAATTAATACCCCGCCTTTAAAAGATCCTCACTAAAATATGATTTTTCATTAAATTGAACGATGTCTTCCATCAAAATTAATAGTAAACCGGAGATTTCGTTCCAATGAGTATTTAAGGCCCAAGTCTTTTGCTCGGATCTACATCTAACGAGACTGTTATAGGGACACGTTATGTCACCGCTTGATGGTTGTAGATCAACCTAATTTTGTTTCACCAGCCCAAGCAGGGAAACGAGAGTCAAGGGGCATCCGATTGAACTAGGTTCAATCAACTAGGAATTGCAATGTTGCAATTGGTTTGAAGACCTACCAGTTCTGCTATTATAGTAATCAACCAAAACAGATATTATAATAGTAGGAATGTGGATCCTAGTCCATTATGATTTATATTAGATATAAATTCGTATTCTTCCGATGAGGTCGTTGAATATGTAAAAATAATGGAGACAAAATAAATTTGAAAGGCCATGTTTATTTTGATTGCTGAATATTGATCATAGGAATTACGTGTTTTAATTCCCGTCTTATTTTATTTCTCTAGGATTGTTGAAATGAATAACTTATCACTGAGAAACATTTTGGAAACAAACAAATTGGCTGGTCCAAACTTTCTCGACTAGCACCGAAATGTACGTTTGGTGCTCAGGTAAGAAAAGATTGCGTACATGTTGGACACGTCAATCCATGTTACCCCGGAGGCTGGTACTGAAGAAGCCAAGGCGTTTGACGCCGAAGATCAGAAGAAGCATCAAGATGATGCTTCCCAGGCTCAGTGTGTTATTCTCCTCGAGATGACTCCCGAGTTGCAAAGGCAGCATGAGAGGATGCTTCCCTTCGAGATGATCAAGCATCTGAAGGATCTCTTTGATTCTAAATCTCTTTCCGAGATTTATGAAGTGATGAGAGATCTGTTTAGATGCCGGATGTCTGAAGGAGGGAAGGTTTCTCCTCATGTGTTGAAGATGATAGGGCTAATCGAGAAACTTGGTCGGTTGGGCATTGAGCTCAAAACCAACGTTGCTATTTATGCCATTCTTCAGTCACTTCCCGATTCATATTCAAGTTTTGTTGTAAACTTTAATATGAATAAGACGGAATCGACTATGCCCGAGCTGCATAACATGCTAAAGACTTTTGAGTCTTCCACTGCTAAGGAAAAGCCCGTGCTCATGGTGAGTGCCTCCACCTCTTCACTCCGAAAGGAAAGAAGAAGCGAAGGGGCAAGGCAAAGAAAGGCTCCAAGCCAAACTTCCTTAAGACCAAAGGTGGAATTCAAAAGAGGGACAAGGTGGACAGGATGTATGCCCTCATCGCAGCGTAAGAGGCATTAGAAGAAGGATCGCAAGGTTCTAAAGAATTTGAAAAAAAGAAGACACAAGGTGCCTCAACCACTGGAACATGTATGTTTGTTATTGAGATAAACATGTCCACAAATGATACTAACTACTGGGTATTAGATACCGGTTGTGGCTCACACATTTGTACTAATGTGCAGGGTCTCAAGCATAGCAGAGCAGTTAGGCCGGGTGAAGTCGCCCTACACGTTGGGAATGGAGCAAGAGTTGCTGCTGAACGTGTTGGCGTTTATGTTTTAGACTTACCCTCTGGTTTTAGACTTGAACTAAATAATTGTTATTTTGTTCCTTCTATTACTCGCAACATTATCTCTATTCCTATGTTAGACATTGAAGGGTTTTTCTTCCATTTTGCAAATAATAATTGTTATTTTTCGCTTAATGGTGATGTTTATGGGAATGCTCCTTTATCGAATGGTTTATATTTGTTGCATTGTGGACATGATATTCTTAATGTACAAAACAAACGACTCAAACTTAGTAATCATGAAAACCCAACTTACTTGTGGTATTGTAGGCTTGGACATGCAAATGAGAATAGGATTGCAAGGTTAAGAAAGTTAGACTACTTAACCCCATTCCACTTTGAGTCTTATGGAAATTGTGAATCATGTCTCAAGGGCAAGAAGACCAACAAACCCTTTTCTGGGAAAGAGATTCGTGCCAAAGAAGTTCTAGAGTTGATCCACAGTGATGTTTGTGGACCATTGGCCACTCTAGCTAGGGGTCACTTCGCCTACTTTATCACCTTTACTGACAAGATATGGATACATGTATCTTATGAAACACAAATCTGAATCTTTTGAGAAATTCAAGGAGTTCAAAGCTGAAGTAGAGAAGCAACTTGGTAAGAGTATAAAGACTCTTCGATCGGATCGAGGAGGTGAATACCTTAGCCACGAGTTCATGGATTACTTGAAGTTACATGGAATCCAATCTCAATGGACTCCTCTCGGAACACCGCAGATGAACGGAGTATCCGAGAGGAGAAACCGAACCTTGTTAGACATGGTAAGGTCCATGATGAGCTTTTCTTCTCTCCCTACATTCTTATGGGGATACGTGATACAAACCTCAATTTACATTCTGAATAGGATTCCATCTAAATCAGTTGAGCATACGCCATATGAACTATGGTGTGGCAAGAAGCCAACTTTTTCACATATCAAAATGTGGGGTTGCCTCGCGATTGTGAAAAAGTTGGAATCCAAAGGTGTAAAGGGTTACCTTGTGGGATATCCTAAGGGAACGAGAGGATATTATTTCTATCTACCTGAGAAACAAACGATAATTGTTTCTAGGCAGGCCAGGTTCCTTGAAGAAGACTATGTCTTCAAGGACCAAGGCCATAAGATGATAGAACTTAAAGAAATTCAAGAACCACAAGATAACCAAGAGACTGATATCTTGTCAAAGAAATGTGACAAGGAATCAGTGGGAGCATTTAGCACCTCTCATGGTGGAAGTTTATCACTTAGTGATCCTCTTTCAGCCAGTGCGAGCGTAATTGGAGTTGCATTGCCTTCGCAACAAACTCCAAGTGGGCTGAATGAGAACAACATAGTTCAAACTCCCGCCCTCGAGGCATCTGAAAGTGTCGCTCTTGAGGACTCTCCGGACATTGATGAAATCGATGCACCACAAAATTTTCACGATCAGAATGTACAGCCTGCACAACCACAGCTCCGTAAGTCCACTAGGATTCGTAATCCGCCCACTAAATATTATAGTTTCTTCGTAGAGGAACATGATGATGTGGAGATCCCTGATAAAGATGATCCTAGAACTTACACTGAGGCAACATTAGATGTTGACTCAGAGAAGTGGCATGAAGCCATGAAATCCGAGATGGACTCGATGTACACAAATCAAGTCTGGGATTTGGTTGAATTGCCGAAAGGGGTAAAACCCATAGGTTGCAAATGGGTCTACAAGCGTAAGACCGATGCAAACGATAAGGTACAAACCTACAAGGCTAGGTTGGTAGCAAAAGGTTATAGTCAACACGAAAGCATTGACTATGATGAAACTTTCTCACCTGTTGCCAAGATCAAGTCCATTCGAATTTTACTTGTTGTAGCTGCACACTTAGATTATGAAATTTGGCAGATGGATGTCAAAACAGCATTCCTCAATGGTAACATTGATAAGGAGGTGTTTATGACTCAACCGAAAGGTTTTGTATCTAAGCCAAAATCTAACCTAATGTGTAAGCTTAAACGGTCCATTTATGGACTAAAACAAGCTTCTAGGAGTTGGAATATCCGTTTTGATGAAGCTGTCAAATCATTTGACTTCATCAAAAATTCGGAAGATCCATGCGTTTATCGTAAATGCAGTGGGAAAAATATTGTCTTCATAGTTGTGTATGTCGATGACATATTGATTATGGGAAACAATATCCCTCTCATGCAGTCGGTAAAAGATTGGCTATCAAGGACCTTCATGATGAAGGACCTTGGTGAGGCATGCTACATCTTAGGGATCAAGATCCATAGGGATAGATCTAAGAAGATGTTGGGACTGTCACAGTCAACCTACGTAGATAAGGTGTTAAAGCGATTTACGATGGAGAACTCTAAGAGAGGTTCTCTACCGGCATGTCATGGGATAAAGCTGTCTAATTAGAAGGATTGTCCTTCCACAAAAGCTGATATCCGACACATGAAGGATATACCATATGCATCTGCAATTGGCTCCATCATGTAGGCCATGACTCGCACAAGGCCAGATGTGGCCTTCGATGTTAGCACCACTGGTAGATAACAGCAGAATCCTGGTGAACCTCACTGGATTGCTGTCAAGAACATTCTTAAGTACCTTCGATGTACTAACGACTGTTTCTTGGTCTACGGAGGACAGTCAGAGCTAGTTACAACTGGCTATGCTGATGCAAGTTTCCAATCCGATTGTGGTGATTACAAATCACAGTCGGGCTATGTTTTCGTTCTCAATGGTGGGACGGTTAGTTAGAATAGTTCCAAGCAAGAGACTACCGCAGACTCAACAACCGAAGCTGAGTACATTGCTGCGACAGAAGCTGCCAAAGAAGCTGTCTGGAAAAAATAGTTCTTAAATGAACTAGGGGTAGTTCCAAGTGCCAGTAGTCCAATAAAGTTGTATTGTGACAATACTGGTGCGGTTGCGCAAGCTAAGGAACCGAGATCCAATAACAGAAACAAGTATGTACCGAGGTGTTATCACTTGATAAGAGAGATAATCGCTAGAGGAGAGATAGAATTAGAACGTGTCCCCACGGAGGATAACCTGGTTGATCCTTTCACCAAGGCTTTGAGTGTTCATGTACACACTAGACATTTTGATGGTCTAGGAGTTAGACATGTAGGTGATTGACTCTAGTTCAAGTGGGAGATTATTAGTGTTAATGTCCTAGAGACAATCCTTTGTAAGGACATAATACTCAGATAATATTAAGTATTGGTTTAATATTATTATTTATTTAATATTAAATGTATGGCGTTACACTCATTAGAATATTATATTTGATTGTTTGCATTTATTCTTATATGTGTTTCCTTGAATCACTGCTGTCATTGAGTGTGTGAGAACTCAGATGACTTAAGCACGATTCTTAAATAGGCCCAATCGAGGATCATCAAGAAAGAGATATTGATGATGCAATGGAGATTGGTGTGCGATCTGCATCATACTCTTAGAGAGTGTAGTAAGATCTCACTTACTACGAGATACTAGGTATCTCATGATGGATGCACAAATACCTTAGAGGGTATTGGTATACCCATCCGAGAAACCGTTTGATGTAGTTCCACTATATGTGTCACGTGTGTCTCGGTTAGTTGGGAGCGATGCGATACTCCTTTGACTTGAGGTCAATACGCACGACATGTGTGGAGTGATGAACTTTGACCATGACCGATGCTTGCACCCGTCTATGGGTAGATATGGCTTGGATTGGGTTCATCACGAAGTGCGTGTGCGTGGTAGTTGAGCCAAGAAAAGGATTCATTCTTCAAAGTGGATTTAGAGAGAATACTCTTCTTCTCATCATAATTGGATCTAAGTCATTGACCAATGCACATCAACTTAGACCCTGTGACTAAGTGTGACACTAATGATCAATTAGTGATTTGAGATAAACTGATTAAGTTATTTGAATAGACACTTCATCATGTTCAAGATTAATCGAGTATTCGTGAATGAAAGGAAGAAATCGCAATTACCCACGTTTCAGTTACAGGTAGTTGCATGTTTCTCGCAACGTAGCTCATATATTGACAATGTCTGATTTATTGACTAGGGTTCAATTAAGACCGTTAGTTTGACTAATCGTTCGGTATATGAGGGCCTATGAGTCACACAACAAGTAGTTCCCTTTTACGGATTATAGTTGATTAAATGTTAAATTGGATTTAATATTTAATTTATGGAGAAGTAATTAATAATAGAGTAATTTAGAATTAATTATTATTAATGTTTAATTAAATTGGATTTAATTAAATAAGAACTCCCAATAATTATATTTGGAATATAATTGTAGGATTTAATGTATATGGAAATAAATCGTAGAGATTTTCATATAAGGCATTTGAATCCGTAGAGATTTATATTTAGGAAATTAAATTAAAATGAATTAATTTAATTCAAGATTAGGGTTTTTATTTTCCTAATTGGGCTAGCTTAAGATTTAAGCTGAGTCTCCCTATATATACAAGCTCTTGGGAATTCACAAATAACGTTACTTCATATTTTCTCCATAAGATCTAGAGTTTGGATTTTTCTAGCAAATGCTCTCTGGATTCAATTTGGCAAATCCGCGCAAGTCCAGAATTGGGGATTACGTGGATACGTAGAGAGAGAAATTTGCACTCGAAGTTCCAGAAGATTTTCGTTATGATTATTGTAATTTGTATGCAATTAATTGTTCGTTGTTGGTGAACTTTAATTTCCGCTGCGCATGTGATTACGTATTTTACGTGCCTCTATATTCCAACATTTCTCTCATCTCCCACCTCCTTCCTCAAAATTGAAAACAATCACTCCTCATTTCTATCCCCAACCGCCTTAAGAACTCCCCCCACTCCTCCACCCTACTGGAGCAACCCCTCTTCCCGAACTCCCCCCAAGACACTCCCTATCTAGACCTAATCATCCTCATCCACAAGGACTTCTTGTCCGTGTAGAATCTCGACACCCACTTTCCCAGTAAGGCCTTATTGGAACACTCAAGATCTTTAACCCCAAGCCCCCAAGAGATTTTGATTTGCAAATTATTTTCCATTTAATCCATGCTATTTTGCTCTCACTTTCACCTTCCCCCCCCCACCCACCCCAACCAAGAAAATTTCTTTGAAGTTTAGTAATCTCACTCAAGATTTCTTTAGGAGCCCGGTAAGTTGACAAGTAATAGACATGAAGTGACAAAATGACCGCATTGATAAGAGTAAGTCTACTCCCGATGGAGAGATTCAACCCTTCACATTTCTTCAACCTATTCAGATCCTTACGAACCACATACTCCCAATCTGACACTTTTCTGGGAGTGCAACAAACCTTAACAACCAGATAGCAGAAAGAAATCGAGCCAATGCGACAACCGAGCTGAACAATAAAATTATCTAGCACTTCTTCCTCCACATTAACCCCATATAGACAACACTTCTCCCTATTTGTTTTAAGGCCCGACAAAAACTCCAGGTTGAGCAAAAATTTCTTAATGAAATTGATATCCTCACTTGACACTTGCCCTAGGAAAATGGTATCATCCGCGAATTGGAGATGTGAAATCCTCACTCTATCACGACCAACCTCAATAGGTGCAAAATGATTATTCTCAACAACCTTTTTAAACATAATACTCAATCCTTCTGCAGAGATAAGAAAGAGAAAAGGAGACAGAGAATCACCCTGTCTCAAGCCTCTTTCAAGGTGGAATTCGTCTGATGGGCTGCCATTCACCAAAACTGACGAATGAGCAGAAGTCACACATTCCATAATTCACCTGATCCATTTCTTCTCAAAGTTAAAATGCTTCATCAATTCTTCAAGATAGCCCAGGCCTTAGCAAAATCAGTTTTATAGATAGCACCATCAATTTTATCTATATCCTTGTATTACTTTATTAATTATATTAGAAGAAGTGCTAATGATTTACTCGGGATTCCAGTCCTTTTGAGGGCTCTCGTTAATGGATTGGCTAACCAAATTTTGTAGTTGAATTTCCCTTCTTTACTTGTATTTGCAAATTGCAATAATTTTTTCTTTTTAAAAAAAAGTTATCAAATGCTTTAAAAAAGAAAAAAAAAAAAAAGAGATGTTTATCAAATGCCTTCTTCCACTCCAATACAGCTGCCAATTGAATTGAATTATGTATATTTGCAAAATAATTTGACCATAGACTAAAATTTGGATACACAAACTATAATACCATTAAGTAAAAATAAATAATACTCCATCCGTCTCGAAATGGTTTGCACATTTCTCGGAATCGTTTGAACATTTATCAAACAAATTTGTTTTAAATTCAATTGAACATTTCTAAAAATGAAAATAGAGCAACTACATCAATATAAACTATACTCTCAATACATCTAAATATTACACATCATGTTATTACTTTTTTCATATTAAAATCAACTTTATTCCCTTTTATTTACATCATATGCCATTACTTTACCAATAAACCCTCACCAAAAAGGGAAAAATAAGAAAGATACATACACACTTTCACTAAAAATTAAAGTGTTCTACCCATTTCATATAAGAATAAAGATATTTACGCATTTTCTAATAAAAATACATATATACCCTTATTAGAAAAAAAGATTTATACCCACATGGTGGGCGTGACTCTCTCTTATTTCTTAAGACTTGATTAAATATAGACTATTTCTCTTTTATTTAATTTGATTAGATATATTCATTTCTATTTATTTATTATATCTTAATTTTGTAAATATTAATAAATAAATTTAACAATGTGAAGTAATTATCTTTATTTATTATTTAAGATTATAAATATCATTAATTTCACTTCTAAATTTGAATAAATTTTTTCTAATAATAATTTTTACTAAATGTAATAATACAATTTTATTGACCTCTTATCCTTAATTTTGAAATTTGTATTTTAAAATTTATAATATACATGTAAATGTCATATTTGATTAACACATACTTATAAAATTTACTTATATATATATGGATGGGTAGGTGAGGGTATTTTTGGATGAAAAATGTAAAATGGGTATATATAATTTTTTTTCTTATTGAGATGTGTATAATTTTTTTTTTTTAACTATTAGCTTAGATACTCTCACATTAAACTACACGTAAATAGTAAATATTCAAACAATTTCGAGACAGAGGGAACACATTTTAATAAAATAAAATAAAAATATTATTTGCACTATTTTCACCTTGTACAACTACTATTATTATTTATAAAGATCAATACTTTATTTGTAAAATATTAATTCTTAGAAATAACTAGTATTTTTTCCCTGCAATGCACGATTATTAGAATGATACAAATATGAGGTACACTCGCATGAGATGGTTTCATGGTAAAATGGGACATAATTTGAGCATGATCGCTTTAACACTTGAGGAGGGGTAGGTGTGATTTATGCTAAGTTGTACCTCGTCTCATACAAATTTTTGTCTACAAATATATGTTTAGGCTTATGCATTCCTATATAAAAATCACTTAGGAATAACGTATAAGCATAAAATATATATATATATTTATATTCATTAATTTAGTGCTTGTAGTGCCGTAATTGTAATATAAAAATTATAAAAATTCGTTTTCCATTTTTTTTAATACACGGCTTGTATTAATATGAATAGAGAAAAATGCCTATAAGGTACAAGAAATAGGAAATTTTTTCTAAAAGATAAATGCAATTTTAGTGACTCTAACGATAAAAAAAATTGTACTTTATTTGAAAAAAAAATTGCAATTTGATTCGAGAAATACAAAAAAATCATTTTCGGCAAAAAAAGCTCACCGCTTCCTTTTTTTTTGTACCTTAAAGCTTTTTCCCCATATGAATAATGTCACTATGCTGTATCATGTTGTAGTATATGAATAATAACTACTGTAAATAAATTACTTATATAAATGAATTACCAAAAAAAAAAACAATTAAATATTGATTAAAATATATTACATATTACAAATTATAAAAAAACTTATTTTATATATAATATTTTTGAAAACTAAATATTGGTGAACATTTGATGTTAGAATTTTTTTTCACTAATAAGATATTTAGTGTCTCAATGATTTAATTTTATCACATCAAAATAATTAAACAATAAGTCTATATATAATATTAAAATTTAAATTGAAAAGACACAATTACTTTGAATAAATAATTAGAAAACTAACTATTAAAAACAAACTAATTATTAAAAAATATCTCAAATCAAAAAATATAATTGTCATAAAAAATATGATGCATTATTTGTTATCTAATTTCTCTAGTTTTTTTCTTTACACCACAAAAAATAAATATGATGCATTATAAAATAATATTAATATTTGAAATTATTGGTGAAACTGAAAAGTAAAATCAATTCACTCTACATCACAAAATAAATGTAGTTCAACTTGCTACAACAATAATTGTTCACTCTCTTTACTTTTACTTTTATCATTTGTTTACATTGTGTACAAATAAATGCATGGCAATAAAACCAAACACCGGGCTATTATTAATAAAAGAAAAGGAAAATTTGCAGAAAAAAATAAAGTAGTTAAAACGAGGAGAGAGGAGTACCAGAACCAACCAGCTTGTGACAACAACAAACACTCAAAAATGGTGAAGCATAATTCAGGAGAAATAAAATCTTCTACACACTCATTCATTCAACTTGTTTTGATTTCGTTTTGTTATAATGCATTTTTCTCACTAAGCTAGGTATTTACTGTTGATCAAGTGACTACACATTCTCTGATTTTGCCTTATTCTCAATCATCGGCGACGTTCTCACTCCGATTTTGGTGGTACGCGTCTCTCTATCTACTGATGCAACTTGTTCTAAACTTCACATTACCACAAGCACTTGTGAATTGGTGATTTCTGATACCGCATTCACTTGTATTTTTCGGAAAAATCCGTTTAGCAGGAGAAATTCTCGTTCTGCTTTTGTCAAATTTTCGTTGCTCATAATCTTCGTATGTTTTGAGCCTTAGGGTTACACTTACATAGCTTTAGTTCATGTCATTATTAGAAAACAAAACTGATCATTGAATGCTTAATTTATGTGTCTTCGTATGGTTTTAGCCTTAGGGTTACACTTAAATAGCTTTAGTTCAAGTCATTACTAGCAAACAAAACTGATCATTGAATGCTTAATTTATGTATCTTAGCATGGTTTGAGCCTTAGGGTTACACTTACATAGCTTTAGTTCATGACATTTTTAAATAAACTGGTCATTGAATGCTTAATTATGTGTCCTGTCGTGCAGGATTGGGTCGTATGGAATCATCGGAAGAAGAGGGTGAAATTGTTGCAGAGTGTGTGACGAACTATTATTTTGTTAATAGTAAGAAAGAGCTGATTTCGTTTTCAAGCTTACCACTTAGATGGGACGACCATAAAGAGCACAATCCGGTAGCCACAGAGCATGCCATTCTTCAAGGAATGGTGGAAAATGGGTGTGGAGTAATGAGTAATCTACAAGAAGGTAATCGCATGGAAGTTTGAACTCTCTTATGTTACTCCAGAAATTTATGTCCTTCCGGATTCCAAGTTTGCGAGATGGATAAAGCTCCAAAGACCAAGAAATGGTTATGAAAAGACTGTAAGGACTGTTTTGATCTCAGTTCACTATCTCCACTTTCTAAAAAAGGAAGTCGGAAGAGGAATCTATAGAAGAAATATGGAAACACATCAGAAAAACCTTTAGGTAGGCATATCCTTAGTTGTGTACTTATATATATATATATATATATTTTATTTTTAGATCTTCTTGATTCTTATCTGATGCTTGATTCACCTGCATTGCAGTTCGTATGAGGTTCCGCCTTCTGAGAATGATCTTGTGGACCAATTGCAAATGTTAAAAGAAGCTGCTGCAAGGGATAAGGATATTGCAAAAGCCAAGGTTTAATCCTCCCATTATTGCTACTGTATTTGGGTATCATTTGTTCTCATATGCTTGAAAAATGCGACATCTCTTGATTTGTGGAATTAATAATATCATGTGTCCTTGATCTACTAATTGATCGTTTACTCTTTTATTTGAGTTAAGTCATGAATGGTAATAAATAGGATAACAGATTGTTTGAACTAATCTCTGTAATAGTGTAATTTAATGAACCAAACTCATGATAAATTACGCTTTCTTGAATCATGTGTTTATTATAGATGATATGTAGTTTGATCAAACAAGAAGTCCAAATTATACTTTGCAAGCCTTACTCAGATTTTGGGGGAGATCTGATTCACATCCTTCAGGCTGGTTGATGTTTTTGAGATTTCATTTTCAAATTCCAGAAAAAATATGTAATGGTGCATACTATTTGCAGAAACTGTTATTCTCAGTTCTGATCCTTTTATAACAATTTTTTTTTTCATTTTATCCAACTCATTCACATCATAATATTTAACCTGGTGATGAGATCTTTTTATCCATTTTATTTTAAAAGAGGTTCAAAATCTTCTAAGAAAATAGAAAAAGGAGGAAATGTTTTACAGAATCTGTTGGCATCATTATGTGTATCTAAAAACAAATAGAAGTGCAGAAACAAGGAGATTAAGAGAGGGAATTGACCATTGTCGATTTGGAGAATGGTGGGAGTGGTTTGACCAAAGACTGTACCACTTTCATCTATTTAGCATTTATAAAATCTAAGAAGAAAGGTAAAATGAGAGCAATGTGGAATATTCTAAGAGCAAAATGAAGAACTCTAAGATGAAGATTCATCTTTAGTTAACTTTCAAGTTATTATGCACTTTAATGGTTTTAATTTTTTTGTATAAACCTCTAGTTGTTGCCAAAGAATTTTTTCTAAATTAATTGTTCATTCTACTAGCAGTACTAGTTATTTTGATTTCTTTAGTTGTATCTAAGTAACTAAACTGCTTTTGCAATGCATTCTATTCTTAATATTTAATGAAACAGAGTCTCTGTAACTTTCTCTCTCAAATATCTGGAAAGCGGAAAGGTTTTGCTGAGGTTAGTGCTTAAAGATTAAGAACTTAATTGCCAGGGATCTCATAGGCAATCTTTTCTAATTTCTTAATAAGGAGAATACAAACTCTGTTTGCAGGAAAATAAAACAGAGAAGAAACTAAAGTTTATAGTTTATGAGGATGATGATGCCAACAGTGATGACCATGATGATTTTAGCGATGAAGACAAAGACGAATTATTTGATAATGTCTGCACATTGTGTGATGATGGTGGCGAATTACTGGCGTATGCAAGTTTTATCTTATTTTTAACTTTCAGAATGTTTATAGATTCAAGCATAGTTATTAAAGGCGCGCCTGAGGCGCGCCTAAGGCGCCAGGCACTCGGGGCGCCAGCCATCGCGCCTGCCATAGGCCCAGGCGGTTGGGATTTTCTGGGCGCTCGCCTGGGGGCGCCTTTCGGCGCCTTGACTCGGCAAAAGGCGCGCCTAAGGCGTGCCTTGCGTACATCTAGGGTTTGAAATAAAAAAAACATTTTTTTATTTGTCAAATAACATCAGAATAATAAAAAATACTATCTCTTAAGTCTTAATATTTAAGTGAATCACATCTAGGGTTTCAAGATTCACTTTTTATCAAGTATAATCGTGCGTATCTCTTTGAGGGATATAGATGAAAGCAATGAGTGGGTGGTTGGTCTAATGGAAGATGAAGATGAGTTGGTTCACCAAGGTGAAAATTTGACTTGGGGTATTGCTACAGAAGCCATGGTTAGGTTTACTAAGAAATTATCAAGGTCTTATGTTGTTTTTTCCAGGGATGCAAGGCGAGCGCCTAAGGCGCCAGGCGCGCCTAAGGCGCTAGGCGCTGCTTCTCGCCTTGTGGCGCCTTGCGCCATTAATAACTATGGATTCAAGATCAGTAAAGAAGAAAAGGCTTGAGAAGTTTTGGCCATTTTTTTGGAATATCCCACTTTATATCATGATATTAGCTTATGATTTAATTGTTTTACCAAAAATGCAGTTGTGAAGGGAGGTGCATGCGATCCTTTCATCCAACTTTAGAATCGGGTGCCCATAATTTTTGTGAATCTCTTTGTTACAGCCGTGAGCAAGTTGATGTACGGTTTACTTTTTCATTACTTCCTCTCTCACATATCTCTTTCTATATTTGTAGTTCTATTAATCATAAATCTGAACTGAAAAAAGATATCTGGTTCTTTTGCAGGCTATTCTGACTTTCTTGTGCAGTAATTGCAAATATCAACTGCACCAATGCTTTATTTGTGGTAGGCTGGGTAGTTCTGATAAATCTTCTGGTGCAGAGGTGCGTCTATTTCGACAATTTGGAAAGTAAAAGAGTGAAGAGTACTTGTGATTTTCTAATTTCCAACTCTTTAAAATGCCTCCAGCCACCTGCTTAGTCTCCCTTTGACTCACAAAGACATTGTACTGAACTACATAACCTCATTTGTCTTTTGCTCTTTCTTTGCAGAATGCAGTACTTTTTAATACTTTTTCATCAAAATGACCCTCAATTAATATTTTAACACACCAGTCAAACATGTGTCAAGCTTGATAATTTGATAGTTTTCTCCATCAAGAATTCGTACATCATTATGCTGCAATCCAATATTTACCCTGCCTCAGATAGTAATGAAAAAATACAAGTGCCACTTAAGCATAAATCAAACTAATAGCAACTGGTCTTTTGATCTTGCAAGGTCTTCCCATGTGTCTCAGCAACCTACGGGCAGTTCTATCATCCACAGTGCCTATCAGAGCTGCTTTTCCCTAGAGATCAAAATCGAGCTTGAGAATTTCAGAAGAGAATCAAAGCTGGAGATTCATTTACATGCCCTGTTCATAAATGTGTTGTTTGTAAACAAGAAGAAGATAAAAAGGTACCTGAGATGCAATTTGCAATATGCAGACGCTGTCCAAAGGCATACCACAGTAAATGCTTGCCAAGGTTGTCCTGAAGATTTTGTTTTTTGTGTTACTTGTGCAAAATATCTATGAGGTATAACATCTTGTTAAATTTGACAGGGAATTTTCTTTTTATCGCAATGATGCTGAAAATATCATTCAAAGGGCTTGGACGGGTCTTTTGAACAATTGAATCTTGATATATTGCATGTATGTTCATTTAAATTCTTGAATATTTACTTGACATTCCACGAATTCTTGTGAGTTGCAAATATGCTTTTCAGGGATCATAAGATCTGTCGTAGAATTTTCACACCGAGAAGGGATCATTTGCTATTCCCTAATGACGATGGGAAAAAAGATCAACATCCAGATAAGTTAAATGTGATGTCAGCAAGGAAGAGTAAGGCATTCGGAATCCTTACAGATCAAAATAAAGTGGATAGATTTGTTTCTAAAGGAAAAACAGGTGATTCTATCAACAAAAATGAGAAAAACATTACTGGAAAGGTTTCTAAACTGAACCTCAGTACGCGTATGATGTTTCCAAAGAATGCTGATAATTCTAAAAGCAGTAGTACCCAGAAGCCTTCCCTAAAGAAAGAAATTAAGTTGCCCCAAATAACTGCTAAGCCAATGTCAACTTCAAGTATGAAAAAAATTCCAGAAGAGACTGCAGCTGAATACATTCCGACTGCAGGAATAAAAAGCCGGTGATAACCTTCATATTTATTTATATTTAAAATTGTTTCCACCGTTTTTATTGGGGACTATTATGTGCTTGAAGGATATGATGTTCGGTTTGTTTTTTCTCTGCAGAATACAGCGATTAATGGAGCACTCAAAATCTTCTATTAATGTGGAAGAATTTTATGCCGAACAGAAGAGGAAATGTAATCTTGATTCCTCCACAAATTTCAAAATGGACAAGACAATTACCCTAGGAAAGGTAGAGCACTCGGTGCAGGTATATTTCCTTCTCTATCGGCTGACCAGTTGTTTATAGACTCTAACAAAAGCATGAGAAGTTTTCTTTTTGTTTGACATCTACCTGAAAATTTAATCCCAAAATTGCCTCCCATAGTACATGTGTCCAATCTGAGACCCATTTCATTAATTTTTTGTTGCCAACTTTGAAATGGTCAATCCGGGATCAAATCATAAAAGTATTATGGGTTGGCAGTGGTTATTCCTAATATCTTTGGAAAAGAAAGTCTGAAAAATTTGAGGTGAAGGAGATGCCCTTCTCAATTTTGTATTTGTGAACATTCTTTGGTCTTCCAAATCTTGTTGATCTTATCTCTTGTATTTATCAACTCAGCTATTGATTTTCCTAGGCTATGGAAGCAGCTCTAAAGATATTACGAGAAGGAGGTACTGTTAAGGATGCAAAAGCTGTCTGTGAACCTGCCGTTCTTACTCGGATGATCAAATGGAAGGTTTGTACCATTTGTGAATAATTAGTTACATCTGATATACATCATTCTATACTTACAAATCTGTTCTTCTGTTCTACCAGTTTCACATTTTATTCAGATGCTTGATTTCTTGAGCATCTTTTACTCCTATATATTTAATCGTATGGCCTCAACGTTGCACATTATAGTAGTGTTTCTAAGTGCACAATACAGCTACCAGAAGTAGCAGCCTAGTTATCGTTATAAGAGATTGGTGGGAGTTGATTTTCTGCAATTGTCATTCATATATCACTAACTTAGATTTGCTACCCCTTATAGCACAGTTAATTAGAAGCATCCCCCAACAAGTTCCTTCGTTGTTTCTAAATTCAGTAAATAACATGCACATTAATAAATTTCATAATGTTCCTCTAAACCCATAAGTCCAGGATTGGTTAGATATTCATTATAAAGCAGGGAAAAAAACCCACCTACCCCAGTTTTGGTGAAGGCTTTAAAATGGTGTTGTCTTAATACATGTCAACATGTTTTAATCATGTCCATATAAGATCCAAATGTCATATGTTTTTTAATGCACTGTAAATTGCAGGTTATATTTGTCTGTGTATGATTTAGGGCTTTCTTAGACTGGAAAGTTAGACCCTTTAGTTATTGATATCTTTGGCGTGTATTTTCAGAAGAATCTGCGGGTCTATCTTGCTCCATTTATCCATGGTATGCGTTATACATCGTTTGGTCGGCACTTCACAAAAGTCGATAAGCTAAAGCAGGTAAGGAAAGATTTTCTATAAACTTTTAGTTACTTATTTTTTATTTTCGTCGTCCTTTTTAATCGAAAATGTAACTTCATTGATGAAATTGTACGGAGTACATTTCATATGTTTCTCATGACAAGTCTGACCACAAGCATAAGGCAAGGTCTAAAGTGCATGGTGTGATTCCTCATAATATGTTATGTTCCCATTTTCCCATGTGATGCCTGTAATCTTATTATAAGAAATACTTCTAACAGATGTGCACAAACCTGTCATACTTCTGCCTGCATCTAAAACTTGTTTTGGATCAACATTTTGTGTTTGTTTTTGTTGAGTTCCTTGCCCTAACAGACAAAGATCTGTATGTGCCTTTGTATTTTATTGTATACGTACTTCTTGTTTTATACGAAGACTTGTACCAGATGGAGTTAATATGCAGCGGGCCAAATCTGCAGGTTGTTAATCAGCTGCGTTGGTATGCTCAAGACGGTGACACAGTAAGAACGGTTTACATGTTTAATTGATGATTAGTTGGTGAGTCTTAGCAAAATATTAGTGTATATTTCGGTTTGTATATTCGAGTTGTTATTGTTCAACTGTTCGTAATCGTTTGAGAAAATCTGGAAAGTTATTGGGTAATTTGAAATACAGCACTATATGATTTTCTTTTCAAGATTGGATGTATCTCAACCATTCCGAAGGTATCTAATGATTTAACTAACTTGTTCTAAAGATAGTTGACTTCTCCTGTGGGTCCAACGACTTCAGCTTGTTGATGAAGGAAGAACTTGATAGAATGGGAAAAAAGTGCTCCTTCAGGAATTATGACCTCATACAACCCAAGGTACATAATGGTTATTAGAATATCAGAGTGAATTTCTCGATCCCTCATCTTTATACTGTCTTGTCTAGATTCTACTGTGGCATTTCAGTGTTAATGTCTATTCCATTTTAGTTTTTTTGGACTTATATAGCTCTAGTATGCTCTTTACCACACCTCTAGTCATATCATGCAACATCTTGTTTGGTTTTTAGAATGATTTCAGTTTTGAAAGAAGGGATTGGATGAGTGTTGGTTTGGAAGAATTACCAGAAGGGTCTAAACTGGTATGTGCATTTAATTCTCTGAAATACCAAAAATATATTCCTCTTGATGTGACATATTGTGTTGCATCTTTCTAGATAGTGGGGCTAAATCCTCCTTTTGGGGTCCATGCATTCCATGCAAACCGATTTATAGACAAGGCTCTGAGCTTCAGGCCAAAGCTTCTTATTCTCATAGTTCCGAAAGTGACTGAAAGGTAAGATGTACTACCTCCGTCCTATTTTTGTTTGGTCATTTCACCATTTCACTTTTTGGCTCGTGTTTTAGCGAGCGAGTTGTTCATAGTATATGTAATGACAAAGTGACTCTTAAGGAGATGTGAGATAAATGAGAGGTAGAACTATCATACCCTACCTTAAAAATCTCTTTATCATTTCAAATATTAATAAACAACTCACTCGCTAAAATACGAACCAAATAGTAAATGAACAATCTAAAACTGGACGGAGGGGTAATTGATAACTTGAAAATTTCAAGACTCAATACTCATCATCGTCTTTAATATCACAGGTTGGATAGGAAAAAGGATCCGTATGACCTTATATGGGAAGATGACCATATTTTATCTGGCAAGGTATTCATACATTGATAATAATAAGTCTTCTTCACTTTATATTATGGTTTAAATATATAGTGTACTAAGAGTTTGGAGGATGTTTTAGTCATTTTACCTTCCCGGTCCGGATCAGCAAATCGAGCAATGGAACTTGGACCCGCCTCCTTTGTACTTGTGGAGTCAACCCGATTGGACTCCCAAGCATAAACATATAGCCATGGAGAATGGACAATTGATGAAGGAGAATCATTATTCAGGAGTTTCTAACTATCTGATGGAGGAAAATCAAGATTGTTACGGTGTTTTCTCCCTTTGGATGGCTACACTGATATAAATGCATGTTAGAAGATATTCTGATGATATTTCAAGCTGATCATAGCTTCACAATCCCAAGCATAAACATATAGCCATGGAGAATGGACAATTGATGAAGGAGAATCATTATTCAGGAGTTTCTAACTATCTGATGGAGGAAAATCAAGATTGTTACGGTGTTTTCTCCAGCGTTGCGGATGGCTACACTGATATAAATCGCATGTTAGAAGATATTCCTGATGATATTTCAAGCTGATCATAGCTTCAGAGGCATTATTAGTATTACCAATCCCAAGCATAAACATATAGCCATGGAGAATGGACAATTGATGAAGGAGGATCATTATTCAGGAGTTTCTAACTATCTGATGGAGGAAAATCAAGATTGTTACGGTGTTTTCTCCAGCGTTGCGGATGGCTACACTGATATAAATCGCATGTTAGAAGATATTCCTGATGATATTTCAAGCTGATCATAGCTTCAGAGGCATTATTAGTATTACCAACTGAAGAAACAATGATATACAGACAAGAAGGACATGGTTTGGCTTGCATTGGAGAAGGATGAAAATTTTACAATTACAACATGTGTAGTATTTTGGCAAAGAGAAATATGATGATTTTGAAGATATCATCTCTTACACTACTAATATTACTACTTCCATTCATTCTCATTTGCGACACCATTCAAGGAATTCAATCGTCGTATTCTCTGATCGAGCTCTGCCATCACTGCTGGCTCTTGCTTTTTCCTTTGCTTCAATATGTTTGTGCTCGTCATAAACCCTATCTTGTCAAACGCACACGCAACCTACCACGTAACGACGTAATAGGTAATGCAACAATGAATTTATATGTAATACGGATCAAAAAAGCTAATCATTTATCTCAATCACGAGGAAGAAAAAGTAGTGCTAAGAGAAACGCAAGGCAATATTACCGTCAATAATGCAACAATGAATTTATATGTAATACGGATCAAGAAAGCTAATCATTTATCTCAATCACGAGGAAGAAAAAGTAGTGCTAAGAGAAACGCAAGGCAATATTACCGTCAATAATTCATCGGGATCAAAGAGGTGATGACTACTTCTCTGTATAACATTAATCACATCTCCTACATGATGTGTCAAAAGCAACTCTTCTTCATTCATCTGCATTTAACAAAACAAAACACACATTCAATTCAATCTTCCACACGGATGTATTTTCCGTTATTAAAATAACAATCAACTTCCCCAGCCCATTGTAAGATATTTACCTTAAATATTGCTAATGCTACATGAAATAAAACCTTTGCCCCTTCGTAGAAAAGAACATCCCACACACGCAACGTTGTCTGAAAGGAATGTCAATGTTAGTGATGAGACCACTCATATGTAATGATTGATAGATATACGAGGCAAATATAAATATTTCAACCTCTGAAGGCAAGCTTTTAGAAAATAAGCATAAAAACCACTCTGTGCAAACAAGAGAAACATCAAACTCCATAGCTTCCAGATGTGCAGCTAACCTGCATTATTATTTATACATTCATTTAATAAACAAGAGAAATTGCAAATAAAATCAACAAAACAAAGTGAGACAACCTCTGGCACTTTTTGCTCAGCAGATCTTTAAACACTCTTTGCTCCACGTGACACCCAGACAAGTTAGTTGTATAACAATCATTAACCAACACATTTTCTAATAGAACAGCAAGCATCCAGAAAGCCTCTTCTTCAGTTTTCATCACAAGCAACAGCAGAGCGGCAACATAATTTAAACCCTACACCCACCGTATATAAAAGTAGATAAAATTACCAAAAAAACCAGATTGAAATGAGAAAGTTATATTCTGGTGGCAATGGCATAGAGGACGAACCTGACAATAACCAACATCAGAGTCTCGGAAAGAATACCCAACAAGTACACGCCTTAAAGCAGCATGCCCCTCCCCAGTGTCCAACCACGGATGACCAGGAAAAGTTCGAGGGAGGTCCTGCACTCGCATTACACAAACATAATTGTGAGGGACACAATAAGAAAAACTAAAATGAGCAATTAACATTCTTTCAATCTTCTTTATAGCTACTTCCTTTGATAAGTGAACTTTTCACTCTTGCAGTCGCAAGCAATTAAAGTTTGGGCCAACTTGCATCAAATAAATCTTAGCAAATCATACTCACAAATTTGAGGATTTATCTACAAATATTGAATCTCAATTCTAAGAAACCTATGGCACTTGTTCTTATTAAAATTAAGCATTACATCTGCCGCGATTGTTGCCTGATCTAAACATTGCTCAGATGAATCATATAGCAGATTTAGATAGTTTTCAAGGCATACAACAAGAAAATCTTCCACTCAATCCAATAGACCACCACATCATGCCAGGACCTTCAATACAATGCTTACATGAAATTATGGCTCACTCCGTGAGTGTTAAAATTGCAAAATGGAAAGTAAAAATTAAGTTACGCAAAATTGCAAAGGGGAATGAGACAGCAAGCAATAAAAATATAGAATCAACAAAAATTTTATACATAACACTACGACCTTAGAAAGGGAATGTATCATCCATCAAAGCTAAAAATCAAACACACAATAGTATAGAAGTTGAATCTCGGTGGAAGAATTCTTCAAATTTCTAATATGAGGCTTCCAATCATGACTCTTATCAACGGGTAACATTTTCTTTCTGAAACAAATGTTCACCTTGGTGTCTTCTACACACAATATTGCTAACCAAAATCAGTCCGATATCTTAAGTTGATGCAGAAATTCAAGATTGTAAGCACATTCAAAGCAAATGTGTCCCTTTGGCGTACACAACATTGCTAACCAAAATTAGTTCAATATCTTAAGTCAATGCAGAAATTCAAGATTGTAAGCAGATGCAAAGATATACTCCCTCCGTCCTATTTTAGATTGCTCATTCACTGTTCGACTCGTGTTTTGGCGAACGAATTGTTTATTAGTATTTGAAATGATAAAGAAATTTTTAAGGTGGGCAATCTAAAATAGGACGGAAGGAGTATAGCTTTGGAGGTCAATTGGAAAACATGTGCTTCCTTCCTTGTGTGGTTTTATCATTTATATCTAATCCAAAATCTCAAACACACACTAGATAACAGGAGTTAAATCCCCCCATTCTAAATCAACAAAAACTATAAATCAGCAGGCAGACTCAATTTCAAACAGGATTCAACCAAAAAAAAAAAAAAAAAAAAGGTAAAAAACAGGATACATACATGATCAATCTGTTTGGTAGCAGGGGTAACTTTATCCTCAACGGCAGCAATCAAGTCATTGTAATAGCTATCAGGCACGGTGGATTTCTTCTTCGCAGCGCCGGATAACGAAAACCAGACCTTGGGCCTCAAATTGGGGGGAATCCCCTTCCTAATTAGCTTCTTCAGAGTGATTGCATTCACCAAAGCAGAGAATTTCAGAGACGATTTTAGGGCAGACGACAAATCGTGAGTCCCCAAATACCAATTCACACCCTTGCTGGCCTCTAGGGCCCACCACACCTTCCCCTGTTGCCGCACCTTTTCCCGCACCTCATTCAACACATTCACATCGTCCACATTTCCTTCGACTGCGAAACCGTACAGATCTTGGAATTTGACCGTCATGTTCGCCCGCCTAGCGTGGATGCTCGGCCGCAATGTGGCTATCTGGTTTTGGTACTCGATTGCCATGTCCCTTTTGCCCTGAATTCCGGTGCCTCCGTACATCATCTTCGATTAGGTTAAGAAAAGTTGGGATTGTTTTTTGAAAGGAAGAAAGAGCTTTTTTGGAAAGGTTTTTTGATCGGATAACAGAGGTGGGGATCGATATCCCACGAGTTTTTAGAATGAGTCCATTTTTATGGATATATGCTGCAGGCCCCCTGGTGAAATTTGGACAAAAAAGTCCCAATTTCGAAGGTTAGATGGATGGATGTTTCTTCAAATGCCCATTTACAAACCTAAAAGAGAGAGAAAAGATGCAGCAGATGAAGAAAGATATCTGAATTAGCGGTGGTAAAAAAACCAAAATATGAGGGGCAAAACATTGATTACTTGATAGTAATGGATTAGGAATCGGATTTATATTAAACCAATTTTACATTAATTCAAATTGTTTTTTTAATTAAGATTTGTAATCAATTTTATTGGGGCGAGACTAGTCTATTTTCTATTAATTAAATATATAATATTGTGGGATCTCGATGGTTTATTGGCGTTGAAGTAGAACGTTGCTCGCATGATAATTTAAAACGTGACAATAGAAAACAGCAAAGAAAAGAGAGAAAAGCAGGCACCTCCTCCCAATAATTATATTAAAATCCTGTGGGGAAAAGTTCAACAATTCAGACCAAAACTAGAACCGACTGGGGACTGGGTACATAAAGTGTGAATTTAAATTTGAATTACAAGTTGACGTTGTCTTGTTTTCTACCTACATTACTTAAAAAAAAAAAAAAAAAGACCTTCAAAAACGAATGTGCAGTTTGGATAAATATACCTGTAAGAAAATCTCATACACTACTGGGTATTCCAAAATAATTATATGGGATGATAATCACTTAAAATTATGTGTAAAAGTAATTTAAAATAAGTTTTTTTTATTAGATTAAATGTAAATTTGTAAATTCAAAAATGGAGTGAATATTTTTAAAGCTTTAAGACTAATCTTTTTTAAAAGAGTTCGCAGACATACACAAAAGTTTGTGAAACTTATTCATCGTGAAATTAATTTTTTTTTTATCGGTATATTTTTTAGTAGTATAAATCACATCCTTTTAGTGATATAAGTCACACCCTTAAATTATTACTATGATAATATAAATCACACCCTTCACTTTTATGAGTAATATACTTTATAGTAAAAAATCACACACTTTACAGTAAAATATCACATTCTTTAGTAATATAAACCACACTCTTTAATCAGTTTCACCGTGAAACTTGTTCACCCTATACTTTGCCTAAACAAAATAAGCTATGTCAAAAGTTAAACGTAGGTTATTTTAGCACCTTATGAACCTTTTTTAAATTACTATTAACTTTTTTTAAAACATTATCAACTTCCATATAACTATTTTTACAAACACTAACTATTAATCAATTTTTCTACAATTACTAATTTTAATCAATTCTTTGCAAACACTCCCTATAACTCACTTGTATTAGTAATCAAGCAGGAAAACGCAAGGATTTCAACATTTGAGTAGAATGATCAGAATTCACTTTTGGTTGATTCATACACAAATGATCACACATGTCAATCGGGTTAAAGCTTAAAAGGATCTTTCCAACCATTCTAATACTCCACTTCCCTTATTCAGCATTTCACCACTTCCCTTATTCAGCATTTCACCATTCAATTCCCCCTTCCAAACCTCCCAACTCTTCGTTGTCGTAGTTCCTCTACAGAAATTGTATCAGTTTCGAAATTACCATTACGTCCTGTCCCACACACTTCACAAACACTTAACCAACCGTTATTATCGTACGTACATGCTCCACATCTCCACACACCATGTGGAGTTCCTCTGCCAAAGACTCGACCCCGTGAAGAAGGCCAAAGCATACCGTTTACAAATCTTAGAGGCCAGCCTACCAAACTGGTCACACCCCTGATTATCTTCACAAATGGATTACCACCAGAATGAGAGGAACTTTTTAAATTTACGTATAAAAGCCCAGCCAGTATCCCTCCAAGATGGCCAAGAAACGAGACCCCAGGTACAAACATTTGGACGACAATAAGCTCCGCCCAAGCAGCAAACCGGGCAGGAACCCTAAGTCCATGCACATACGCATAGTTATCCGACTGAGAATAAAGTACAACTTTCATAGCAAAAAGCACACCAGAAAATCCCACAGCATATTCATTGTAATAGACTCTTTCATAATCAAAGAGCAGAAGGAATTTGGCCAGCAATAGTGTGATGCCCTGAGACATACCAACTAGTGCTGCAACCATCGAAGCAAATTCACCACTTCCCATTGCACTCTCCAATTGAATCCCCTTCCAAAGAAGTGATAACATATTGTATACAAGGTGTGGCTCGTTAATGTGATATAATGCGGATAAAAGAAGACGCTTCAGATCCTTGTTCTGCTCCAACCAAATGTAAAAAACTATGTCATTATAATCGAAATTTAAACAATCATGAATACATAGTTTATCACAACACTAATATTTTAACTTCCAGACAAGTCTCTCCCTATACATATATATATATATATATATATATATATATATATGTGTGTGTTTACAAAGAAAGAAAGGCTATGGGCCATACTTAAGCTCACAATCAACTTTCCTCTGGAAGTAAAATTATCAGCTTTGGACAAAAGATGAAGAATTTTAAAAACTCAAGAGGTCTATTGTAACTACTTAGATGACCAGTCATCTGTCTCTTTGTTGCAACGGCAGTTTAATGCATGCATACTAATGTAAAAATATCAAAATGTGTATGTTCACTTGAAGGTTATGCCTTAGATACTTTCAACCATTCAAATTTTGGAATTTGGAATCTCAAAATGATCCTAGACATTACTTTATATACCAATCAGAGACTGGGTCTAAACAACAACTTAGTGAAACACCTTAAAGAGATTTCAAAAACTTGTCCTCTGCTTAAAAAACTGTGTATCAAGACAAACCAATAAGAGATAAAAGAACAGTAATGACGAACAAGGAGGATTAAATCAAACCCAACTTGAGCTCGTGTGCTATACATATGAGATTAAGAACGAGCAATAACCAAGTCAATTAAGAAGAAGCTGAGTGCAAAGGTAAAACATAGTCATTTAGTTTGATTCTTAAAGTGTTCAATAATCCTATCAGCATTAGTTTTTGTAACATAATTCTTAAAGTGTTCAATAATCCTATAAAAACAAAATTGATCTAACAGCCTGAGTTACCACATTAGCCATGTGAACTACTTCACAGGCTCCATTTGGATGGGTGAATTTGAAATCCATGGATTTCACACACAAAACACCGAATTTGCAAATACTTAAATTTGAATAGCTAGTTAAAAATGGAGGGATCCCTCTCCCCCCTTACCAAAATAGGAGCTTGATTGAAAAGATAAGAGTAAATTAATAAATGAATTACCTTGAGAATGAGGAAGGGATTGAACCAAACTTGATTGAGAGTGGGGAGATATGGATGAAGAAATTTAGGGCGCAAGTAAATAATAGTATTAGCTGCAATAAGGCCCGCCGTGACGGGCGGTTTTTTGTCGAGACGGGAATACTCGCTCGCCGCCTGCAGCAAAAGCAGGCCGAGCAATCCGACTCCTCTTCTTCCTCTCTCCATCAAAATCTAATTCGATCGGAATTTCTTCTCTGTTAGAAGGATGTGACGGTGAATTAGATATGTGAACGGAAGCCCAATCGGAAAACAAATTTAAGTTTGTTTTCTTGCTCACTAAGTTATATGCTAGAAAGTTCTGGATTTGGGTTCTAACTAGTACTTATTAGCAAGTGTTTGAATAGACAAAATAATTCTTGATTAGTTAGTTATTGAATTTGAGATTCGAGATATGATTAATTTTTCCGATAAAGATGAAATATATTAATACGAGTACAAGAGGACTCGCAACTCAGGATCACAAAGATTACAGTTTATCCGGTAAACACTCTAGAGGTTAAACATCTCAAACATTAAAAGCAATACCAAATGAAATCGGGTAATGTGACCACCTAATCAATTTTCAAGAGCAAAATTTAATATCATCTATCAGTTCGTTCAATGTGTACGAGCTATCCTTAAAAATCAGAGCGTTACGAATCTTCCATATCTTTCGCAAAGTAGCCTTCCATATCAATCCGGTAATCTCCAGTCCAACTTTGCTTCTTTCTGACTCAACAAAATCAGAAAAGTGATCCCTAGCATTTGATGAGAATGTGATTGGTTTATCGAGACAAAGCGAGATAGCTTGCCAGACAAGGAGAGCATCTGGGCAAGAAAAGAGCACATGCTTTGAAGACTCCCGGGGACCGAAACACAAGGAGCAAGCCCAGTCCCCATACCATCGGATATGCCGCGACAAAGAAGATTTTCCTCGTAGGAATTCTTTCACGAACCACCCTCCACACAAAAGCCAATTTTTTTTATGGAACCGCCTTCCACCATAGCTTCTGCCATGGGAAATTAACCACCTCTTCTTCGACTGAAGCTTCCACAATGATGCCGTACATTGACTTCGTGGAGAAGGCACCGGGAGACGATCCCCGCCACACTAAGGAGTCTGTCACGTCAACCTTAACTCTGTACTATAAATCAATTGCCACAAATCCGCATACTCAAGAAATTCGTCAGAAATGAATTCTCTATCCCATCGTAACACCCACGAATCTCTCTCATTATTCCACACCCTACCCATTACCTCGTCCTTTTGACTAGACACCGCAAACAACGAGGGAAACCTATCTACAAACCGACCATAACCCTCAACCTTAGGATCGACCCAAAATCTAGTACTAAAACCATCACCCAGGGAAAAAGGCAATCTACTCCTAAACAAACATCCCGTCTGACCCACCATAACTCATACATATCTTTCCACCATAACGACCACTTTTTACTGACTGCACTCACATTTGATCTCCACCTGAACGACTCATTGTTAGTGTTAGTGTCCTAGAGATAATCCACTGTAAGGACATAATACTCAGATAATATTCAGTATTGGTTTAATATTATTATTTATTTAATATTAAATGTTACACTTGTTAGAATATTATGTTTGATTATTTGCATTTGCTCTTATCTGTGTTCCCTTGAGTCACTGCTGTCATTGAGTGTGTGAGAGCTCAGATGACTTAAGCATGATTCTCAAATAGCCCGATCGAGGATCATCAAGAATGAGATATTGATGGTGCAATGGAGATTGGTGTGCGATCTGCATCACACTCTTAGAGAGTGTAGTAAGATCTCACTTGCTACGAGATACTAAGTATCTCATGATGGATGCACAAATACCTTGGAGGGTATTGGTATACCCATCCGAGAAACCGTTTGATGTAGTTCCACTATATATGTCTACGGGTGTCTCGGTTAGTGGGAGCGATGTGATACTACTTTGACTTGAGGTCAATACGCACGACATGTGTGGAGTAATGAACTTTGACCATGACCGACGCTTGCACCCTTCCATGAGTAGATATGGATTGGATTGAGTTCATCACGAAGTGCATGTGCGTGGTAGTTGAGCCAAGAAAATGATTCATTTCTCAAAGTGGATTTATCTTCTCATCATAATTGGATCAAAGTCATTGGCCAATGCACGTCAACTTGGACTTTGTGGCCAAGTGTGATATGAGTGATCAATTAGTGATTAGAGATAAATTGATGAATAAATACTGTTGGGAGATGAATTTAATAAAAGATTATATGATTTTGATTAAGATCCCAAAACCCCTGAGTATGACATGTTCAGAATGATCTTGATAATTGAGTCGATTCGCCAGAGTAGTATTCGAGGATGTTATCCGCAAAATGTATAGTCAATAGATATAGTTGAGGATAGGTTCTGAAGACTCTGAAGAACTCAATATGTTTCTGAAGAAACTGAAGTTTCAGTATGAAACTGAAGTCTCTGAAGACTCAATATGAAACTGAGAATCTAAAGACCCAAAGGAGAAATCGAGACTCAAGACTCACTGACTCAAGATGAAAATCGAGATATCAAGACTCAAGATGAAACCGAGAACTCAAGACTAAAGATGAAGACTCAAGATATCACCAAGATAAATCAAGACTCTCGAAGACCTCAAGACTCGTAAGACCTCAAGACGCAGAAGACTCAAGACGCAAGATCAAGACCGAGAAATCAAGATCAAGAATATCGAAGCAAAGAATTATCAAGACTCAAGAATGTAATCAATGCCAAAGATGAACCGAATGTTCCGAGGTAATCAATATATCTATCCTCAAGGATGCAACATCGAGAGAAACGCGATGCCTTAGAAAGTTAGATATTGCCAAGACATTCAAATGCGCATAAAAGGAACTAAGTCAAGTGTTGTTAAGGTTATATCAAACTCGAGTTTGTAACTAAAAAAGAGCCGCTGAAGGTGTCTACACCTTTAATCGAAGACAAAAGTCAAAAAGAGGAAGACGACATCAGTATATATCGATAATCGACAAAGGATAAAGTCAATGAAAAAAGATGTCGGATGTATGAAAGTTCCAGATCGCAAAAAGTGAAGACTGCTACATGAAAGGCTATTGCTTAAAACATGTTAGGGAGTTTCAAACCCTAAATATAGCCGTTTCTCACACACCATAAGAGGGAACTCACGGTTATCTCTCCAACGGATAGTTTTCAAAGAGTGACCTTGGTGTATGCCTATAAATCTTGGTGACCCTCTACTTTGTAAGGTTACGGAAATTTATACGCCAACTCAAGAGCTCAAACTTATTCTTGCAAAAAAGTTAAAGCACTAAATACCTTGAATTTCCCAAGTGCTTCTATATTGAAGAGAGCTCACTTTACTAAGCCTAGCTTGATAAGATTTATCCAAAGCTTAGTCGAGATATCCTAACCCTTTGCATTGTGCTTCATTGTAAAGGATATCTCATCCTAGTTGAAACCAACCGAGAAACCCCAAACCCTTGAGAAGGTAGTTGGAGTGTGTTTGTTGGTGAGTAGAGTTAAGAAAGAGTTAGTAAACCACGCGAGTAGTCGAAAAACTCTAGAGGAGAAGTTAGTAAGCTCTGAGGGGGTAGTCCGAAAGCTTGTGTGTGATTGAGTAAGTAAACTACGGAGGGAAGTAAAAACTCAAGGTCGGGTTGAGTAAGTAAACCACGTGGAGTAGTCGTAAAAACTCGGGCCGAAGTTGAGTAAGTAAACTACGAGGTAGTAAAGCTCGAAGTTGATAGTGAATTTCTCCAAGAGTCGAGAGAGAGTGGATGTAGGAGCTTGAGTCTCGAACCACTATAATCGCTGTGTTCTTTTATTGCTTTCCTTATCGTGGCTTAATATTTGCATTAACTTGATTTTTGAAAGCATACTTTTCACTAATATTCAGTTGAAATCAATCCATGAAGTTGCATAAGTGAATCACAACCTAATCACTATTTCATAAAGGAAGGTTTTTCAAAAAAAACTTAAAACGAGTATAATCTAAGGGCCAACCATTCAAGACGATCGGTAGCTAGAACGAGATAGTTATCAAACCGAACTCTCTTCCGAGGATTCAAGAAGCTAGTTATCCGATCCAAGCAACTTCGGGATCTCGACACTTTCGAGGATTGGGTTAGGATTATCTCGAGGTATCCGAAAAGCAATTTCGGGATCATTGTCTCGATGAGACTTTGGCTCAGAGCGATCCGCGCTTCTCGTAACCTAATCTTCGTGATTATCGACCCAAGCCGACCTCGGAAGAAAAAAGTTTTAAAATCATCGAACACGTGTATTCCCCCATACACGTGTAAGACTCGTTTACCGGGACCAACAAGTGGTATCGAGCAATTGGTTCAACTTGACCCCACTTGTGTTGACCAAAGTTTTATTTTCAAAAATACTTGTGGTCTATCCGAATCGATCTTATTTCTTTCAAATTTTTTCTTTTCAAAAGATCGGAAAAAATGTCTTCTAAAAACTTCCCATGTTCTCGATGAGAACTATGATCTATGGAGATCGAGAATGCAGTGCTCATCTCAGATTCAAACATGAGCGTATGTGGAGAGTGGTTTCTCAAGGACCATTCAAATTTCTTTGTGGTGAATCCTTAATTACGAGAAGAGGAGAGAATTGATCCTAGAGCAGAATTTCCTAAGTCTGATGACCAACTAACTCCTGAGGAGAGAAAGTTAGTCAATCTAGACTACATTGCAAAAGACACACTATACAGTACAATTGATGATGGTGTGATGGGAATGATCTCTCAACGTAATCTTTGCTAAAGAGATATGGGATACACTATTTGTTATGTGCCAAGGCACGATCATATAAAAGAAAACAAACTTTCGGTGGCAATTGGAAAGTTTGACAGTTTTGAAATGGATGATGGTGAATCAATAGACAAATTGGAAGTCAGATTCACTAGCATCATGAATGATCTAAACGCACTTGGAAAGAAATATCCACAAAGAGAAGTGGCATTGAAAATTCTTAGAGGTCTTTCTAAGAAATGGGATATTCATGCAAATGGTGATTGAAAACACCAAGAACATTAGTTCAATGCCATACCAACAAGTCTTCTCGAAATTTGAAAAGCCTATGAATTTGTAATTGATAAGAAATCCAAAAAGGCCGCCAAAGAAAGATGATTCTTCATCGAGTAAGAATGTGGCTTTAAAAGCCAAAGATAAAACTCAAAACTAAAGAGTCGAGAACCCCATGCCAAACATCGGGATGAGCTTGAGGAAAAGCTAAGATCGATGGCAAGAAGGTTTGACAGACTTTAATAGTAGATTTGGAAAATACAAAAGCTATTACAGGGAACCACAAGTGTACCGGAAGAAACCCGAGGACGGATCAACTGAGAGAAGAAGAAGGACACGAAAAGCCGGAAGGATCTTCATCCGTAAAGAAGGACTCCAAGTCCAAAGAAGAAAATGATCGGGATGATGATGCCAACAGATGCTATAATTGCGAGAAGAGAGGTCACTTCCAAAGATGATTGTCCGAGTTGAGTGCTAAGGAGAGAAGAGAAAGACAAGCTAAAAGAGACCGTAAGTTCTCAAGCAAAAAAAGCCATGGTTGCGGGAAGAAGAACACTCGAGGAGGAATCTAGCTCTTCGGATGAGATATTCTCGACAAAGTGAAAGTGATGACATCCGGTTCGATGGCCATTGAGGAGGTAAACTCTTCTGTCTCTGTTGTTGCTCCTACACTAGCACAAGAGTTTTCAAGTTCCACTGAAAACAGTCATTTTGACCTGATGGATTCTTTTGAGAATCTGATGAAGGACTATGCTGTTTTGCAAGGACTGCTAAATAAAACTCAAGAGCAGAATAAGGAATCGAATCTTTGAAAATCTAAAATGGAAAGACTCTAGCAAAACTGAGATCACTTCTCAATTAATGGGAACTACTGATGAACTGGATGTTCTGAAAGTACAACTCTCAGAGAAAGAGAAGTTGATCATGTCCCTAACTGAAAAGCTAGAGAAATCCACTGAAGAGATTCAGCTAATCAGAACTGAGTTCAATGACCTCTCTGAGAAGCATAAAACTCTACAGAACTGTGAGGATAGTGCACAGAAGAAGTTAACTCTATTGAATAAAGCATCTAAAGTGATAGATGAAATTCAGAGTTACCAGAGATCTGCCACTATAAAAACTGGATTGGGATACATTCCAGGGGGAACCTCACAAGGTCATCTGAATGCTGCATCATGTAGCAAGAAGACTATCTTTGTAAAACCAGTGGCACCTACACTTCAAGCTGAAGTAATGCCCAAGGTTGTAGACAAGGGAAAAGGACCTATGGTTTCAGTAAAACTGAATGATCAGGTTAGAAAGCCCAAACCTCAGGTGAAGGCTAGAAAAACCGAAAGCGGATCGATTGGAAAGTTTCGAGCAAGTACTTCAAAGCCTCAGCTAAGAATGCAAACTGAAAGGCTCCACATTGAACCATCGAGAGGAATCCTGCAGATGAGAAACACTCAAACAGAGACATTCTCAATGAAGAGACCAAGTCCTCAAGATAATCGAAAGACCCAGATTTCAAAGATGCATAACTTTGAACCTCACTTGCCTAAAGGTAAAGGTTATCCAACCCGAAGTCAACAAAGATTTAGACCCTACGCACAAAAGCCCAAGCATCGAACAAAAGGCCCGAACCAAAGAAGAATTCAAAAGCCCATGTTCATGCTAAAGCTAGCACACATATACGTAAAAGTCGCTAAGGCACCCGTGAGTAGTAGATGTGTATGTTGATGTTTATGGAAGACAAATTAGCCACTCTAAAGTGATTAGAGTTGTCGTGCGATTTGGATTCGAAAAGGTACATCTAACCTTGTAGGACCCTACACAAATTGGGTACCTAAGAATTGATCTGCTTTTTCAGAGGAAAACAAGGGCACTAAACCGACTAATGATCACATGGCATCGATGAAAGCGAGAGATGAAAAAAGCTCTCGATATTTGGTATCTTGACGGTGGATGTTCAAGACATATGACAGATACAAGAAGACACTCAAATTGACTATGTTGAACAAAGAGGCCCATGATCACTTTTGGAGATAATTCAAGGATGACGATGAAGGATATGGAACTTTGGAAATCGACTCGATTCATATCCATGGTGTTTCATATGTATCGGATTGAAGCATAATTTGCTTTCAATTAGCCAATTTCGTGATAAGGGTTTCAATGTTGAGTTCTCTAAAAACTTATGTTTTGTAAAAGATGATACATCACGAAAGTTTTCTTGTTGGTACAAGAAAAGGGAATGTGTATCTTGTCGATTGGAGTTTCGCTTCCTAAAGATACATGTTTAGTTGCTAAAAGTTCCACATATACCAGTTTGGTTATGGCATAAAAGAATAAATCACCTAAATTTCAAAACCCCGAACAAGCTTGCAAGATTAGCTCTTGTGAGAGGGTTGCTTTAAAGTGTTCAAAGAAGGAACATATTTGTGATGCGTGCGAGAAAGGAAAAAGAGATAAGAGCATCATTTAAAAAGTAAAGTTGAGGTTTCTCTTGAAAGAATACTTGATTACTACATATGGATCTTTTTGGTCCTATAACACCATGAAGCACTAATGGCAGAAATACACATTAGTAGTAGTTGATGACTACTCGAGATATACTTGGGTCATATTCTTTTCAAGAAGAAAGAGACTCGAATAAAAGTCGCGAGAGTTCTTGAAAAGGCTCAAGATTGAGAAAAATCTGAGTGTGGTCAAAATCGATCGACAAAGGAACTGAATTCATAAATCATATCATATCGATTATTGTGCAGAGAATGGAATTTCACATGAAACATCACCGCAAGGACCCCTCAACAGTAATGGTGTTCTTGAAAGGAGGAACGGGACTCGAAAGAAGTTCGTAAGGACTATGATGATGAAGTCGATATTCCTAAAAGATTTTGGGGTCAAGTTGTCAACATCGCATGCTACTTTCGGAAACGGATCCATCTTGACCAAGAGTCAAGGCAAAACACCCTATGAGCTTTGGAATGAAAGGAAGCCTCTTGTTTCTTTCTTTTTTCGTGTGTTTGTTGCAAGTGTTTCATACACAATAATGGTAAAGATCGGTTGAAAACTTTTGATAGTAAAGTCGATGAAGGAATATTCTTAGGATATTTCAAGTCAATAAAGCTTCGAGTTTACAACCGTAGGACTCTTTATTGTGGAGGAAACACCTCATGTTGTTTTTGATGAATCTATTTGTGTTCGGAAGAAACAGGGGGAACATGATGCAGAACCGACTAAGAGGATCACCCAGATTAAGCCCTAAAGCGTAAAGATAAATCATCCATCGAACACGAAAAAGAAGAAGTCAGTCACATTCTATGATTGGAGTGACTCGGACTCAGATAAGGAAGTTCAGGATGGAACTCAGGATGGTGAGCCTCAGGAAAACCAACACTCCAAAGGTGACCAATCTGAACAGACACCAGTTCAGACTCAGGTATGTGATGCCAATGAAGATGTGGTCACAGCTGAGGCAAATTCTGAATCTATCAACCAAAGGGGAACAAATGTCTCTGACAATGTTCTCAATATAATCTCCCCCGAGGAAGATGATTCCCTTTTCTTTTCTCGTTGTTCCTCGAGTTTGTCGATTTAATCGAACCTAACATCTCAAATGTTGAGGATATTATTGAAGGGGAACATCAAGAAGGAAATGGTTAGATATTCATCCTACAAGTCGACAGGGTGGGTGATCTAACTGGAAGGTGTTAAGACAAGAAGGTTCCATGGTGAGAGTGCACTATTCTCTTTGCTTTCTTTGGAGAGAAAGAACTCGCCGAGATTGGTGAAGCTCTACAAGATTCTTATTGGATTCTTGCTATGCAAGATGAAATGAATCAATTCTCAAGGAATGAAGTATGGGAGTTGGTAGATAGACCGAAAGGCACAATGTCATTGGAACCAAGTGGGTTTTCAAGAATAAAAGAGATGAAAACAACAACATTGTAGAGAAACAAGGCAAGGCTAGTTGCACAAGGTTATTCCCAAGAAGAAGGCTTGGATTATGATGAAACCTTTGCACTGTTATAAGACTAGAAGCCATCGATTGTTTCTTGCATATCGCCCACATGAAGTTCACGATCTATCAAATGGATGTGAAAAGTGCATTTTCGAAGCGGTGTGCTTAAAGAAGAGGTTTATGTGGAACAACCTCCGGCTTCAAACAGAATGACCAAGTTTCTGAGCTCGAAAAGCTTTGTATGGTCTCAAGCAAAGCACCAGAGCATGGTATGATACTCTTTTCTCGATTTTTCTTCGACCATGGTTTTGTCAAAGGGGATTTGTTGATAGAACTCGTTCGGGATAGAGGATGGGAAGAGATCTTACTAGTTAGGATATATGTTGATGACATCATTTTGGATCTCCAAACCATCACCGTGTGAAAAGTTTTCAACATCGATGAAAGGCAAGTTTGAGATGTCAATGATGGGAGAGATGAATTTCTTTCTAGGTCTTCAAGTGAAACAATCAAAGGAAGGAATATTCATCAACCGTGCAAAATACACCGAGATCGATTGCCAAATATGGTGTACAAAATTGCAATGCGGTTAGGATTCCTATGAATACTAACTACAAGATGGATCCCTGATTCGGAAGGCAAATCGCTGAATCATATCGATTATAGAGGAATCATTGGATCATTGCTCTATCTCGTGACAAGTAGGCGGATATAACATTTGTTGTTGGGATATGTGCAAGATACCAAGCTAATCCTAAGACTAGTCACATGGAGGTCGCCAAAAAAAGATACTAAGATATCTTAAGGGCACAAATGAATAGAGGATTATGGTATCCGGTGATGATAACCTTGAATTATGCTTGGTTACTCGGGGATGTCGATTACGGAGGTTTTAGAATTGACGGAAGACCACAACAGAACTTGTCAATTTCTAGGAGAAGCACGCCGATATCTTGGTTTTCAAAAGAAACATACCTCAAGAGCAAACCAAGATTATCGGAAGGTTGAATACATGGGTCATAGGAAGTTGTTGTGCTTTCAATTCTTTCGCTCTGCACAACAATTAAGGGATTATAAAGTTGAAGCCAATGAAGTACCAATATTTTGTGACAACAATAGTGCCATTGCTATTTCACAAAATCCGATTATTGCACACCGATGCAAGCATGTGGATATCGAGACATCACTTCATCGAGATCATGTCGAGAAAAAGGACATAGGATGGAGAAAATTCATCTTCGATAGTAAAGAGCCGATATCTTGACTAAACCTTTCAATTTGAATCAAGATTTTCGTGAACTTTCGGTTGAATTAGGGATGTTAGAACCGGTGTATATAGTAAAACTGAAAAAATTGAAGATTTTCGGATGCATGAAGCTTTCTCGAGAATTCTCTTACCGAGAAACTCGAGGATAAAATGGAAATAATCGAACCGAGTCTCGTGAAACTCTGATTCTTGAAGGACAAATTTTCAAGAAGACCGATAGAGGAAATTAGTCCGAAGAAGTAAAGACTCATGCGACTCATTTATTGCTCAAGTAAAACTCAAGAATCATTCATAATAAATACAAAACACCGAGGAATGTTTTTTGGGCGGGATCGTTTTTAAATTAGAAGAAGGTCAACAATCATTTAATGCTCGCCACATTATTGACCAATGAGGATATTTTGGCGGCTTACTTTTTTAGAGATCGTCGGTTCAGATATACCCGATTAATCGAGATTAATCTCAACCGATTGATTTTCACCTAACCAACACGATTCTCCACGATCTCGGTTATATATACCCTTTAAGCCATTCAAGCCAAAATTTTATCAAACCCTTCGTTCCCAAATCCTCTGCAATTAAAAATCCCTTTGCCAAAAAAAATCTCCAAACCCTAAAACTTCAAATTCTTAAATCAATCTCTAAAATGGCCCCAACCTTGTTCGAGAAATTAGCCATAACCCACAAGCCGTGGTAATGAGTTCGATTGTCTCACTTTGAAAGCACAACCAACTCAAAGCGTAAGAGAGGCTGCGATATGATTCGACCGACTAAACTCACCCATCTAGTCGCAGTTCCGACTGCACGAGAGTTAAAAAAGAGGTAATCGAATTCATCGTAATTTGAGAATAGATGAAGAAGATGGTATGCATTCTTCGATTACCATATCACATTTAGAGCATTCGTCCAAAATACGCCGATTTTGAGAGGGATTTGTGCATAATTCAAAAATCAATGATGTTTTTTTAGCTAGCCTGTGATAGAGGAGAGGATCTGCGATGTATATGTCGTAGAGAGAGAGCGTATACCTAGATAGGATCTTCGAGAATCTCGTTAAATTTGAGGCTTACATTGCATAAGAGGCATCTAAAGCCACAATATCGCAGCCGATGGATATTGTGAGCAAGTGCATCATGAGTCTTCTGCAGGAGTTTTGAAGCATTAGTACCCCGGCTCGATTGATGGCGGCGATCGAGGCATCTCCTACCACCGACTTCAACCGCTAAAATTTTAATTCGGATGGTGGTGGAGCAAGCCAAGGTCATAAAAAGGGTCAATGGGGCAATCACGATGAAAGGCAAGATCCACCATGCCACCAAAATTGCTTATATTTTGGAGATGTGCGAGAGAGGAGGAGGATATCTTCGCCAATTCAACCTCATTCCCTAAATCCAAAATTCTCTTCAAGCCCATCTTTGTGGAAGAAGAAAGCCTATTCGAGGGAAAAGAGAAAAGAAGGTAGAATCACCTTCCGTCACGCCGAGAAAGAGACCCAACAAACCAGGGGGGAAGGTTCATTGGAGGCAAAATGGAGCAAGGAGCAAAACCGATGAAGCGGAAGGACCTTGCTCCAAAGCGCAAAAGATTGGTGGTTCTCACCGACGAAAGAAGAAAGATGATTCGGAGGAGATACAACCCGAGGGCAAAACTGGCCGAGTTCGCCATTACAAGTGTTGGCTCGGGTTATCTCTAGGACCACAGGATCCGATCGAGGGAGCAGTGTCTTCTCCGAGGTGTTCGAGACATCACTCGATTCAGATAAAATTTCTCAGAAATTTTTAAAGGAGCTCAGACCTCGAGATGCCTACCTCAGATGTGCAGTTCAGAAAAGAGCCACCGAGTCGACCAAGATGCGCAGATCAGATCGACGAGCCAACTCGGACTCAAACGGAGGATATGCCACCAAAGCCTCGGAACCCACTCGGATGCAAACCGAGGACTCAATGCACAAACTTTCGACACTAATCGAGGCTCAGAGCAAAATATTTTGATGAGCTCCAAGAGTGATCTACCCGCTTGATCCCTAGCGGCTTCTCTTGAACCGTAGAGCCCGAGACGGAAGAAGGCGAGGTCAATATGGCGAGTGATGAGCAAAGGAACGGTTCATCCTGATCGCTACCCTCGAGCCCACCATACCCCGATCGCAAGATGTTTTTCTTCGATTAAGGACTATTACGCTTGTATATCCTCAATCGACTCTTCCCGAGATGCTTTGAGGACACGTGATTCAGAGAGGGAAAGACGGTGGAATGAGGAGATAAAACCTTCCTAACTGACTTCTCGTGGTTCGAAGGACAAAGCTCGGGATGAAAAATTCCGATTTTGATGAGTGGTTCAGGAGGAAGCTTAGCCGAGAAGAAAAACAATCGGTTTGGTGCCCGAAAGCACGGAGACAAATCCAAAGATGGAGATGGGGACCAACGGGGAGATGCCGAGGATCGGCCTCAAATGGAAAAAGAGACTTATGTTGTCGATCAACCTCGATGAAGTTAACACTCTTGGTACCTTTTGGCACTATTAACAATTATGCCAAAGTTTCGAAAAGTACTATCTTTAATTTCAATTGTCCGATAAAACAGACCGAGGCTCAATCGAGACCGGAGCTCGAGGATGAAGTTGAAGCTCAGATGATCAAACAAAGACAGAAGGTATGAAGGTTCCCGAGATTGATCTCACTCCCGTAATGGAGAAACTTGAGAAGATTGAGCCAATGGCTATCAAAATTGCTCGAGATGGAAGAAATGTTGGCCAATCAAGCTCGGGGATAATGGAAGGTCTTAGCCATTCTTGAATCGTGCAGATACAAAACACTCGACCACTCAGATGACCTCCATAAAAAAGTGTCGAATGAAAAGTGGAGGAGTCAACGCAGAAGTTATGTTGAAATGAAACAAGCACCGGGGAATCGATCAATTTCTAGAGGTGAAACCGGCAGAGAAAATGAGAGGTGCCGATCAAATCTGCGTTGAGGAAATGAGCTCGGTGCTCATGACCAAGATGACAGAGATGCTTAAAGATGCTCTCCGCCCGCTTTGCCCACTTATCTCAAGAACTCGCGGGCTAAGAACCACATCGAGAGAATGGAAGATGAGCAAGATGGAGTTAGCGAGAGAGATCCATTTGTGTGAGCAAAGAGCAAGATCACATGGACTGACTCTCTCGAGATTTCTTCCAAATTACGGTGCGGGGAAGGGAAAAAGGAAGGTGAAGACCTCGGAAGTTCATGGCACGACTTTTGGAGAAGAAGGCTCGTAAAGATATCGAATATACAATCTAGCCAAAGCCTTAAAAGAAGTTGAAGCATCGATAAATTGAAATTCGCTCAAGTGGAGAAGCCCATCTACACTCGAAGTTTCTCGAGCAAACCATGCTTGAGGTTGCAAGAGAGAAACCGAAGCGTTAGAACTAAAGGTTGGAACAAGCCAGCCCAGCCGAATCGCTTTATGAAAGAGGAAAGCCTTTGGGCGTTGTTCAACACGTAAGCAAGCGCAAGGCTTCTAAGCCAATCCAGAAAGTTCGATTCGATGATGAAGATGCGTAAGAATCGAGTCTCAACCTCGTAAGAAAGTCTTCAACACCAGAGATGCTCAAGACACTCCAAAAAGAACAAGTTAAGAAAGCCGCCGCTCGTCTCAGAGCTTCCGGATCGAAAGAAGATAGACGGAAGAGTGTGGCTGCGTTTGATTTTCGTGAAGTTTGCGAAGAAGAAGCATGAACATCGAAAAGCGCTGAAGTGGCCCCACGTTGATAAATGGATGCCCATTAAACTCAACGACATGTGGGAAGAAGTGAAGAGAACCTACGGTTCAATTACGATGTTCTCGGGGGAATGGAGAGGGAAGGCTCGGATCGTAACGAAGCTTTCATTGAATATCTTCTAACCTTCTATCCAAAGTATCTCCAAGGTGGATTAACCTTTGCGTATGAAGGTGGAGTCTGATAGTAGCCCCCGGTCCATATTCCTATCCTCCTCCAAGACTTGGTAATGGCTTGGTAAAATGAGAAGGCCATTACGCAAGAAATTGCTTTCAATATCTTTGGTCGGTTGGGATTAACAGGAACAAATCGGACATCATCAAGGAGAGGAATGAGTCAAGAAAATATTTTTCGGAATGTTCAACTCCGAGGTGCCGGTGATGAAGTCGAGAATGAAGCAAATCAAGAGCCGAATCAAGATCAAGACATGAAGAACTCGTAAGATTCTCGTAATCTTTAAATTTTTTTCTTTTGATTTTGTTGATAAAAATCTCATTGTAATCTGTAATGGTATACTTATCATCAATGAAGATTTATCATTATGCTCAAAAGATAATACCTTATTATCTTATTTACATGTCTTTTTATTTTGATATCTTTGATTGTATGTCTCTCGAACTAACCGAATGATGATATGGGAAAATTGTTTAAGTATTTTAGTAATGAACTACTTTAAAGAGATTCATTCTTGAAGAAATTCTTGAATGTCTTAAGTGTTGGAAAAACTCTCTGAATGTATTGAGAGATTCTCGATTAAATTGTTGAGAGACAACCAATCTTGTGATAGGATAAACCAAAACCGAAAAGTATAGGTTATGTATTTGTAACAAGATAGGTTTTGCATCATCAAAAAGGGGAAATTGTTGAGAGATGAATTTAATAAAAGATTATATGATTTTTGATTAAGATCCCAAAACCCCCGAGTATGACATGTTCGAGAATGATCTTGATAATTGAGTCGAGATTAGGCTTTTAGAGTATTCAGATGTTATCCGCAAAATGTATAATCAGCAGATATAGTTCGTGATAGTTCAAGACTCAAGAACTCAAGATGTTTCAAGAAACAAGTTTCAAAGATGAAATCAAGTCTTCTTCAAGACTCAAGATGAAATCGAGAATCTAAAGACTCAAAGGAGAAATCGAGATCAAGACTCAAAAGATGAAAAATCGAGATATCAAGACTCAAGATGAAATCGAGAATCAAGACTCAAGATGAAGACTCAAGATATCACCAAGATAAACTGATGACTCGTAAGACCGAACACTCGGAAGACTCAAGACGCAGAAGACTCAAGACGCAAGATCAAGATCGAGAAATCAAGATCAAGAATATCGAAGCACAAGAATTATCAAGACTCAAAGAATGCATCAATGCTCAAGATGAACCCGAATGTTCCGAGGCAATCAATATATCTATCTCAAGGATGCATATCGAGAGAAACGCGATGCCTTAGAAAGTTAGATATTGCCAAGACATTCAAATGCGCATAAAAGGAACTAAGTCGGGTTAAGTGTTGTTAAGGTTATATCAAACTCGAGTTTGTAACCAAAAAAGAGCCGTTGAAGGTGTCTACCTTTAATCGAAGACAAAAGTCAAAAAGAGGGAAGATTTATTGACTGCACCATATCGACATCGGTGAAAGGATGTGCCCTTTGAAAAAAGATGTCAGATGTACGAAAGTTCCAGACTGCAAAAAGTGAAGACCGGCTACATGAAAGGCTATTGCCTAAAACATGTTAGGAGTTTCAAACCCTAAATATAGCCGTTTCTCACACACCATAAAGAGGGAACTCACGGGCTATCTCTCCAATGGATAGTTTTCAAAGAGTGACCTTGTGTGTATGCCTATAAATCTTGGTGACCCTCTACTTTGTAAGGTTACGGGAAATTTATACGCAACTCAAGAGCTCAAACTTATTCTTGCAAAAGTTAAAGCACTCAAAATACCTTGAATTTCCCAAGTGCTTCTATATTGAAGAGAGCTCACTTTACTAAGCCTAGCTTGATAAGATTTATCCAAAGCTTAGTCGAGATATCCTAACTCTTTGCATTGTGCTTCATTGTAAAGTATATCTCATCCTAGTTGGAAACCAACCGAGAAACCCCAAACCCTTGAGAAGGTAGTTGGAGTGTGTTTGTTGGTGAGTAGAGTTGTAAAGAAAGTTAGTAAACCACGGCGGAGTAGTCGAAAACTCTAGAGGAGAAGTTAGTAAGCACAAAGGTGGGTAGTCTCAAAAGCTTGTGTGTGATTGAGTAAGTAAACTATGGAGGTAGTCGAAAACTCAAGGTCGGGTTGAGTAAGTAAACCACGTGGAGTAGTCGTAAAAACTCGGGGCGAAGTTGAGTAAGTAAACTACTGAGGTAGTCTAAAAGCTCGGGTTGATAGTGAATTTCTCTCAAGAGTCGAGAGAGTGGATGTAGGAGCTTGAGTCTCTCGAACCACTATAATCGTTGTGTTCTTTATTGCTTTCCTTATCTGTGTTAATCGCTGCATTGATTGACTTGATTTTGAAAGCATACTTTTCATCGATATTGGGTTGAAATCAATCCAATTGAAGTTGCATAAGTGAATCACAACCTAATCACTATTTCATAAAGGGAAGGTTTTTAGCAAAGCTTAAAACGAGTATAATCTAAGGGCCAACCATTCAAGACGATCGAAAGTAGCTAGAACATAGTTATCAAACCGAACTCTCTTCCGAGGATTCGATAAGCTAGTTATCGATCCAAGCAACTTCGGGATCTCGACACTCGTGATTGGTTGGGATTATCCGAGGTATCTGGAAAGTTATTTCAGATCACCTTTCTCAATGAGACTTTGACTCAGAGCGACCGCTTCTCGTAACCTAATCTTCAGGATTATCTGACCCAAGCTGACCTCAGTAAGAAAAAGTTTTAAAATCACTAAACACGTGTATTCCCCCCCATACACGTGTAAGACTCGTTTACACCGGGACCAACAAATACTTCATCATGTTCAAGACTAATTGAGTATTCTTGAATGAAAGGAGGAAATCGTAATAGTCCATGTTACAGTTACAGGTAGTTGCACATTTCTTGCAACATATCTCATATATTGAGAATGTCTGATTTATTGTCTAGAGTTCAATTAAGACCATTAATTTAACTAATCGCTCGATATATGAGGGCCTATGGGTCACACAACAAGTAGTTCTCTTTTACGGATTATAGTTGGTTGATTAAATGTTAAATTGGATTTAATATTTAATTTATGGAGAATTAATTAATAATAGATTAATTTAGAATTAATTATTATTATGTTGAATTAAATTGGATTTAATTAAATAGGAATTCCCAATAATAATATATGGAATATTATTGTAGGATTTAATATACATGGAATCAAATTGTAGAGATTTGACATATATAGAAATTAAATCCGTAGAGATTTAATATGCAGGAAATAAATCTAAAAGATTTATTTAAATAAAGATTAGGGATTTTATTTCTCAATCAGGTCAGTTTAGGGTTTTAAGCTGAGCCTCCCTACATATATGAGCTCCTGTGAATTCACAAATAACGTTAATTCAAATTTTCTCCATAAGATTTAGAGTTAGAATTTTCCTAGCAAATTCATCTCGGGATTCGACGCTGGCAAATCCGTGCAAGTCCGTGATTGGGTATTAAGAGATGTTTTTATGTTCCTAGTTTTAGAAAGAATCTTATTTCAGTTTCTAAACTTTTTATGGATGGATATTCTTTTTCTTTTGATAAGAAGGTCATTATTTCTCGTAATAATGAGTTTATCTATTCTGGAACATTAGTAAATAATCTCTATACTATAAACTGTGCACATTTCACTAAAAATGAATCATATATGTAGGTCCCGAATGGGTTTCAGTGAGGGTTGAAGTCTAGAGGGGAGGGGTGAATAGACTTCAAAAAAACTTTTAAATGGATCGAGATGTGATTTGCACCGATCGAGTGCTGAAGTGGATCGATTTGGATCGATATCCAACTTATCGATCCGAGAGGCGCACGATTCGACGTCTATCAGTTTAATTGATGGTGCGGAAGATTAGTTAACCCGTGTGAAAACCAGTTTCACTCAACTAAAGATTCTGACCAATCTGGTTTGAATCAGATAACTAAAGTGTTAAGCTGATCAGATCAGTAGCTTGATGTTAGTCTGATCCTGGTACATAATATGCATGTAGATAACAAGAGTATTGTGCAATTATGTGTAAAGCAGATTAAAGGCACACATATTTATAGTGGTTCGGACAACTTGTCCTACGTCCACTCTTCCCTATCGCCAGGGCACCAACTTAACCAACTGGACTTAGTTTAATGTGTTAGTCCAACACAATACAACCAACATATATTTAACGAGTTCTCACTCAACCAATCCCAGAAATCTAATCTAGAAACCCTAGATAGAAATCCTGCTATAACAAACTTAACCTAACAATGTTTGGGTATAAGATTTGTTTTGTTCAAACTGGAATACTATCCTATCTTCTAAGTAGCATAAAGCCAGAGGATGAGTATTCTTGCTAAGAACTAAGGGATGAACACTTAAGAATAAATCTTCGATTTGGTGTTCTTTGTGCGGAAATTGCTTGTGCTTGAGCTTGATGATAATTTTCGTAACCTTACTAAGAAGGTTTGATCCCTTATTTATAGGCACGAAATCGAATTAGCAGTTGGAGAGCAAATCGAATTTCGGTCTATTTAAGGTAGATTTGCAGAGTTGATATGATCTTCATCAGAGTCGACATGGCTGAAAGCTTGCAACTTTGTCCTTTCTAGCCGTTGAACTTTTAAGCCTTCAACCCTGACTCCTATCCGTTCCGTACAAACGTGTCAATCTCTCATTGGCTAGCAAGTACCAATAGTACTGGTCTTGATAGTAGGTTGTAACTTCTCAAGTTAAACCTTTATAGGAACTGAACAGATCGGATAACCTGATATGCCCTACTTGAAGTCCTTATCTGTAAGTTGTCTTAGCTCAAATTATTGACTTCATCTGATGTACTTCGATCTGGTCTTCAGTCTTGATGTCTTCTTCATGGCTTCAGATAGGTTCTGATCTTCGCTTCTGATTTTTACTTCTAATCTTCAAGACATACATTGAGTTCCCCCTCAATGTGTGATCCATTCTATCTTTACATCAGTTGTTCTATACAATTATTATCAACTGGTCAACTTAGTTCTCAAGCTAAATCCTTAGTCAGCTAACATTTTCTGACTGATCCTATTACATCTATTTTAGAACTTTTATCAAAACTTAATAAATTTCCCAACAATTTCCCCCTTTTTGATAAAACCAAAACATATGAGAAACCAACATCTGTTGATAAGTATAAAGCATGTAAAGACAGATAATCAGAAGACAGTGAGAGATTGTCTTAGGATCAGAAAAGGTAAAGTTTTTCATTTAGATATAGCTATTACACAGTACATTGAAAAACAAAACAGATATTGATCCTTAGGTCTTCTGGTCATCAGTCTTTAGGCTTATATCCTTCTGGCATCTCTCTCAGGCTTTGAGAAACATTGAAGATCCTGTATAGCTTCCATTTGACATCAGATATTTGGCCTGAATCAGTAATAGTTGCTTTGCCCAGCAGTTCGTAGTAGAATCTCTCAAATGCCAATCTGTCAAACGATCCGTCTGCCTTTTTCGTGTAATCCATCACATCATAAGGAGGATGTGTGATCTTGGCATGTATGCTCTTAACATCTTTCTAGGCTTCTTTCAGAAATTCCGGATGCTTGTTCTCCATCCAGTTCAAGAACTCTTCATCTGGAGACTCTTCAGTTGGCACAATATCCAGAACATAAGCATCCAGTAGCCATTCAGCTTGAATCTTCGTCCAGGCCATCATTCTTGCCTCTTTCCTCTCATCTTTCAGAATGATGTCTTCCATCTGCGCCGGGATCAGTGGCTCTACCACATCTTTTCTAGTTAGCCCTTTCTTCAATCTGGCAGAGTACCTCTTTTTCAGGCTTTCAGAATCAGCTAGCTTCTCTTGCCTTCTTTCCTCTTCATTTCGTCTAGCTTCTTCTTCTAACTGCTCTTCAGACAATCTGGCAGCCAATCTTCTATCAGCTTCGACTTGAGCAGCTGAAGCACTTCTAGTTACTCTTGGAGTAGTTTGAACATGAGGAGGTAGAAGTGCAGAGTGAGATGTGCCAGTTCCTTTCCCTTTCAGTTTAGCCCTTTCAACTCTTGCCCTGACTTCAACTACCATCTCATCCAGACTTTCAAGCCTCTGACTATGTGATTCAACAGTCTGAATGAGTTCTTCAGTCGACCTAATCAAGCCAGTTGGTTTCTCAACCTGTCCTTCCCCCTTTTTGTTAGGATTATACTGGAAAGTATGCTTTTACTTTGTATAATAAAAACTGAATTTCGGACTTATTTACTGAAATAAATTGTTTATCACTGATGCTTTAAATATCATCGAATATTACATATATTTACTGCATAAATGTTCAATAAATAGTACGTGTTACATTGTAGTTAATTTAGTGATACCAGATCACAGAAGATTAAACTAACAGTCCCTTGTAACCAAAAGTACACCAATCACGACCTAGATGGAAATGAACAATCCATCGTGAAAGGTTGAAGTGTAAGGCTCAGATTGGCTTGTCTTGACCAAGAGATTACACTAGTGCATGGTGATGACCGAATAGGACCTCACAGGAGGACAAATTCTTCAGATCTGAACAAGGAAGAATTAGACCTCAGTGGTTCGTTATTTCTTAATCTTCGTTCCTTAAATAGGATCACGTGTGGTTGGTGACTATTGCTTTGACTTATCACGGGTAGAGAATCAACGAGATTCAATACTTTATATCTTGGGTAATATTATTGGTCACATGCGATTGCTAAGATTTAATACGGGATGGGTAATGCCGAAATACGCTTTGTTCGATTTGCCCCCTTGGGAGGTTCATAAGATTTATCATACCAAATCTTGCAAGTGGAACTAGTTTCCCGGTATGGATAATAATGTTGAACCGTTCTTAACCAAGGACAAAAGATATTAATTAATGGAAAGTCATTTTGGTGGCTTGAATTAATTAATGAGCTAGATAATCTTAAACACGGGAAATAATAATCGGGAGCCATATTGACTGTAATATGAGTTAAGATGGATAGTGCAATATTAATTATGTAGTGAGATTAATTAATATTTATGGGCTTGAATAATATTGTGGCTCAATATTGAGAATTCAAGATCCATTGGAAGGTCCAATCTTAATTCTCCTAAAGGTCCCCTAAATAGCCCAACATAAAGTCCAATAACCTAAAAAAAAAGGTGTTTAAAAATAAAATAAATTTTGTTGCCTATTTTTCCTTGTTTTTTTCGAAAATTATGGATAAAAGGGGAGAAAGATTTTCTTTGAATTTTGTTATGGAATGAAGATATGTATTCTTGGAATACAATATTATCTCATTAAATTCAAGAAATCTCCCACTTGGTTATTCATATAGTAAATTTCAAAAATTTTGAAATATAAAGGGCAAGAAAGATTTTCTTGATTTTCTTGAAAATATATTATGGTAGATATGTATTTCTTGGAATACAAGTATATCTCATAAATTCAAGAAGATCCAAATTTTGGAATCTTGATCCTTAAATTTCAAAAATTCCATAACAAGATGAGGTGGGATTTTTTGTGGAATATTTTAATTATGGAGAAAAGAATATATGAGATATATTCAAGATTTCTTGGAGATCAAGAAAAGATTTTTCCACATTGTTTTTTCCCAAAAATTTCGACCACCACCCTATCTATAAATAGAGGATGATTCTTTCATTCCCAAGTACAATTCCATGTGCTGGAAAAATTAGTAAATCCACAAATGTGGTGCAACAATTTTTTATTTTTCCTTTTGTTAATTGTTGGTGAGCATCCTTCCACCGGATTGTCGAGCAAGGACTAGAGAATACTTGGGAAGACTTTTTGGTGTGTTTTCATCGACGAGTTCATTGCCATTCCAAGAGGTACGTTCACGTAAACTCGTAGTAATTCCGCATGCGTAGGATTTACGTGAACTGTTTTATATGCATTATTTGTTGTTGAATTATTATTTGAATTAATATATGATTAATTCATGCTAGTAATAATTGTTAGAATTAAATTTGTATTTAAATATTCATCCCGAATAGATCCGTGTACAAATAATTCCCCAACACTTTTTGGTTTGATCAAACAAGGTTGTAATGTGGGAAGTCAGGGAGCCAAAACTGACGGCAAGAGCTTGATTAAGATCCTTGGCAGATAGCCCTTGAGCTTGAACAAATAAGTCCTTTACTTTGTTCACGAGCTCGGCCTTAGCAGTCTCTATGGCAGTGGAAAATGTGAAGAACAATTTGTCAAGTTTTCCTCATATGCCTTTAGCTTGTCCAGTGCCACCAGTAGAGAGACCTCCAGGTTAGAAATTTTTTCCAGATTATCATCCACAGTCTTTGTGAAATCATGTGTGATTAGCTTAACATCATTGGCAAATTTTTCTTTCAGCTCATTTACCTGGGAACTCATAAACTGCCGTTGCTCCTCCATTACCTCGACTGACGTCTGGCGATGTTCTGTAATTGTGTTACGGATGGAGTTCGCCAGAACGCTTTCAACTTCCTGTTGCGCGGAGATCCTTGAAGCATGACCTGATCTCTTTGAGTTGATCAGTCGTTACATGAGTTGCATGTATCGATAAGATGGTCTGACCTATTGGAACTTAAGTAGGTCCAATAGTTGCCTCAGTCACGTTTGCCTCCGGTGGTTGGTCACGTGCTGAAATACCAGCTCCACCTTCATCGGTAATTCCCAACTCCTTCTGGGGTTCATCTTCCTTGTTTGCTTCATCAATCGTCTTACCCAATTTTTGGTAGATAAGTTTTTTGACCTCATCAGCAGACAGTAGAGCAGTTGGTGAGTTTACTCCGGCTGCTTTCTTCATGGCGAAGTCATAATCAGCAAACTCATTAGCTCCACCCATCTGCTCCATAATGATGATGAAGTCAGTAAAAGTCTTCAATCGCAGATCTCTCCAAGCCAGAATCTCCACAACCTCATCTTTGATCATTGGGTGATCAAACAGTTCAGGAAAAGTAAGTTCCAGTTCTCGTTTAATGCGCAGTCTGATCATGTGACCAGAAACTATTTTATCTACCCTGGACACATACTTGTCAACTGAAGATGAGGGTTGGCAGTTTCCATAATATCAGATTTATCTTTTGAAGGTTCTTGTGGAGGTTCTGCTTTTGACACCACCTTTTGTGGTTCCTTCTCAGGCTGTTCGGTCTCCTGCCTTTAATCTTTCTCCTTTTCCTTCTGTTGTTCTCCAGCTAAACCTTCTTCCATTGAAGAAGAAGGGGAGATTTCCATCTGTTTAAGCTCCTTCTCTTTTGATCGAGCAGGTGATTGAACTCTTGATTGAGGAGAAGGGGACCTAATCAGTTCACCACCAGCTTGTCCTTCCTCAGGTTCATCTGGTGAACTAGCAGCTTGGGACTTTTGTTTCCTAGATGTGTCAAATCGTTTCTTGCCAGAACCAGTTGATTTGCTTTCTGCTTTGCTTTTAGCAGATTCCTTCTCGGTATCGGTTTTCTCCTCCTCTGATCCTCCCTATAAGAATAGAGTCATTGGAGTCTGCTTGTACTTGTTTTCTCTTATACCCGAGCCACCAGCTTTGGCTTTCTTCTTTTTGGCAGATGCAGGCTGGGCTGCCTCTTCCGGACCAGCTGCTGCTGCTTTCCTCTTCTTCTTTGTGGTTGCCTGATGGTCCTCATCTGACGGACCGAAGATCCGGACTGAAGTGGTCAGAAATGCTTTGTAGTACTTCAGACCATTTGCATCCCATTCCATATCTGGCAGCTTATCCCTCAGTATCACAGCAACCTTATTCAAGTTCCCAATCCTTTTCTTCAGATAGACCTCTCTCTTTTCATTGATCCCAAATTTATGATACTCTTGTACGAGTACAACTTTTAGTGTTCCCAACCAGTTGATATTTTGGGCTCTATCAACTAAAGCAGCCAAGTAGTGCAGTTTGACAGATGTCAGTCCGTCATAATTGAAGGAGATTCCAAGGATCGTCTTTGAGAGTATATCAAAGAGCAGCCGATATTTCCTCTTGAGCATGGGTTTTACAAACCCTAGAAGTATGATGTTTATCAGCTTCTCGGAAGAGTTCTTTACGAATTTTCTCATCATCATCATCATCATTGGTAGTGAGCAGACGAAATCTTTCCTCTGGGAGGTGCAAACAATCTGATTAGATCGGCATTTGAAATGACGACATCTTCCCCATTCACCGTCGACTTGAGCTCATCTCCTGGTTTTGTGATTTCTAGATTGCGAGGAAACTCCAGGGCTTCGTATTGCATCACGGAATTCCCTTGTCATGAACAATAGTGGTCAAGATTGTTTTCCCTCAAGATTTGCTCCACTTCTTGTGATTCTGGGTCTTGAGTTACCCCAAAAATCACATATCGATCCTCCACAACTTGTTGAACAAGTGCTGCATAATTACACATAATTTTTCCCATGCCGTGTGTAGCCATCTACATAAATGCAAAATTATGAGTACTTATGAATATTCATGACTAAGAGCAGGAATCATAGACAAGAGTTAATAACCTTTCCAAACAAACACATATTTCATAGGGCATTTTATAATACAGAATACATGAAAACAATTGTTATAAAGCGTAAGCAATTTACCAGAAAATTTTCGAAAGGAATTCTGGTTAGAAAGACTTTGGTTAGAAAGGGATTCTCCAAAAATCGCTTGAAAGTAAATCGTTTGTCACTTTGAGTGCTTTGAGAAATTTAGGGCTAGAAAGAGTGTATTTTGAAGGATTTTCTTCATTATATAGAAATTTGGAGGGAAAGTGGGTTTGGAAAATCGATACAGGAGTTCAATCGATTAGCCAAAATGAACGTTCACGATTAAGCGGTTTATTTTAAAGCAAATCGTGCGGTCAGGGATTTTAAACCGACAACTTTTGGATTTTAAAAAGTGTATTAAAAGCCATTTAATACACATGTTTTCCACGTCCGCATTTAATGTTTTGCAGGACGTGCGTCATATGTACTTGAGTACAGTAAAACCAGATAAGATCAAAGATAAATAGCAACAGAAAATAAATGCGTATCTGATTAACTGATGTTGTAATCAGTTAATTCCTCATGACAACTGGTCTGCTGATCAGTTGATCCGTTGATCTTAAATTCTGCCTATCCCTTGATAATATTTCCCAACAAAGTAGTCATAGCAGATTAATCTTCTTTTGTACTACTCTCATCAGTTGGAATTCCTTCTTTGACTGTTCTTCGTATCTGATCAGTCTTCAACTGATCCTTCAGATCATATGAAGTTCCCCCTTCATCTGACCTTCTTTCTTCTGTCAGTTTCTTAACCAACTGATATTTGAGATCAAGCCACCAAAATACTCTGGTGCTTCATCTCCTAAGTCTAGTAGTCCCAACTCATTACATAATTCCCTGAATCTGACTTCAGCTAGGGGCTTTGTTAAGATATCTGCTCTTTGCTTATCAGTATGAATCTTTTCCATTCTGATGTTCTTCTTTTCTGCATGGTCTCGGATAAAATGGTGTCTGATATCCACATGCTTACATCTTGTGTGCAGAACTGGGTTCTGAGTGATAGCAATCGCACTATTACTGTCACAGAGGATAGGCACATTGGTAGCAATTATGTTGTAGTCCCTCAGCTGCTGACAAAGACAGAGCAGTTGGGAGCAACAACTACCAACAGCCATATATTCTGCTTCAGTAGTAGATGTGGCAATAGATGTTTGCTTCTTAGAAAACCACGAGACCAGCTTGCTTCCAAAAAACTGACAAGTACCTGATGTAGATTTCCTATATATCCTACATCCTCCATAATCAGAATCAGAGTACCCACTAAGCTCTAGATTATCATCTGCTGGATACCATAAACCTAAGTTTACAGTACCCTTCAGATACTTAAGAATCCGCTTAGCTGCTTCCAGGTGGCTTTGTTTGGGATTAACCTGAAATCTGGCACATACACATACTGCGAAGGTTATATCTGGTCTACTTGCAGTTAGGTATAATAAAGATCCAATCAAAGCCCTATACTCTTTTTGATTAGTTTCCTTACCACCTTCATCTGGGTCCATCTTAAATGCAGTCATCATTGGAATTCTGGTTTCTTTACAATTCTGAACTCCATACTTAGCCAACAAATTCCTAGTGTACTTTGCCTGGCAGATGAATATCCCAGTGTGAGCTTGCTTGACTTGAAGACCTAGAAAGTAGCTCATCTGACCCATCATGGACATCTCAAATTTCCCTTCCATCAGCTTACTGAATTTCTCACATAGCTTCTGATTGGGAGAACCAAATATAATGTCGTCCACATAGATCTGAACCAAGAGAATGTCTTCTCCATCTTCTATTCTGAACAAGGTCTGATCAATCAAGCCCTTGGTAAATCCATTCTATATCAAGAACTGGGATAGTGTATCATACCAAGCTCTTGGAGCCTATTTCAGTCCATAAAGAGCTTTTCTTAAATGGTACACTTGGTTGCTCACTTCAAGGCCAGGAGGTTGTTCAACACAAACTTCCTCAGCTAGTACCCCATTTAAGAATGCACTCTTTACGTCCATCTGATACACAATAAATCCCCTATGAGCTGCATAGGCCAGAAACAGCCGAATGGCATCCAGACGAGCGACTGGTGCAAAGGTTTCATCATAATCAATCTCTTCTGATTGTGAATATCCCTTAACAACAAGTCTTGCCTTATTTCTGGTTATTACATTATGCTCATCCTTCTTGTTCTTGAATACCCACTTAGTTCCAATCACATCTTGGTGAGTTGGTCTGTTTACAAGTTCTCAAACTTGATTCCTCTCAAACTGCTCTAATTCTTCTTGCATAACCAAAATCCAACTTGCATCAGATAGAGCTTCTTCAACAGTGAGTGGTTCCTTCAAAGACAGATAACAACAATACATTACACTTTCACCAATCTGATGTCTAGTTCTGACTCTATCAGATGGGTCTCCGATGATCAGATCAGTTGGATGACTGGTTATCCAGGTCCTTCTGTCCTGGTTGTCATCAATTTGGAGAACATCATCCTCTTCTGATAAAGATTCATTACTAGAGACTGGAAGGGGTACTTGAGTAGGATCCACTTGGCATGGACATGTCTCAGCTGATGTTGGACTCATCATGTGCTGAAGTCTGTCCGCCGGAACATTAGGTGTTCCCCCTAAACCAGATGGTTCAGTTGTTACTGTCTCAGTTGTACCAGCTTCTTCACTGATAGTTGTACTTAACTTGGGGTCTGACTGACCTGGTGAATCATCAAGGTCAAAGTTAGGAACATATACAGTAACGTATTTTGGATCCTTCCCTTTGAGCCTTAACTGATCCATTTTCAGTGAATCTGGTTTGTCTGGTACATCTTGTTCTGCGACAGATTTTTCTTGATCAGATGTTGACTCATCAAAGACCACATGAGGTGTTTCTTCCACAACTAGGGTTCGTTTGTTGAAAACCCTAAATGCTTTGCTAGTTGAGGAATATCCTAAGAATATACCCTCATCTGACTTGGCATCGAAGGTTCTTAACTAACTCTTCCCATTGTTGTGTATTAAACACTTGCACCAAAAAACATGGAAGTAAGAAACACGAGGTTTTCTACCCTCCCACAGTTCATAAGGTGTCTTAAAGTGAATCTTAGTCAGAGAACATCTGTTTTGCGTGTGACATGCTGTATTGATAGCATCTGCCCAGAAACGACTTTGAGTTGCATGCTCAGCTAACATGGTGCGTGCAACTTCTTTAAATGTTTTGTTTATTCTTTCTGCTACGCCATTCTATTGTGGTGTTCTTGCAGCTGATGTCTCATGTTGTATACAAAACTGAGAGCAAAATCAGTTATAAACTGGTTCAAGAATTCTGTACCTTTGTCTGATCTGATTTTTACTATGCTGAGACCCTTCTCATTCTGAATCTTCTTGAGAAGTTCAGGTAACTTTGTTGTAGTTTCACTCTTCTTATATAAGAATACAACCCAGGTGAACTTGGAGTAATCATCCACGACCACTAGAGTGTATTTGCGTCCACTGAAACTAAGAGGCGTAACTGGTCCAAATAGATCCATATGGAGCAGTTGTAATACTCTGTTGGATGGTGGAGAAGGTATCCCTTTGAATGAAGCTTTTACTTGTTTTCCCTTCTGACATGCGGCACATGTCTGATCCTTAGAGAATACTTCATTCGGGAGACCTTCAACCAAGGACATCCTTGCTATCTTGTTAAGAGTTTTGAAGTTCAGATGGCTCATTCTCTTATGCCAGAGCCAACTGGAGCTCTTTGAACTCTTAACAATCAAGCATGCATTTCTTGGACAACTGTCCCAATCTACTGTATAAATCGTTCCTTTTTTGGAGCCAGTTAGCAAAATCTGTTGAGTCGCTCGATTTTTTATCGTGCATTGATCGGATGAGAACTCAACACTGAATCCGTTGTCGTAGAACTGTGATACAGATAACAGGTTGTGACTTAAGCCATCAACGTATGAAACACCTATAATCTGTACATCATTGTTCACTAAGGTTCCAACTCCTCTGGTGAAACCAAAGTTATCGTCTCCAAATAGAACTCGTGGGCCTGGTTTCTCAATGTAGTTGCTGAGGAGATGTTGACTTCCAGTCATGTACCTTGAACATCCACTATCTATGTACCAGATAGTTGCTTGTACACCTCCTTTATTAGTTAGTCCCACTCGAGCCTGCGAACAAATCAGATTTTAGGTACCCCAGTAGAATTGGGTCCTGGGGGGTTAGAAGTACCTTTCGGGATCCAAACAAATCTGGCACCTTTGTTGAATACAGAAGGCTTGATTTGTCTCCCATAAACATCTACATAATTATACTTTTCTTCAAATGCAATATGATCAGTATGATTATTAGTGTGAGCTTTGGACAAATCAGAAGACTTGGGTTTCTTCATTGAAACTTGTCTTCTTTTAATCCAGTGGGGCTCAGGTGCAACAGCCCTAGGTTTCTGATTGTAAGGGTAGGTACGACTGCTACCATTAAAAGATTCATATATCTTTTTGGCATAGATGGTCTTAGCAGTTTACCATTAGCTTGCTTGTCAGGCAGCTTGGATTGAGTTGACTTCAGCTGATACTGTCCCTTACGAGATGGTCCAGACTGAGGCCTACTCTGTTGATTTGGCTGAGGTCTCTTCAGAATAACAAGATTCTTATGTTGATTCCTCGACCGGTGTCTGATCAGTTGGGGTCCATTTTTGTTCCCTTTATGATCCGGCACTTGCCTTGCCTGGTCAGCTGATCCTTTTCCCTTATTTGATACAGATTTGGCTTTTCGTGTATCTTGATCAGAAACTCATTTGGTTACACTTTTCTGATGTGAACCAGACGGGGCCTTTGAGGATCCAGAAGGGTTCTCATACCCAATTCCCTTCTTGTCAATTGCTATACGAAAATAGTTGTTCAAATCTTGAACAGTCTTAGAAGATTTCGTGAAAACCTCTATTTTCTTACGCAAATTGTCCTCAGATATTTTCAGATTCTCATGCAGTCAGAAGAGTTCATCAAACTTAGCCTGAAGGAGTTTGATTTCTCCAGCTTGTCGTTCATTAAAAACCAATTGTTCCTTAATCAACTTTTTCTGATCTGTAGTACTGACTTTCAGAACCTCCAGTTCTTTAGTCATCTTCTGAACAGTTTCAACAGATTTTAGTTCAGCTGCTTTACTAGCTTCAATATACTTAACAAGCCTAATATTCTCAGCCCTTAGGTTATCGTTCTCAACTTTCACTCGTGTATAAGTATCTATTGCATTAGAGAGATCAACAAGCAATTGGTCATTGTAGACCCTGCAGGTTAATCTCTCTAGCAGATGTGCTAAGCACAACAGGTGTAGAACAAGAAACCACAGAAGGTTTAGAGATTACCTCAGACTGGTCAGTTTCTCTGGCCATCAGACAGATGTCGTCATCAGATGAGAAGTTCAAATTATTGACATCGTCAGTTGTGGTAATCAGACATAAATCTTCTACAGATGAATATCCAAAGTCATCTGATGGCAGATAAGAATCGTCAATTCCAGATGTGTCTGCAACCATGGATTTTCTGTCTCGGTACCTTTGTTCTCTTCTGTTCCGTTTCTCTTCTCTCTCTTTGGGAGTCAGATCGGGGTAATCAGCACTGTAGTGACCTGGTTTCTGACAGTTGTAGCATTTCCTCTATTCGGTGAATCATTTCTTCAGTATGATCTGTCAGGAGACTTTCCATTTTTTCTGTAATCAGAACCTCTCTTATTTGATCTTTCATCTCGTCTGCTCTCTCTCCGATCCTCTCTCCGATCATCTTTCCTTTCATCTCTGTGATCATCTTTCCGGTCATCTCTTCTATTGTCCCTATCATCTGAAGAACGATATCTCTCTTGTGATCTGTCAGAAGATCTTCGATCTCTTCCTCTGCTTCGTCAATAGTCATCATAGAACTTTCTGTACTTGCGCATCTGAACATTTGTTCGTTCAAGTTTTCTTGTTAGGAGTGCAATCTGATCGGCCTGGCTGATGATGTTTCCAACTGGTTCCATGATTCGTGAACTGCTGCTAGTTGCCTCGTATGCAATAGATTTAGGTGAGTTTGCAGCAGCTTCAGCAGGGACATCATTTGATCCTTGTCCTCTCTCAATCAGGTCGAACTCATGGGCTTTCAAACTGAAGATTAGATCATTTGGTTTCATGGTAGCAATATCTTGACAATCCTTAATCACGGTCACCTTGGTATCCCATTTCTTAGTCAACGATCTGAGAATCTTGTAGTTGATATCCTTGTTTGATATTACTCGTCCAAGATCACAAAGTCGGTTGACTCCTCGTGTGATCCTTCCAAGAAATTGATCAACTGTTTCATTCGGCAGCATCTTAAGTTTCTCAAATACAACTAGCTCAGCTTCCAGTCTGCTGTCTTTGATCTGTTCATTTCCTCTACAGATTTCAGCAAGCGTATCCCAAACTTCCTTAGCTGTCTTCAGGTACTTCAATTTCTCTCTTGTAGTAGCATCCATAGTTTTCATGATGAGGTGTCTAGCAACAGTATCCATATTAGACAATTTCCTCTCATCTGCATCCATCAGAGAGGGACTCTTTCTGATTCTTGCTCCAACTGGTTGAGTAGGATCTCGTCCTGCTTCAGCTGGGTTAAAGTGATAGATGATAATCGGTCCTATCTCAAGAATCTCATCCATTCTGTTGTTGATCACTCCCAGATGATCTCTCATGTCTATGGACCAATCTGCATACTCATCAACAGAAAACATGGGTAGATTATGATGCATACCTGAAGTGTTATCCATGCTTGTGGTGATTTTGGAAGAATATGAGTTTTGAAAATGATTTTCAAAGATCAGTTCAAGTGACCACAAAGGTTCTTCCTCAAGAACCAATGATATTCAAAGCCAGTGGTCGGAAGAACCACTGCTGTGATACCATTTGTAGGTCCCGAACGGGTTTCATTGAGGGTTGAAATCTAGAGGGGAGGGGTGCATAGACCTCAAAAACTTTTCGTGGATCAGATGTGATTTCAGACGTATGTCCGATCGAGTGTGAAGTGGATCGGTTTGGATCGATATCGACTTCTTGATCCGACGAACCAAATCGATTCGAAGTCTATCAGTTTAACTGATGGTGCGGAAGATTAGTTAACCCGTGTGAAAATAAGTTTTACTCAACTAAAGATTCTGACAAATCTGGTTTGAATCAGATAAATAAAGTGTTAAGCTGATCAGATCAGTAGCTTGATGCTAGTCTGATCCTGGTACAGAATATGCATGTAGATAACAAGAGTAGTGTGCAAGTATGTGTAAAGCAGATTAAAGGCACACATATTTATAGTGGTTCGGACAACTTGTCCTACGTCCACTCTTCCCTATCAGCAGGGGCACCAACTTAACCAACTTAGTTTAATGTGTTATTCCAACACAATACAACCAACAGTAACGAGTTCTCACTCAACCAATCCCATAAATCTAATCTAGAAACCCTAGATAGAAATCTTGCTATAACAAACTTAACCTAACAATGTTTGGGTATAAGATTTGTTTTGTTCCAACTGGAATACTATCCTATCTTCTAAGTAGCCTAAATCCAGAAGATGAGTATTCTTGCTAAGAACTAAGGGATGAACACTTAAGAATAAATCTTCGATTTGGTGTTCTTTGTGCGGAAATTGCTTGTGCTTGAGCTTGATGATAATTTTTGTAACCTTACTAAGAAGGTTTGATCCCTTATTTATAAGCACAAAATCGAATTATCCGTTGGAGAGCAATTCGAATTTCGTTCTATTTAAGGTAGGTTTGCAGAGTTGATATGATCTTCATCAGAGCCTGCATGGCCGAAAGCGTGCAACTTTGTCCTTTCTAGTCATTGAACTTTTAAGCCTTCAACCCTGACTCCTATCAGTTCCGTACAAATGTGTCAATCTCTCATTGGCTAGCAAGTTCCAATAGTACTGGTCTTGATAGTAGGTTGTAACTTCTCAAGTTAAACCTTTATAGGAACTGAACAGATCGAATAACCTGATCTGCCCTACTTGAAGTTTTTATCTGTAAGTTATCTTAGCTCAACTTATTGACTTCATCTGATGTACTTCGATTTGGTCTTCAGTCTTGATGTCTTCTTCATGGCTTCAGATAGGTTCTGATCTTCGCTTCTGATTTTTACTTCTAATCTTCAAGACATACATTGAGTTCCCCCTCAATGTGTGATCCATTCTATATTTACATCAGTTGTTCTATACAATTATTATCAACTGGTCAACTTAGTCAGCTAACATTTTCTGACTGATCCTATTACATTTGTTTTGGAACTTTTATCAAAACTTAATAAATTTCCCAACAATATAAGACATCGACTATTTCTAAAATAAAGCATTCTTCAGACATGAACGAAACACTTCTATGACATCTTAGACTTGGTCATATTAATCTAAAAAGGATTCAAAGGTTGGTAGGTGACATTTCATTGGATTTAACCCAAGTTGAACCGTTTCCAACTTGCGAATTCTGTTTAGAGGGTAAAATGACAAAGAGAACCTTCAGGGTTAAGGGGAATAGAGTCAACGAAGTGTTAGAACTCATTCATACTGATGTATATGGTCCAATGTCAATTCATGCTAGAGGTGGATTTGAGTATTTCATTACTTTTATCGATGATTACTCAAGGTATGGATACACTTATCTCATGCGGCATAAGTCTGAGACCTTTGATAAATTCAAAGAGTTTAAGGCCGAAGCAGAAATCATAGAGAAAAGAGTATTAAGTTTCTACGATCTGATCGTGGAGGCGAGTACCTCAGCAATGAATTTTTTGGGCTATTTATCAGTGGAAGGGATTATATCCCAGTTAAATGCATCCGGAACCCCTCAACAAAACGGGGTTGCAGTCTTGCAGAGGGAAGAAACAGAACTCTTTTACAAATGGTCAGGTCTATGATTAGTTATTCTGATTTACCCAAGTCGTTTTGGGGTCATGCATTGAAAACAACGACTTACATTCTAAACTTGGTGCCGTTCAAATCAGTGAAAGGGATTATATCCATAAACCCCTCAACAAAAACGGGTTATGGATCTTGCGAGAGGAGGAAACAGAACTCTTTTACAAATGGTCAGGTCTATGATTAGTTATTTTGATTTACCCAAGTCGTTTTGGGGTCATGCATTGAAAACAACGACTTACATTCTAAACTTGGTGCCATTCAAATCAGTTCCTAAAACCCATAAGAATTATGGATCGAGCGTAAGCCCAGTCTGAGACACATGAAAATCTGGGGGTGTCCATCATACGTGTTGTACAAGAAAGCTGGTAAGTTGGACCCTCGTTCAGAATTAAGGTTGTTTTTAGGATACCCTAAGGGAACGAAAGGGGGATTATTCTATAGTCCAAAGGATCAAAGAATCGTGGTAAGCACAAATTCTAAATTCTTGGAGGAGGACTATATGAGTAATAGAAAGCCCAAAAGTGATATTACCTTAGATGAATTAAGAGGGTCAACTTCAATACCAAGTGTACAAGTAGATGTACCAAGCGATACACAAACACAACCTAATACACAAACGCAAATGAAACCTCATCGTAGTGGGAGGATTGTGAGACAACTTGAGAGATTCATGTTCGTGGGAGAGTCTTTGGACTTGGTCCGGGGAGGATGAATCTGATCCATGGACTTACAACGATGCAATCCAAGACAAGGATTCAGATTCTTGGCAAACTTCAATGGAAGCATAAATGGGGTCTATGGATCACAATAAGGTGTGGAAGCTTGTTGAACCACCCAAATGCATAAAACCTATTGAATGCAAGTGGGGTCTACAAGAGAAAGAGAGGATCATATGGGAAGGTTGAAACCTTCAAAGCTAGGCTAGTAGCAAAATGATATACTCAGAAAGAGGGAATCGATTATGAGGAGACGTTTTTGCCTGTAGCTATGCTTAAGTCTTATCTGTATTCTCTTGGAGATATCTGCACACCAAAATTTTGAGATCTGGCAGATGGATGTCAAGATAGCTTTCCTTAATGAAAGTCTTGAGGAAGAAATCTATATGTGACAACCCGAGGGCTTCATTGAAGAAGGCCAAGAGAAACTTGTATGCAAGCTTAAAAAGTCCATAGACTGACTAAAGCAAGCATCGCGAGCTTGGGACCATTGTTTTGATCAGGTGATAAAATCCTATGGATTTGATCAAAATGAGTTTAAGAGTTGTGTTTACTAGAAGTGTGACGGAACTACCTTGGTATTTTTAGTGTTATACGTAGACAATATCTTGCTTATTGGAGACAATATTAAGGTGTTGTCAGACGTGGGGGTATGGTTATCAAAACAGTAAGATATAGTTTTGAAACGGTTCAGCATGCAAAGTTCCATGAAAGGTTTTTTTGTCTTTCAGACATGGAATTCATCTATCAAAGGAGATGTATCTGATGACACAAAAGGAGATAGATGAGATAAGGGAATGAAATGTTGTGTACGAGACTGGAAGCAAGATATCAGAGTGACACAGAGAAAGAACAATGGACAATGTTAAAAACATTCTATAGTATCTGAAGAGAACTTGAGATAGAATATTGGTTTTTCAGTGAGACAGTCTAATCTCTGTGGGCTATACGGACTCGGATTTCCAATCGGACATGGATTCCAGAAAATTTACCTCATGGAGTGTGTTTTGCTTGGGAAGTGAGCCATGACATGGATGAGTGTGAAGCAGAAATGCATCACTAAACTCAACCATTGAAGCCGAATATGTAGCTGCTTGTGAAGCAGTGAAAGAAGCGGTTTGACTCAAGAACTTTTTAGTAGACTTGGGTGTGATTCCGAATTTGCCCAGCAATAGCAAATTCAAGGGAACTAAGAGTCCACAGGGCAAGCAAACACATTGAAAGGAAATATCATTTTATACGAGAAATCATTCTGAGATGAGATATAGTGTTGGCAAAGAACACATCGGCGGACAACCTAGATAATCCTTTCACATAAAGTCATCTCAGAAAACATTCGAGAGATATGTAGAAAGGAATGGTAGTCAAGTGTGTTGCCAAGCTGCTTTGAGTATAAGTGGGAGAATTTTAGGACATGTAGGACATGGACGTGCTGTGGTATACTTAAAAGCAGACTTTGAGTATAAGTAGGAGATTGTTGGGGTTATACTGGCAAGTATGATTTGAATGCTACTTATGTATATAAACTGATTCTTGCACTTATTTATGAGAATAATCGTTTTATCACCGGTGCTTTAAATATCATGAATGTTACATATTTATTGCATAACCGTTCAATAATTTACATTGTAGATAATGTGGTGTGTAGAAGATCACAGAAGATCACATTATCAGTTCCTTGTATATAAGTATAATTGATTCACAAGTAGATGAAAGTGAACAATCCATTGGTAAAAGTTGATGTGTAATGCTTGGATTGGTTTGTCTTGACCAAAAGGTTACACTAGTACATAAAGATGTGTTGAATTACATCTACAATGAGGAAATTCTTCTAGACTGGCTTAAGGAAGAAGAATTAGACTCAGTGGTTGTAATTTCTTAATCTTTGTCACTTAAATGAGATTGTATGTAGTTAATATTTATTGTTTTGATTTATTATGGGTAGCGAGTCAATGAGATTCAATACTTTGTATTTTGGGCAATATTATTAATTACATGACAGATCGCCAAGATTTAATACAGAGAATCGCGTACTTGAAAAGTCTTGTTTGATTTTGTCCCCTTGGTGGGCTCACAAGGTTTACCATATCAAACATGTATAGTGGATTAACTTTCGGTATGTTAATAATGGGTGAGTTGTTCTTACTCTAAGAAAATAAAAGACATTAATTAATTAAAGCATTCAGTAGCATAAATTAATTAATTGACAATGAATCTTAAATACGGGAAATAATAACCGGGAGCCATATTCGTAATATGGGTTAAGATGGATAGTGCAATATTAATTCTATAGTGGAATGAATTAATATTAATGGGTTGGAAAATATTGGGGCTCAATATTGGTTCAATCCTAATTCTCCTAAAGGCCCTTAAGTAGCCCAATATAAGTCCATTAACACAAGGTGATTAAAATAAAATAATTAATTATTGCAAGAATATATATATTGGGAAAATATAATTTTGGAAATTATATTTATATATATATATATGTAATTTTCTATTTTTTCGATAAGGTTTGTTAGAGAACAAAATCTTCCCATAATTTGAAGGATCTTTGGTTTTGATTTCTTGATGGATATTTGAAAAATTATAGATAAGGAATGAAGAGAATCTTGTGAAAAAAGATAAATATGAAAGATATGTGGAAAAGATATAATTATCTCTTGGAGAATAAAATCTTTCACATCCATATCTTTTTTTTGTCAAATTTTCTTCCAGCCCTATTGTTATAAATAAGGGGTTGATTTCTTCAGCCCTAGAGGATTTTTAGAGAACACAAAAATTAATTTTTCGGAAAAATATCAGCGTCGATATAATATCAATATTTTGAAACGTCGACAGTTTGTGTGTTTTTTCGAAAATTTCAATTGTGTGCAACAAGAATTTTATTTTTTTTAGAGTTAGAAATTCTTTGAGTGTTTGAAAGTTTGAAGGATCTCCCTCTGGATCATCAATCTTGGACTTGGGGAATACTTGAAAAGGTTTTTTTGGTTGAATCACTTTGTGCCTCTTCTCTTCTCAAAGGTGTCTCTCCGGCCTCTTCTCAAAGGTGTCTCTCCGATCAAAAGGTAAACGCGTAATTCCTTAGTTCCGCATGTTTAGGGATTTACTGTTTTACCGTTTATTTAATTACGTAAATTGCATGATGTAATTATTTAAATCATAGAATTAGATTTATGTTAATTCGTATTTAATTTACGTCCCAAATAGATCCTGGCATGTTCAAATAATTTCTCAACACTTGACACAGCAACAGCTGGAGAGCAGCGGCTGATATGGCGGTCCTGCGGTGCTGAATTGTTCGACGGCGAGGCGACGGAGGGGTTTGCTCCGCGTTCCTCGTACGCGAGATAGAAAAAATATAATTTGTTATATACAGTACAAACACATATATTATTTGTGAACGGTTATGTAATGACAGTTCTATATAAACAAGTCGTATTTTTCAATATAATAAGTTGTACAGCTATAAAATGCACTATAAGTTCACGGTGCACCTAGATGTACATTAAGTTGTGAATTTAGATAAAAAGAGACCACATATAATTTAAAGTATGTGAGAAAAATTTATTTTACCCACTTTCACAAATTTAAAACTTATTTTACCCACATTATGTATAAAAAATTTATTCTACCTATTTTAACATGAAAATGCCATATTAATCTTATTATAATAAAAAAAAATCTTTCGGTTTCCTATCAGAATTTCCATGATATATATCGACGGCATAATTTCAAAGCGAGATTGTATTTTATAAATTTAAAAAATGTACTGATATTTGAATTATTATTAGAGTTTATAAGTCGGATGTTCATATATACCATGATGTTAATAATTGATCGACTTATTACTATGATAGAGAAATTAAGAGAGACTCATATTCATCTTTTCGGAAAGAATTTATATATAGACATCTTTTTTTAAACAGCATTTCTTTTTAATATTATAGATATTTAATTACGAATAATATAAAAGTAAAAGTAAAAACACATGATAGCTCTCGTTTGTTTCTAGTTCAACTTCGAATTCCCCCAAACCAATAAAGAACGCAATGTAAAATATATATATATATATATATATATATATATATATATATTGATATCGGGTTCAAAATAACGATACAAATTCATATGAGACGTTTTAAGCATGAAACGAGGTACAATTTAAAATAAATTACATCCGTCCCTCTTAAAATGTTAAAATGCCCAATTTATAAAATTTATTTTATAAATGAGACGATCTTTATCTAAATGTCTTCCAAAATAATTTGAGATTGCTTGCCCCAAGGATTCATAGAATGAATAGCATAAAAGATGGGAACATGGAAGACACATAAACCATATGTATTTCATCCAACAAATCATACATTTTAAAATGGGTATCATATTTACTTTGATCACCGCAAATAGCAAGATATATACCAACTTGACGAAGTGAAATAATTCAAGTGATTAAAACACCACTACTTTATCACGTGAAATCATGAGTTCAGAGGCTTGTAGTTTTGGCTTCAACTGTATTCCACCATAAATATAACGAAATAACATAATATTGAATCCTCATAAAGGAAAAAAAAGTATTGTTAAAGTAAATGACACAATTAAAAGAAATCAATAAGTTTTCAGTCAAATTTGCAAACAAAACAAGAAAAGGAATGCATAATTGATTGTTGCAATACCAAACTAGCCTAAAATAGCCTGGTCCTTGAATCAAGGCCATGATTTTTGTGCATAGCATCATAATTAATTAATTAAAAGGAAAACAATTAAAATAATCAAATCAAAGCTCCCAAATTTGTGGAGACACCAAAGTATCAGCACACATAATTCCGTGATATCCAGCGCAGCCGTATTCGAAAAGAAGAGTAGGAGGCTCATTGTAGTTGACTAATTTGGATTTATCAACACCATTTGGTAAAAGTCCCAAAGGAGACAAAACCAATGCCCCCTCAATCTCAATGTTAGCATATTTAGTCCACCCGGATTCACCCTTATAAATAACTCAAACAAACCCTCGAGTGCACATTATTATTCTATTCTTAAGAAAGGTCACAAACAAGTATAGTAACTCCCAATCTGAAATCACACTGCTTCGGGGGTGAAATCACGTTGCTGTCGAGATGGTACGCCAGAATTGACGGTCATCAACCTCTCTCGCGTACCTCTGAGGCTCGTACAAGAACCTGAGATGAAGCCTAACCAAGTAGTCACTCCTAATTAGTTTTGCAAACCCTTTTCAGAATTTGGAGGTAGTTTTCCATTCTTTTTCTTCCTTTTTCTTTTACCATTCTTTTTTTTCTTTTTCTTTTTTTGACACAGAGGATTCATTCTTTTGAGATGTAAAAGAGAGAAGAAGAAGAAGAAGATTGGGCGACGATATTTCTGTTGATTTGAATCCCACGATCCTATTTATTAGATGGGTTGTTTTACTCCATTTTCTTGAGTCGGTCCTTTTCTTGATACATGCATATGATATAACTATTAGCTCAGTAATTATATAATCTTCCACTATATCTCCGCATAGTTTAAAAGCTAGGAGTATGATTCTTTCATTGTTTACACACTTCTAATAAAAAATGAGTATAAAAAGCCATGGTCCCCACAAATGTCCCACACCGAGAAGAGGAATTAGAATAACAGTTTAGGATACATGGATACTCTAAATTTTTTAATAATACAATGTCGAATACTTTCAATGGGATATGTGAATACGAGTGGAATACGCACCCGATATACCAAGTGGTGTGTCCCAATTAAAAATATTAATAATAATTTTGAGTATCATGTCGGACACAGCTGATCAACGTGTCGGACATAGACCGGGTACATGTGGGATCAAATTTACAAAATTTATTTTGTTTTTTACCTTGAAATAAATTTATTTTATATTAAATTAACCAAAATTAACCATGGTAAAAAGAATATTGATTCACTCTATAACTCACATGATCATACTACTATCAAATTGTTTGTCTTTCATATGTTTTTTTACGATGTTCATTTTCTTTTGATTTTATACTCCATCTCCGTTCAAATCATAATGATATTTTTACTGTTCATAAGGATTTAGTGGAATAGTGATAAAGTGATAAAATGGTGGGGTAGGAAGAATTGTTTATTAGTATTTTATATGATAAAGTGATAAAGTGATGAGTAATTGAGGGTAGAAAATGTTGTTTATTAATATTTTATGTGATAAAGTGATAAAATAATAAAGTATGTAAGTAACTTTACCATTATGATTGAGACAAAAATATGGAGTACTTTACCATTATGATTGAGACGGAGGGAATATTTATTTAAGTGTTAAAAAAATTGTATGAGTTACATATACACATATTTTCAAATAAATTTGTAAAAATATTTATATACACAATGAAAATATAAAATAATTTGAAAAATTACAATTGCACACCGTCGTATCTTACCCAATTACTTTTAAAAATCTATATCCAAGTACCCTCACCGTATTGTACCCGTATTGGTGCAGCCTAGATAACAATGTCCTCCCATTTAATTAATGTCACATATTAGATCCCAAAAAAAAAAAAAGCATTTGAATTTTAAAATTCAATCCATATTCACACTTTAAAATACCTTTTCACTCACGTGATTTTACGAGAAAAACTGAGTGTAATCAAAATTAAATAGAAAAAAGGATTAAACTAAAGATTAAATTACTCACGATTTTTCTCAACTCTAAATTTTATATTATGGAGTCTCGCAGGGCACAGTGTAAGTGAACGTCAATTTTTTTTAAATAAAATATTTAGGCAAAGTTTTGTAAACCAGCTTCATCATGCTCCTAATTTGTATTTAGCGTGTATTTTTAAATAATATTATTTATTTTATTAAGTGTATTAGTTTGTCACTTTCACTATGGATTGTGTAATCAAAAGTATTAATTCATATAATATAAAGTGACAATTGTGAACTAATTGTACGATATAGGTTAAAAAATCTACTCAAAATTTTTAATGTACTAAATCATTATTTTCCAGCCTACCCAACTACTAAGTTTTGGATCCGCGACCATGCATCGGCCTCCACCGCGCTCCATCTTATCCTTTAAAAATTATTGTCTAGAATTTCTTTTAAAACAAATTTCGATTTCTTTTATTTAAAACTATGCTTGATCTTTTAATTAAGGGAATAAATTTTTTTATAGTCCTGTAATTTTGTTTCGTTTTGAAATTAATCCCGATTATTTTGACTTTTTGATTTTGTTCATGTAAATTTCTAAATATTTTGAAATTGATCATTTTCACCTGCTACAACAGGTTACCAAGCAGGTAACCGCCACATATGTAATTTTTTTTTTAATTTCGAAGCACCACGTGAACTTTTTTAATTATAATAATTTTGGTCAGGTTTACAAAAAAATTGTATATTGAAGTTTTATCAATTCAGGGCCTGAAAGATAGTAAAACTATCAATTCAAGGCTTATAAATTTTAAGGCCATGTTTGGCACTAAAACCCTAAACCCTAAACACTAAACCCTAAACCCTAAACGATGAACCCTAAACCTTGAACCATGAACCTAAACCCCTCTGAACCGTAAACCTTGAACCGTAAACTCCAAAAATTTAAAAAATAAGAACATAAAATAAGGATATGAAATATAAGTGTCAAACATGGTCTTAAAATGTGTGAGCCTCAAATTGATAGTTTTATCTTTCAGGCCTTGGATCGATAGTTTTCTATCTTCCAGACCTTGAATCGATAGAAAAAAATCTTTAAAAAAATCTTTTTGTCCTTAAATTGACATTTTTCCTATAAAAAAAAACTGCAAAAAGTTTAAAAAAATTAAAAAGTAAACTAAAATAAGCAGAAAATCACTATTCCTTCCTCAAAAAATACGCAAAAAAATTTCGACACAAAATTATTAGCATTAAAAATGTCTAGGTGACATTTCGAAATTTAAAAAATAAATAAATAATTATGTAGGTGACGGTTACCTATTTGGTGACCTGCTACAGCAAGTTAAAGGACCAATTTCAAAAAAAATTATTAACTTATAGAACCAAAATCAAAAAGTCAAAATAGTCGGGACTAATTTCAAAACAAAGTAAAGTTACATGACTATAAAAAATTTAATCTCATCTTTTTTTAATAATTAATCTGTTGATGGCATTCGATTAGACACACGTGACTAAAATTTTTGGGTGAGAGCACCCACAACACTGGGTAGGAATCCTAGTTGGCATGCTATCTCTTACTCAAAAAATGGGAAGGAGTGATTGTGGGAGAGGTGATGTGGCATGGGTAGGAAGAATGGGGAAGGAGTAGTTCTTAAGGAGAAAAAAATGGGCAAGAAGTGAGAGTGGGGGAAATGATGCGTGAAACCCAAATCAATTAAAAATGGCTTGTGGCCAAGCGCGTGGGGAGAAGTGGCAAGTTTGTATAATTAAATTGAGTTGCAGATTTGTGGGGGCCACTACCACTATTTAGTTTATTTTTAATTAGTTAATATATGTTGAAATAGAAGTGTGGGCCATGTTGGGGAAATTTGGACGGATCTATTCGGGATGAATATTTAAATACAAATTTAATTTTTATAATTATTACTAGCATGAATTAATCCTATATTAATTCAAATAATAATCCAACAACAAATCATGCATATAATCAATTCACGTAAATCCTACGCATGCGAAAATTCTACGAGTTTATGTGAACATACCTCTTGGGACGGCAATGGTCTTGTTGATTAGACACACCAAAAGAACTTCCCAAGTATTCCCTTAATCCTTGCTCGACTATCCGGTGGTAGGACGCTTGCGAACAATTAACAAAAGGAAAATAAACTTTGTTGCACCACCTTTGTGGATTTGCTAATTTTTTCAGCACATGGAATTGTACTTGGGAATGAAAGAATCATCCCCTATTTATAGAGTAGTGGTGGTCGAAATTTTGGGGCAAAAAACAATGTGGGAAAATCTTTTCTTGATCTCCAAGAAATCTTGAATACATCTCCTATATTCTTTTTCCTATAATTATAATATTCCACAAAATCCCACCTATTCTTTGTTATGGAATATTTTCGAAAATTATAGGGCAAGAATCCAAGATTTGGATCTTCTTGATTTTATGAGATATTCTTGTATTTCAATAAATACATATCTTCCATAATATCTTTTCAAGAAAATCAAGAAAATCTTTATTTCCCTTAATTATCAAAAATTTCGAAAATTGCTCTATGGATAACCAAGTGGGAGATTTCTTGAATTTAATGAGATAATCTTGTATTCCAAGAATACATATCTTCATTCCATAACAAAATTCAAAGAAAATCTTTTTCTCCCTTTTATCCATAAATTTAAAAAATTATGAAAAAAATAAGCAACAATATTTATTTTATTTTAAACACCTTTTTTCGGTTATTGGACTATATGTTGGGCTACTTAGGGGGACCTTTAGGAGAATTAAGATTGGACCTTCCAATGGATCTTGAATTATCAATATTGAGCCACAATATTATTCAAGCCCATAAATATTAAATAATCCCACTACATAATTAATATTGCACTATCCATCTTAACCCATATTACGTCAATATGACTCCGGTTATTATTTCCCGTGTTTAAGATTATCTAGCCCATTAATTAATTCAAGCCCTTTGAAATAACTTTTCGTTAATTAATATCTTTTGTCCTTGGTTAAGGAACGGTTCAACATTATTATCCATACCAGGAAACTAGTTCCACTTGCAAGATTTGGTATGATAAAGCTTATGAACCTCCCAAGGGGGGCAAATCGAACAAGCGCATTTTGCACACGCGATTCTCCGTATTAAATCTTAGCAATCACATGTGACCAATAATATTGCCCAAGATAAAAAGTATTGAATCTCGTTGATTCTCTACCCATGATAAGTCAAAGCAATAGTTACCAAACACACGTGATCCTATTTAAGGAACGAAGATTAAGAAATAACGAACCACCGAGGTCTATTCTTCCTTGTTGAGTTTCAAGAATTTGTCCTCCTGTAGGTCCTATTCAGTGCATCAGTCATGCACTAGTGTAATCTCTTGGTCAGGACAAGCCAATCCGAGCCTTACACTTCAACCTTTCACGATGGATTGTTCATTTCCGTCTTGGTCGTGAATGGTGTACTTTTAGTTACAATGGACTGTTAATTTAATCTTCTGTGATCTGGTATCACTAAATTAACTACAATGTAACACGTACTATTTATTGAACAGTTATGCAGTAAATATATGTAACATTCGATGATATTTAAAGCATCAATGATAAACAATTTATATAAGTAAATAAGTCCAAAATTTAGTTTTGATTATACAAAGTAAAATCATACTTTCCAGTATAATCCCAACAGGCCATTGGTATTAATAATTCAATCTCTTAAATTTTTTCATTTCAAATGTGCAGAACGGTAACAAAAAAAATTCAGCTTTCAACATGGCAAATGATTTTCTTCATCTTTTCAATTGGAAAGGGTAATATTTTTTCATTTTGTAACGGTAATATTTTTTTTTTATCTATAAATAGAGGTTATTATTTTTTATTTTTTACATCAATTTTTTACTATCTTCATCTATATTCTTCTCACTCATTCTCTCAATATGGATCATAATGCTTGGGTGCATTACTATAATTCTAATTTTGGAGAAAATGCTTCTTCTCAAAGTTTCAATATTCGTCCACAAAATTTCGAAATTCCAACTCAAAGTTCTAATATTCGTCATGAAAATTTCAACTTCTCAAATTTGGCAAATTCTCAAAATTTTCCAAATTCCCCAATTTTTCCAAATTCTCCAAATTTTCCGATTAATCTGATGATAGGTTCTTCTGGAGCTCCATTTTATCAATATTCTTCAATGCATCCCCCTCAGTCATATGGAATGTCTCCTTCAAACTCATCAAGAAGGACGAGCACAGACGGAGCGAGTACCGACAAAGAGTGTGAGACACCATCTTCAGAGAGATCATCTCAATTTCAAGCACAATTCTCTCCTCCAGGTGTGGGTGGCATTAATATTGGTGGGGCGTCGGAGTCCGATGAGAAGTTGCCAACAACATATACTGATGAAGAGAATAAATTGATAACAGAATGTTGGATCAATATTAGCACGGATTCAGTCAACTTCAAAAGGACTTGGTTGAGCACATATGGGCACGTTATGGAGAAAATTAACCAAATTATTTTAATTTAAAAAACAATATATTTGAGTGACAAATTTTACTACTATTAAATTTGTTCATAGTATAAAATAATAATTTATTATATAATTTATTTAAGTATAATTTGGGTGGTTTACTTTCACTTTAAGTATAATTTATTTATAATCCATAATACTGTCACTTAAGAGCCCGATTAGTAGCTTTGGTAGAAATCCCTACAAATTTAATGTATAGACTAATATAGTGAGTAGTACTCCTATAAAGTTGATTGGTAGTCTTGATTAAAAATTATGTCTAAAATATTATAAGCTGATTGGTAGGAATTAAAAAACTTGTGTAATTTTTATATATTGATTGATAGATAACATAAAACGGTTATAATAATTTGATATGACCAATTTACCCTTACCCCTTCCCCTTCCCTTATCTAAAAATTAGAAAACAATCAGAAATAATTTTTGAGAAATCGTTTTTGGTTCTTCATCGGGGGTTTTCGTCGAACGAAATCCTAGAAACGACGACGAGAATCAACGCATTTTCTCCTGGGCTTTTCGATTCTGTTGTTTCCAGGTGCATCCTTCTTCCTTTCTACTTGCGCAATTGTCGATTTGAGTGGTATAGGGTTTCCGATTTCATTTCGGTAGAATTTATTTGGTTGGTCCGATTACATCATTTTATTGTGTATTAGGTTTTGTGGTTTTTCGAATTGAGTTTAGGGTTGATATTCGTTCGATCTAATTATACCTTATATTCCGATTTTAAATACGACTTGTGATATTCGATCTTTATTTCATAATTTGGTTAAGTCTGATGAAATTCGATCCAAATTTTAACTTAGGATTTTTTGGTGATATTCGGATTTCAAATATGTATTGTGACGGTTGATTAGGGATGGCAATGGGTCGGGTTGGGTACTTAGAATATTCTTTTAAATGGGTCAAGTGGTTCGACTTTTTTTTTAAGCAGGGGTCTTATGGGCTAACCCGTTTTTAAATATTTTTATATATATATTTTTTATTTACAATTTAAGATTTTAATATCAATATATAATTTTAATTGAAATAACATATTATATTTTATATTGACCTAAAAATGTTTATAAAGTTGAATTGTTGTTATTTACATATTAATAAATATGAAAAAATGTAAAAATATATTGTATTTACATATATTTTAATTTTTAATAAATAAAACGCGGTATGTGAAGGGGGCACGGATCTCGAGTAATACCTGGACCGCCCATTTCATTACAGTCGGGCGGGTCCAACCCAAACAAAGTCTTGGTCGTATTTGGTCGAGGAGGGCCGGGTAATATTGCCATCCATACGGTTGATTTTGTTCTGTATGGACTTTAGGGTTTAATGGGTGATGAAGTTTATTGTTCTAGATAATTAGATTATTGAAATGGGACATCGAAACATCTGAATGAAATATTGCTGTGTGAGATTATTTATTTGTAAGTATCATTTTGCAGTTCATATGAGTTACATCCATTGTTGTACCCAGTGTAATGTTCATATGTATGTGTATTTTTTCAGTGTAGTATATATGTGTTTCATAAAGGCATACATTTTGTGAAATTATTTTAATGATTTTACTTTTGGTATTAGTTGGATTATGGAGGGTGATGGTAGCAGTATTTGCACTAACAGAGTGCGAAAGTCGGGTGGCACCCGAAGAACATGGAATCAAAAAGAGAAAGACATTTTGATGGCGAGTTAAAAGAACTTGTTGCATCAGGCTGTAGGAAAGGTGAGAACGGATTTAGACCCGGCTATGCAAATAAACTAGAAGAGAGGATGATGATTAGGCTCCCTGGTACTGATATTAGAGCAGCACCGCATATAAACTCTAAGATACAAACATGGAAGAAGCTCCATGGTTGCCTCCAGACTGCTCTCGGGGAGACCGGATGCGGGTTCAACACAGTTACTAAGATTCTCGATTGCTCTGATGAATCTTGGGCTAAAGTGTTGAAGGTACGGGTATTATGTTCTTATATTGTGTATCTTATTTTATTATTATTGTTTTCTATTGATTGTATTCATATTTATATGGTTACTGAAATTTGTACCAACATAACATAACATGTTTGTTTATTATAGAAAGACTCGTCTGTTGGTCCGATGCGGTACAAGCCATGGCCCTATTATGACGATTGGGCGGAGGTATTTGGGCTAATGGTGGAAATTCTGAGAACACTGTCAATACACTTTTTAAGGAGGATAATGAGAAGAAGAAGGCTGCAACCGCACCATTAGATAGCAATGTCATCCCTGATGGAGATGATTCTTGTGACATGGATGTGACGAGTGAGAGCCCGAGTGTTAGGAAAACAACCACGGTCCCTAAGTCCCTTAAGAGGAAGGCATCTTCTGTTGAAGGGACTAGTGAAAACAAAGAGCTCATTGAAGCAATTGGTGGTTTGTTTAAATGTTCTGATGAATGCCTTGAGAATATTGTCGATGTCATTGGGTACGAGGCAAAGCTAGCCATGAACCGAAATGAGGTCTACACCATTGTCGAAAGCATCGAAGGGCTATCAATGGATGAATGCCTCACTGCTACTGACATGCTTTGCATGAACACTCGTCGGCTTGATATGTTCATGGGACTTCCTGAAAGAGCTCGCTACTGTTACGTGCAGAAGTTGCTAGCTGGGGACTTCAGTGGTGGAAATGCATCGACAACCAATTGATCATATTGGAACCGATTACATTTTGAACTTCTACTATTACAGCTTTATGGTTTTTCTGAAAAACATACAATCGAATGACTCATCATCTATTTATGTGTTTGTATATTAATGTTTATTGGGAACCTGTTATTTTTTAAACTTTACTGATTCTCTGCTGATGGTATTGACAATGGGGTTTTGATATATTAGATTTTGGAATGTCTTTTGTAATTGGTAGGCATGGTATCTGCAATGGTATTAAAAATGTGGTTAGAATTTGAAATTGGGAATGTTTATGGATATTGGCAGTGAACTTCTAGTATTGCTATCAGTGATCCAAAGTTACTGATATATGGTTAGCATCTCAAATCGGGCCAAAATTGATTATATTATAACATGTTGCTTTGAAAATTGATACTTTTTTAGCATTTTCTTGTGAAATTACCCTATACATGATCAGTAGGAAATTTTTTCGTGTGGTCTACAAATTACCATATTCAAATGTCCTAATTTCAAAACATCCACCCGTAAATTCATGAATTAACCAAAACTCAGTAAGAGGCACTCTTTACTATTTTTTTTATATAATATAAATCTTAACTATCAAATTAAACAAATGGATTACATAAATTTACAAAGAGATTTCTAATTTTTTTTATTTAATATCTCATACCTAACACGTTCCCTCTTAATTTGACCTTTTTGTTATATATCTCATATCTAACACAATACTCTCCTATCTCATATAATGGAAAATTGAAATAAATTTTGCCACGTAAACTACACATTCATTAATACCAACAAATCTACTCTCTTTCTCCCATCCCCTGTTTTCCCCCTCGGAACGAACCGTTTCAAGGCGACGGTTCTCAAACTCATTGCCCATCCCCCCACACCCCCACACGCCGCCTACATACATCCCTTTCCTTATAATCAAGATTCGCATTTAACCGTCACCACAGTTGAATACAACCGGTGAAAACATGCCGAACTTAACATAAATACAACTTCAATCGTGCCAATCTTCGTCGACATCCATTATCCACCCGTTGTCAAGCTCGTCTGTTATACAAAAAGGTTAGTTCACTTCAGTTTTGTCTATCTATTGTAAAGCGAACAATAATGGACTGGGTTTTATGAAACTAGTAGAAATTCCCAAAATTGAATTGACGAGTTGTATTACCCACAACCCCTGGATTGTGAAATTTCGGTAGGATTATAGTTTTTGAAGTATACGAGTTGGATTTACATACATGCATATAGTTTGATTGAGGTATTTAGATTATTATTACCCGTACTTATATAATTTTGCAAATCATCCGATTCGCATGAATTGAACAATGTTTGTTACCTGGAAGATTGAAAATGGAGTTTATTTTTATCACGAGGTTGAAATGCATGTTAGAAAATAGTGCTTCTGTTGGGTTTTATTTGAGGAATCAAACACGGTTGCATATCTGCCAACATATGTTGTTGTTATTATGTGCTAACTGCAATTATGGTGGTCTTATTATGACATTTCAGATGGCATGTGTTAACCCGGAGGATTACTTCGATTCAAGACTAGGTTGTCGTGTCGATCTTCAAATAATTGGTGCCATAAAAGAGAAGTTGTCAAAAAAGAACATGGTTAAACTCAATAACTCATGCTTTGGAAATTTTATGAAATTGTTTGAAATGTTCCAGTTCCAAGGTCAATTATTATTACATCTGCTCTTTAAACAAGCCAAAGAACTTCGAGGAGACAAAATTATTTTTCATGTGAACAAGTCTGAAGCTGAATTCGGTCCCACAGAGTTTGCTTTGATTATTGGTTTAACGTTTGGTCCTAAGTACCCTCTCCCTCATAAATTTTCATTCTGCAAGAAATTATGGGGAGCTTCCGACCCAGAAAAATTGGTAATGCAAGACATCGAAGATGTATTTTATGATGTTAAAAACAGGGGGGATGGCGAAGTATGTCTCAAACTTGCACTTTTATTGTTATTGTATGGTGTTATATTACCGAAGGAGAAGACCTATAAACAAATTGATATGGAGTATGTACATTTGGTTGATAATCTTGACGAATTCAACAACTACCCATGGGGAACAATCGGTTATGATTTGCTCGTACGGGAATTAAGGAAATTCATGAATTACCCCTGGTTTCCAAAGAAAGGTTATGTCCTAAAGAAGCCATCTCGGAAACACATTAACCTATATGGTTTTACTTATGCCCTACAAATTTGGAGTTATGAAGCCATTCCATGCGTGGGAAATTATTGTGCGCTTAAATTTTTTGATGATGCCATCCCACGTATGCTTCGATGGGAAGTGACCCAGTTTTTTAGATTTGCGGAGTTAACCCTTAACTGTTTCCCGAGCCAATTGAAAGAAGGGGTCCAGGTTGGTATTGTGCTTTGTGTTTTCCATAATTGTGCATAATTCATGAATTTACATTTATTTGTTGTACTTTATAGTACTCCAAAGTAATATATTTTAACTCAAAATTGCAGTCCATTGTGCTGCGGAATTTAATTCCATCTAGCAAAGAGGAAAGTACGAGATTTTATAAGAATGTTCAGGGACTGAGTACTACAAGAAGTGCAAAGAGGATTAAACGCAAAAGGAATGATGCGGTCGACACTCCCAAACGAAGGAAGAAGAGGGGCATATTGCTAGAGAGGGCTTTGAAGTGAATTCTCACAAGAGTGAGCCGAATAAAATTGAAGATTCAATGAAGATAAACAACTTGATTTCTGATATTGGGAAATTGAATCATAAGCATAAGAAGATCGATATGAAGTTGGACCGCATTCTAGAAAATCAAAGGCTAATAATGGAGAGGTTGGGATGTTTTGAACGCGATGATGGGGTAAAATTGCTGGAGTTTGAGGATGCACGTGATGAAAATAGTTCTTATTGTCATGACGCATCAGAGGTACCTTCTATAACTATTATATTATGTATTATTGATTGTGTCACTTTCTCAGGTTATTTTTCAAAATATAGTTTGTATATAATTGTATCTTCTTGGTGGTGTTTTTAGATCGATGCTTATACCCCAAGTGAAGATAACATTGAGCATAACAATGTAGATATTGAGGATGGAGATCTTTGTTTTTTCAATCTTGTGTCGATTGAGATACATGTTGGGGCAGATTCTGCATTTAGAAAATGGTATACGAACTCGTCTACTCCACCGATTTTTGTGAGTGTTGGGGAATACTCGGAAACACACAGGGAGTGGTTCGAGCGGATTTGGAATCCTAGAGGATGGCTTTGTAGTGAGGTAAGTTAAAATTACTATGTGAAGATGTTGTAATAAATTTATGCTTGTTTAAAGAGTTATGATGAATTAGCATTTATATAATGAATTTGGGATCATTGTCGATTTTTTTTGTGCAGAATGTAGATGCACTAATGTACTTGGTGCTGTATAAATCTAAGAAATGGCCTAAACAATTCTCGCAAAATTGGACGGTCATCGACTTAATGTTTTGGGTAAGCTGTTTAACCTAGAACTATACTTAAATGGATCAATTTTTATATACTATAACTTGAATATGCAGGGTCACATTACTGGAGGTGTATACAACAATTGGAGCAAGACACCAAAAAATGATCGTGCACACTTTGATTGGGTAAAAGAAAAGTTAATCTCAGATTACGTGTTAGGAAATTACCCTATACACGGTCCTCGATTGCCTTGGTCACAAGCAAAAAGGGTGTTTGGTGTGTCGCATGTTAACAAAAACCATTGGGTGCTATACGAGATATGCATTGAAGAGAAGGTCATCATCGTTTACGACTCTCTTTCGGGAGGCTATAGGAGGGCAAATCCAAGACACTTGTCTGAGATACGGAAGGTAGCATCTCTAATGCCTAGCATCCAAAGGAGTTTGTTTCGAGATAATGAATAATGTAGTGAGAAGCCTAAAAGTTGGGAAGTAAAGACGTTTACAGATACCCCACAACAGAAAGATTCAGACTCATGTGACATACTTTGTATCAAGATGCTTGAATGCATTACATGTGGACGCTCTATCACTGAGATTGATCCGTTTAGGAGTGACGAGTATCGGAGGAGGTATTGTTATGAATTGTTTCGGGAAGAATTCATACAGTTGACTAGCTAGTAGACTTGGTTTTGGGTCATTTTACTATGCATTTTGTTGTTGTTATCAAACATTATGGTATTATTGATATTGTCGTTTATGTAAGAATATTGCCACATGGGAGGTTCCAGGTTGGCCGTTTTTTACATTAATTTTGTTGTTGCATGTAGTATGTGTTTGCATGATAATCCAAGAGAAACAACAATAAATAGTGGAAAGTTGACATTATAGTGATGACAAATAAACTAGAAATTCATGTCAAAACACACATGCAAACAAAATACAAACAAGTACAATAATCATGAAAGTAGAAACAACAAACACCCAAGCACATCAAATCAAAATAAAATGCATGCAAACCACACTTTTCACATCACACCATGCAGAACACCCATGCAAAATACCCTAAACGGCCGTAAAAAATGAGCCACTTTTCACATGTTCTTATTAAAATGAAACCACTTAATGGGGCTACACGATGCCTCATCCGATGCTTGAGAAGTGGGAGACGGGGGTTGAGAGGGATTTAGATTGACACTTGGCTTCGGACATCCAAAGTTCCTAGGAGGAAACCTTGGATGACCACTTCCGCTAGCACGCTGACGATTAGGTGGGGATTCCAACTCATTGAACAACCTTCTTGCAGTCTCGTGGTTTTTCCCAAGCATTGGTGATACAACCTCATCACTGGAGTCAGAAATGACGATGGTGGCCTTAGCACTATTTCTCCTCGTCTTAGTGTTGAATACATCGTCGGAAATCTCGATGACTTCAGTTGGAGCTTCAACAACGGGCTTCACGAACAACAGCCCCAAGTTGGTGAACAATGGCTCGGGTTTAGAGTAATAGGCACGAGCAAGTTTGTTGTTCTGAAAATTAAAGTAAAGTTTATATAACAAGATTGAATGGAGCAAAAAAAAATAACATGTTCTAAAGTTTAATTAACCTTAATTAAGAAGTGCCAAGTCGAATCGTCTCCATAGAGAATGTTCTCATCGGTGTCCCAATAAATTTGTGGATATGCAATCAAGTCAGTGAAAGTATCGAAACGTTCCTCAAGAAAGCGTCGATGTGTATCGGCTTCCTCCCATGACAAGCTCGTCCCAAATCTCTCGTTCACGGTCCCAATAGCGATTGCGATTGAATGGTAATTGAGCTCACCACGACCTCCCCAGTTACCTTGACTATGTTGCTCGACCATGGTGGAGACAAAACATCTATCCATTGCTTCGGTCCACTTCCATGAGTAGAAAATTATCTCTTGGGAGGGAATGTTTTTTAGAGACATGTTGATTGCTAGTTTACTGTGGCTTTGTAATTGAGAGTTGGAATAATATTGATACAAATGAATTATATATAGTGGCATTTTACATGTTGGAATCGGTCACAAGATGGCAAAGTTTACAAGATGATACATATAAAATTACAAAAAATTGTGATTAACTCATGCATGCATGCCTTGTATTCCATTTTAGGGACAACTTTGATTGACTCATGCATGGCTTTATCTTACAAAGTAAGATATAGGGTGGCAGAATTTTGTCTTCTTGCTATTGGAATGTAGTAATATGATAAGATTTCCAAGAATCTCCATGTTTTCATTATAATAGTAATTGGACTTGTAGAAAAGAGTCATGAATCGAAATTGTAGTAATCAATAAAGCCTGTAAATATATTCCAAAAGTAGCACCATATCACAATGAAACCACTTGTCCCAATAAAAAGAGTAATAAATAGGAAGAACACATTCAAACTTCACCTAATTACTAGAAATAGGAGCATGTGACCCCTACAAGTTCTCACATTGACCTCCCCAATAGCACACCTAGAAGCACCAACACAACACAAAAGAAGATAATAATAATAGACATAAAAATCCATAACAGATTATCACTCGGACGACCAACTGCATTCACAAGTTTAGTAGTAGTTGGAAATTTGTGCAGATGAATGTAATGTACTTGTATCAGTTACCTCCTCTGCTACACGAGACCTAAATTTGGCCTCATTTCTTTCTAAAGTGGATCCGGATGTATGGCATTTTGGTTTGTAGAAATCCTCAAACAAAAAAAAAAGTCCCTTGTGGCGGCCATTAGTAGGACAAACATAGTAATATCTACCCGGATGCAATGAAGCATGGCCTGCACATCTTAGGATCATCCGACCACTGCCGCATGAGCATTGCGATGGTAACGATGAATCTCCATCAGGTGGCATCTATAAATTATTTACAAAGAAGAAGTTATCGAATAAAATAAAAAACAACATGTCAATCATTATCATCAAATGCATTAAAACAAATAATCAGTTTACACAAATCCAATAAATCACAACTGAAAATTGTATTCCAAATTGTACAATCTCAAACTCAGCAAATATGTTTACATAAACAGTTGCTAGTGAAACAACTCACTAGTGCCTCCAAATATCATACATAGACTGTGCAAACTCTTCATGGAATAGATTAAACTCTGGGGATGACTCAATCGTATCAATAATGTCAGGTGGTTGAGAGTCAAGTTTGAAGTTTCATCTTCGTCAAGTAGTTGTTCAATTGGATCATCAGGCATTTCTTGGCGAATGAAGTTATGGAGTAGGAAACAAGCCATTATAAGCCTAACTTGAGTCTTTATTGGGAAGTATGATGGATTACTGAGGATTGGGAATCGTTTTTTTAAAACCCCAAAGGCACGTTCTATGACATTACGTGCTCTAGTGTGACGCATATTGAAATGTTCATGGGGGTTTGTAGGACAATCCAATCCCCACTCTTTCAAGTGATATCTGCAACCTCTATAAGGTACGAGAAATCCCTCAGAATTGGCATACCCATTGTCAGCCAGGTAGTAGTTCCCTAACATCAATTATAATAAGTTAAGTAGTGAAATTAAAACATAATTAAGTTGTATATAACTACAAAGAAGTTGAGGGTACCCTTTGGGACTTGCAGCCCATTAGGTTTAGTTACGGCATCTCGCAATACTCTAGCATCAGCTGCAGAACCTTCTCAACCAGGTAAAAAGTATACAGATCTCATTTCTGTATCACATACTCCTAGCACATTACTTAAGATTTTTCCCTTCCGAGTCCTAAAACGGGGCCTATCCTTAGGACTCACATGCACATCCACATATGTCTCATCTAGAGCACCTAGACAATCTTATTATATTCAAAAATAGATTTATCAAGATCAAAATTTTATGATTAATTAAAAGGTTACTGCGATAAATTATCAATTGGTACCTTTAACCATTTCCATCTTGGATCAGTTGAGTCATCAGGTACAGGTGTGGGAGTAACTAAGAAAATTGTGTGCAATTTCAAAAGCTCTTTCAAGACAAGGTTCACATAGTGTGACACAGTTTGACCCGATCTATGGTGATCAAATTTAATGACCCTTTGCTTTTTGACATGACCTAAAACTGACAAGAACATTGACACTTGTTCTTGGATGGTCATATACCTTTGGTGCCTTAGTCCTCTCAATTCACTCAATAAATAACATAATTTGGCAAAAGTGTTTTTACTAATACAAAGATTATCAAAACAGGAATCGGTACCAAATTCAAAATACAACCTCTTAAGCCGGCGTTTTGATCATGCATTCTACTTATCATAGAATAAGGTCGTGGAGCACGGCGACAAAGTTTATTTCTGTTCCTATGGTTGGTTTTGATAAGGTGTACTAAAATGAGGGTCAAAATTTTGTTGCGAAGTATTATCCGTTCTAGGATTAAAAAAATAAGAAGCTTTCTCATGGTTGAAGACAACATTGTTGGGAATCTGCATTGGGAGATTGAAAATTCTATAAAATCTATGTGTATATATATATATATACTGAATACCTAGCAAGGGCATATATATACTATAGATAGCAAGGGCATATGTATATTATTCATCAGTTTGGGCATATAAAAAAGAGTAGAGTGTACACAACCACACAAGGAGACAAACTCAGAGACTCGCATAAGAGTATGTATCAATTAAAATTCAAGAATCTACACAAAAGATGAACCCAACATTATTTATCGATTCAAATATGAACAACTTATTGCAAGGCAATCAATAACACAATCAATAACAAAATAAATTATAAACACAATGTAGAAGTTCACTATACAAACTCACAATACAAACTAACAAATAAACTTATAACCACAATTACAATTTTACTTTTCTACCACAAATAATACATTATACATAGACCTAGATTTCGGCATAATAATGAAAGATCGAAGCAAGGATTCAGTGAAATCATGCACTGATTTTGCCAAAAAAAAATCAATAACAATGAAAAACAAACATAACATGTAAAATCGAATGGCATGTTCTGAAATTGCACAACCATAGAGAATCTCAAGTTGTTTGCTTTTAAATCTCAGAAATAAAACTCCATTAATCAGTCAAAAATCTCAGGTTGTTCAAAAAACACCCAACAAATTCCATTTAGAAAAAAATGTAAAAGCGGGTATACCTTTTCTTCGAACGGGAATCGGCGAAAGCAAGAGATGCGAAACCGGCTTTAAATCGATTGCCCTAACACATCCATGTACAACACAAAAAAGGACAAACACATTAATCGCTTGTATGCAACACAGTGAAAATGGAATCAAAACCCTAATTATAAGTTTGTATAAACTCACAATGAAAGACTGAATCTAGGCAACAAATTTCTTCAAACAACGAACCCTGATGCAAAATCGTCACCTGAATACAAACAAGAAAACAAATCGTCAAAATTGAAATACATACAAAACACATCGTACAAATCGAAAAACTTCTACGGGGGAAAATGGAGACTACTACGAATAAATATGATGTTCATCTCTTGTTTCACGATTTCGCTAAGAACAAGATCTATTTTGATGGTAGATGAACGGCCTCGATGCCCAATTAATCGTGTAGGGTTTGGAGAGAAGAAGATTACGGGAGAAGGAATTGGAAAAGAGTGAATTTGATTTGTCTTTTTGTTTTATATATTCAGATAGTGAGGGTATTTTGGTCATTACACGATTACTGTAGAAGTCCCTCTAAATTAATACCACCAAGTTGGTGGTATTATTTACATGCCTGTGAACAGTGTTTGGACACATTATTAGCGGCGGGTCGGCCGAATTAAAAGCGGGTCGGACACATTATAATGTCATCTACCAATCAGCCAACAAAAATTATAGGTAGACCCTTTTAACCCCCATAAGGACCTACCAATCGGACCCTAAATAATCTACTAATTAACAAGTTTAGAATAGTTTGATACTATTATTGATTGGATTTACTGCTTTTAACATTTATTAGTGCGTTATTTGAAATATTATGAAGTTGAAGAAAATATTATTGTAACACTGATATGCATAATCCTTTGAAAAAATTAAGTGTCACAGGAAATGGATTGATGTAATGCAAATTGCAATGCAATCAAGAGAGACAAACCTGCAAAACGCAATAGCATCAGCAGTCACCATCCAGTGAGTGCACATAAATATAATTGGTCTCTGCTTTCAAACTCAACCTAGGAAGAAGGATCAGTTATTATAATATTATTATTATTATTGTTGATACTTCAAAATTTCAAATGCCAAATGTTTAGATACAAAAGGGAGAGCTTCATATTTATCTGCATTGACCTCAGGAATCAGCAACAGCACTCCATATAAAATTCTAAATTAGAAAACCCAAGACACATTAAATTATTGCCAAACATTTATCTTAAGATTTTTCAAGCTCTGTAATTCACAATTCAATCACACAACATTACATTGTTGTGGCCTTTCCACTTGAAAATGGATAGCAAAGTGCCTAACATGTTCAAATTTAATTTTTTAGTCAAACCTAAGTACGTGAATCATTAACATGCTAAAACTCAAATAAATAATATGAATATGGTAATATAATTCAATTAATAAGGACGAAGTGGAATAACTCAAAATTTAGAACACCACTACCTATGACGTAAGACCATGGGTTCAAGTCACTATTTTGATCAAGGGATTGCAAACGGGCGGGTATGGGATGGGTTTGGCCAATATTAAGACCTGCCGGGTCCAACCCTCCCAGCCCCATTTGATTTTTTACTTTTTTTAAATTTAATTTTAAATTATAAAATATTTTATTGACATTAAATAATTCAAATTTAAACGAATATTTACTTAAAATAACACTTAATATTCATCCAATGCTTAAAAATAACATATATAATTTATATACTCACAAATTTAAACACATTAATTCAAATATAAATTTATATAAATGTATAAATACATAAAATAATATTAATGTTGAGGCACGTCCTAATGCGGGTTAGCGAGGTGGGTTTTATAAAAATCATGACCCGCCCGGACCTGCTTGATCGGGTCCAAACCCACCCCCAAGTGGGCGGGTTCAATGCTTGTCAAGGTTTGAACCGTAGCATTTTGTCATCCATATTACGACCTTTAAAAAAAAAAAAATTTCGACCGCATTTATCACATGTCGTTGAGTTTTAAAGTAGGGTTGCACAACAGGAAGACCTAGTGGAGTTGTCCAACGTACAGGTTGGATTTCTGAAGCAATAAGCTGTTAAACAAAAATAATATTTAGTTTATGAAAACTCGTTAACTTATAGTAGACTATCAAAATATTTTCAATAAACGCAAACCTTAACACAGCCACCAAGCCAATCCATTATTCCAGGTGCAGCTTGAAATAACTCCACAAGGGCGGCTAGTGCCACCTATTCATTTCCAAAAACACCACGGTCAGAAAAAGAGACGTTTCCTTTAATAATGACAAAGTCTAGTATGAAAATTTTCATACATGAAAAATTTTTAATTTATAATCAAATTCTGTAATTAGTGAAGGAAAAATAAAATTGAGTGGTTTAGATGATTGATTTATGATGGTTCACCCGGTCAGAATTTAATTTAGGGAGTGTTTTTAGATGAATTTAGACAATTTTAAATTTTCATAAATAAAAATTTTCCCAATAGACCTACTCATTAAAGATAGAGATTAAGTTTTTTATAGTCCTGTAACTTTGCATTGTTTTGAAATTGGTCCCGTATGTTTTGACTTTTTGATTTTGGTCCTGTAAATTTTTAAATTTTTTGAAATTGGTCTTTTCACCTGCTATAGCATGTCACCAATCAGGTAACAAACATCTATGTAATTATTTTATTTTTTATTTTAATTTTGAAATACCACCTAAACTTTTTTAATCCTAATAATTTTATGTCGGGATTTTTTGCGTGTTTTTTTAGGCAGGAATAGTGATTTTCTGCGTATTTTGATTTATTTTTTTATTTTTTTTATCAGTTTAGATCCAATAAACTGACCTGATTTGCTATTATGATTAAAAAAGTTCAAGTGACTCTTCGAAATTAAAGGGAATAACAAAATAATTACATATGTAGTGATTACATGCTTGATAACCTGTTGTAGCAGGTGAAAAGGACCATGACCAATTTCAAAAAATTTGGAAACTTACAGGACCAATTTCAAAAATTTTAAAAACTTACAGGACCAAAATCAAAAAGTCAAAACGTACGGGACCAAATTCAAAATGAAGCAAAGTTACAGGACTACAAAAAATTTAATCCCTTAAAGATATGTCAAACTCAGAAGATACCACGATTATTGATGCTTGAGAATATAACTTATGGCACCCCATATTTAAAATCTAAACCTCTAGGACTTCAAATCCTATGAAATTCTACTCTATAATACGCCTATTTTACTTTTTTCAAACCCAATTTATAATACACAGCAATCATCTATTGACATTTTAATTATTAACATCCGAAAGCAACACTCTTTCTCTTCCTTTTTCATATACTTTAAAACACATCAACCATTACACAACATTTAATCATTTCTAAATTACTTTTTACAATATAATAATCTCATTATCACCCACTTCTTCAAAATCCTACCCTAGCAAATCCTACAAAATCCACACCCTCAAACATACACAATCTTAAATACACGTTGAACTATTCATAAAATCTATATAATGGATTTCAAATCTGCAAATCCATAAACAAACACACCCTTGCAGTAATCTGAGGACGGAGAGCAATTAGAGAAAGGGTAACAACCTAACAGATGTACGAAACCTATATTTTTCCTTCGATTTTAATAATTCTCCAACTCACATTAGATTAGCAGCATAACAGAATGCACTGAAGAGAAGCCTGTCCTCATCGAATTGACCCTTCTCCTCCAATCTTTTTTACAAGTTTCCTATCTATATACCGAAGTCATCACTGTCTGTTTTTACAAGTTTACTATCCACCTGAAAACTTTCTAAAATTTAAGGTTCCTAAACTCCATAAAGTGTCTTGAAACTTGTGGAATATGAAACGATATTTTTAAAACCAACACACTTTATAAAGCAATTTGGGGAAAGGAAAACCTACCTGAGTGATTAAGAGTTTGGCTAGCAAAGCATTTGGATCGGTTTCAGGATCCTCCTCACTATCTCTTATCATAAAGTTTAAGACTATCATGTTGGAATACTCCAAGCTAAGTCATTCTCAGATGTAAAGCTTCTTGATAAATTGAGCATGTCTGGTAAGGATTTATGGGCAAGAAAATTCTACATTATTGTAGGAGGAAGACAAATATAAAAAATGGAAGTTAGTGGATACGGATTTGTTAATTAAAGGTGCTCATAATTCCGAAACCAAAGAGGAAGCTAATAAAGTGCAGAAGATACGATTTTTGTCAAAGCTTTATTTTGTTATAGTGAATCAGTAAATTAGAAAACCGACCTTGGGTTCATCATCCCCAGACTTAAGCATGTAAATCTAAAATTGAAGCCAAGGCTTGATAACGAGGGATATGGAAACAATCCTTCAATTTCCAATGTTTGTTATTATCGATTTAGTTTCTCTCTGACCCGGTAAAAAATGAAGGCCTGCAGTCTCATATCCCATTTTAGGTGGATTTTGTATACCACCTTCCATGTAGTATTTGTAATACTAAGAATTCCTTTCAAAATCCCTTCAAATCCCATACCACTAAACAAACAAGCTCTTGGGGAACAATGTGAAAAACTTACAGAGAGCTTTAGTTCTATGTCACATCTTTGTGAATGCCTCTCTTGATTGATTTTCTTCACCTTCCTCACACTCCATTTCCACTTTTTTACTTCCTTCGCATCATCCGAGAGTAGCTCAGGCATTGAAATCTACAATGTGTATCAATTTATTAACATTACGTACAAAAGTTATTAATTAAGTAATGTAACCGTAAATATCACCCATTCATCTCCTCTCCCTCACCCCCAACACCCCCAACACACACGCAAAAAAAAATAAATCAACTAGGTACTGTTTGAAAAGATTTTTATAAGTAAAATATCTATAATATCGTCATCAAAAAGAAATAAGTGAGATTGAAGTGCACTTACATATTCACAATTTACCAGGCGCCCAAATGTTCTCCACCACACATAAGATACGTTTATTTACTCTCCACTTAGTGTTTCCTAATGTATCAAGTGCCTGCAACAATTTATTAATACTGTCAAACATATTTAATAAGACAAAGAAAACATCAAGCAACAAGTTCTAGTTTTACTTTTTCTTGATCGGGCCAATAGTGACTCGAATGCATAACCTCACGGCATAGGTATTGGTGCTCTAACCAATTGAGTTATTCCACTTTTTAACAAGTTCTAGATTTGCAAGGAAGAGTGTTCACACAAAATTTACTAGAATCAAGCAAGAACAATCCAAGGAAATTGCTGGCCTCAATCTGTTCAGACCGAGTACCATGAATTTAAAGTTATACACTTAGAGTATGTTTGATTTGAGATCTGAAAGTCGGATTTGGGATTTCGAAAATCTAAATACTGTTCTACTTTGGGATTTTAGAATAAAGTTTTTTTAACCCAATGCATGTAACTATTAATTCTATTTTTACACCAAACCCTACAATGGCTCATCAATGCAAATATGGTTGTTCTATTCCCACTCTTATTTTATTTATCACTTTTCACGCCTTTTATTCTTGCTTTTACAACTTCAGATAAAACACACATCATTACAAAATATCATTCAATTATTGCAGTTACAATCAACAAAAATATAATTATACAACATCACACACTTTTACACATCAATTTTACATAAAAATTAAATCCTACACAACTTAAAACTCAAAACAAACAGACATCATTATTATTTATCAGGATTTTGAAATCCACTAAATCCCAAATCAAGCACACCCTTGATTTGTCAATTTCGTAGTCGAAATGTGTTAATGATATGAAAGCAATACTAAAAATGAAATTTATTCCAGCTCTCACTTCATACACTTTCTGCATTTGTTTTGCCGTATTGTTGCTGTAGTGAACCATGAGTGCATTAAGTATGAAGGCAAAAACAGATGTCCACCTTTGTCTTAACTGAAGGATGTCCAAGATAATAGAAATGAGAGTCTTGAACCAAGGAGACTGATACTACATCTGTAAATAAAGGTTTTGATACCATGTATCTACATGTATTTCAATGTCATGTTTCTGTCTTTTTAACTTAACTCTAACTATATTTTAGACAGACTAGCAGCAAGTATATACAAATTGCATTTCACTTGAGGAGTAAAATACCCTTTCCATTTTCTCGGTGGTACGAACATCGGCACATAAGGAACTGTCATATGTCTTATCTGCACAAGACACAACATCAGAGATCTCAACAAATTACCGAAGACCAATTAATCTTAAGAAAAGAAATAAAAAAAATATATAATTGTCTAAAAGCCCATTACAAAGATTTCAAACAGTAGTATAGCAATAAATCAAGATAACACCAAGCATTTTCATAAAGCAAGGACATATAGAATGATGGATGCTTATTTCTTTCTCAATTGCAATCCCAATTTTCGGGCAGATGTGCACCCACTTATCCTCCTTTCCCCATCACCATCAGCCCCATCATTTTGTGCATCACAATGACAGCCATTTTATCCGCAGGCAAAGCATCGATAAAAGGCGCACATGCCGCCTTATTCTTCTTCGACATCACCTTATTCTGCTCCTTCTCAATCGCTTCTCTCAGAGGCTGAAACCACCCCAACATTAATTTCTTAAAACAAGGCAAATTTGGCGCCAACTTCCTCTCACACATTGTAGAACGATAAGAATTGTGATGAAAGATGAATAAGCATGATTGAATTGAAGATTAGAATCTATGTTTGTTACAAGAGGGTTTAAACTGAATGAATGAAAAAGTAAATCTAAAAATACAGAGAGGGTCCTATTTATATTTTGCGGTATAACTAAAGGTATTAGTTATACAACAGAACAGTATTAGTTTGAAAATTAATAAGACTTTATTTGACTATATCTTTACACCCCCCCCCCTCAAAATGGGGAGTGTATGTTGAGCAACCCCATTTTGGACTTGAGATTGTTGAAGATGGTTGGTGATAAAGGCTTTGTCAAAGCATCTGCAAGATTTTCTGAGGTTGGTATTTGAATCAGTTTGATGACTCCTTCTTTGATCTTGTCTCTAGTGAAATGCATGTCAATTTGAATGTGTTTAGACTTCTCATGGAGAACTGGATTATGGGCTATTCCATAAGCAGATTTGCTGTCAGTATAAATGAGGGCAGGTTGAGGGTGATGGATCTTCAAGTCCTTCAAGATATAGATAATCCATTGGAGCTCACAAGTTGTAGCACAAAGAGCCCTATATTCTGCTTCGGCTGATGATCTGCTCACTGTTGATTGTTTCTTGGACTTCCAGGATATGAGTGAATTTCCTAAGTAAATAGCAAAGCCAGTGATACTTCTTCAGGTCTGGTCACACCTAGCCCAATCCGAATCTGAAAAAGCATGAAGTTTGAAAGTATTGTTAGTAGGATAGAATATACTTTGACCAATTGTGGACTTCAAATACCTGAGGAGTCTGTGGACAGCAGAAAGATGGAATTGATTTGGATTACTCATGTACTGACTGAGTGTTTGAACAGTGTATGATATATCTGGCCTTGTGATGGTGAGATATAAAAGCTTACCAACTATCCTCCTGTAGGCAGAAGGATCTTCAAGAAGTGGTGCTTCTGTGTGAGTATGTTTTGGATCCATTGGAGTTGTGCAAGGTTTACTAGCTAACAAACCACAATCATTGATGAGATCTAATACATATTTTCTCTGGCAAAGTTGTATGCCAGAATTGTTTCTTGCCACTTCAATTCCCAACATATATTTCAAATTCCCCAAGTCTTTAATTGTAAACTTCTCATGTAAATGAGCTTTAGTACTAAGAATTTCACCTAACATATCACCAGTTATGATAATATCATCCACATAACATACTAAAACAGTAAAAGAAGATGTGGTGGTTTTTGTGAATAGTGAAGTGTCAGCTTTAGACTGAATATAACCAAAAGCAATCAATGTTTCAGAGAGTTTGTTAAACCATTGTCTTGAGGCTTGTTTAAGGCCATAAAGACTTTTGTTAAGTTTGCAAACTCTATCATCTCCAGAAGAACATTAACCAGGGGGAGGGATCATATATACTTCCTCATCTAGATCTCCATGTAAAAAAGCTGTATTTACATCACATTGATGTATAAACCAATTCTTAGCTATAGCAAGGGAAAGAAGGATTCTCACAGTGGTTATTTTGGCAACTGGTGAGAAGGTGTCAAAATAATCAATGCCCTCCTCTTGTGTGTAACCCTTGGCTACCAATCTGGCCTTATACCTTTCTATTGTGCCATCTGAGTGGTATTTGACTTTGAAAACCCACTTGCACCCAATAGTATTTTTGCCCTGTGGCAAATGAACAAAAGACCAAGTGTTTGTCTTTTCTAGTGCCTCAATTTCTTTGTTCATAGCAGCCACCCAATTTTTATTTTGTACTGCTTGTTTATAAGTTTTAGGTTCAGTTATCTGAGAAATTGAAGCAGTAAATGCTTTGTGTGTAGTGGACAACATGTCAGTTGAAATGTAGTCAGAAATGGGGTATTTAATAGAGAAGTTTGCCTTTTTGAGTGTATGATCAAGAGATTGGGGCAAATTGGTTTTGTAAACACCAAGATAGGCAGGTGTATGTTTTACCCTGTCTGATCTTCTTAAACCATCATGCAAAAGATCAGCAGATGAGTCACCAGGTGGTGAAGCAACAGTATGAGTATCATACTGTATAATATTATCATCATGTATAGCAGAATGGATGTCAATGAGTGACTCATCTATAGAATTACCAAGACTGTTACCAGGGGAAACAATAACAGGAGTAAGGCAGATTCAGCATATTGAAAAGAATCAGTTTCAGTAGAAGGAATGACTGATGAATTGAACTCAGAAAGAAGTTGCTGAACTATTTTGTCTGTAGAAATCTTATCTGAATAAGGATAAATTGTTTCATAAAACTTTACATTTCTAGAAATGAAAACTTTTCCAGTTGATATGTCAAAACACTTATATCCTTTTGTGCCAAAAGAATATCCCAGAAAAACACACTTAGTGGACCTTGGATCAAATTTACCCCTATGAGCAGATAGGGTACTAGCAAAGCATAAACAACCAAATTTTTTCATATAAGAATAATCTGGTGGCTTTTTGTATAAGATTTCAAAAGGAGACTTACCTTTTAAAACTTCAGAAGGAATTCTATTGATGATGTGAACAGCAGTCTGGATGCAAAAACTCCAGAATCTGAGAGGCAGACATGATTGAAATAGGAGAGCCCTAGCAACCTGAAGAAGGTGTTGGTGCTTTCTCTCTACAATCCCATTCTGTTGGGGAGTTTCAATACATGATGTCTGATGAACAATGCCCAATTTATGATAAAATTCATGTAATAAGAATTCAGTCCCATTGTCACTCCTTAAAATTTTAACTTTTGTATTGAATTGAGTGTGAACCATATTGACAAAATTCTCAAGAGAAACTTTCACATCACTTTTTGCTTTTAACAAATATACCCAAGTACATCTACTAAAATCATCTACAATTGTTAAGAAAAATTTACTGCCATGTACAGAATTTATGGAGAAAGGGCCCCATACATCACAATGTATGAGATCAAACAAAGCAGAAGTAAGAGTATTGCTAACTGGGAAAGAAGACTTCTTCTGTTTTGCAAGAGGACAGATATCACAAACAACAGGATTCTTATTCATTTGTTTTGACATGCTAGGTAAATTTGAAATTTGCAACAATTTCTTATCAAAAATATGTCCTAATCTTGAATGCCACAAAGTATGATCTAAAGAATGAACACTAGAAGCAAAACTAACTGGATTATACTTGATGCAATACAGCCCCCCATGTTACTCAGCAGTACCAATCACCCTCTTGGTGTTGATGTCCTGCAAAATACAGTGTGAGGGCAAGAAGCTAACAGTGCAATGTGAGTTGTTAGTCAAATGAGAAATAGAGAGCAGATTGAAAGTGAATTCAGGGACATACAAAACATTTTGCAAAGTCAAATGCTCATTTAATATAACATTTCCAGTGAAGGTAGCAATAGCAATAGCATTTTTTGGTAATTTAATTTTGATATTAGAAGGTTCTGGCACTGTAGAAAACATGGCCAAATCACATATCATATGGTCAGTTGCCCCAGTGTCCAAGATCCAACTATATTTGTCAGATGATGAAATATGAAAACAAGAATGAACATTACCTGAGTCAATACCTGAGACCTCTTGAAGATGACCACCAGTGTTAGCAAAAGCACCAGCCACAGTGTGAGGAGTCTCAGTGCCCTTTTTCAGATTGGCAAAGTGTAAAAACTGATCAAACATTTCTTGGGTGATCAAAGGAGACAGGAACTTCATCATTCTTGATCAAAACATTAGTATCATTCTTGACCAAAGCATTAGCATTAGCAGTTGGAGCATTCCTAGGCCCTCTAGGACCTTTCCATCCAGGGGGATACCCTATTATCTGAAAACAACGGTCTACTGTGTGACCAGGGGCATCACAGTGTGTGCATTTCATCGGCTTCTTCTTGTCCTTATAGAACTTCGCATTTCTAACCATCATTGCAATAGACTCGCCCTGGGAGCTAGGTTTATCACACTTAAGAGCCCGTTGAGACTCTTCTTGCACAAGAACAGAAAATACTTTTGACAAAGTATAAGTAGAGGATTGCATCAAAATGTGACTCCTAATTGCCGAATAGCTATCATCTAAACCAACCAAGAATTTGATAATGGCATCCTTTTCTTGAGTTTTGGCTAAAATCTTGAGCAATTCACAAGTACATTGAACCATCGCACCACAATTACAGATTAATGCAGATCTATAACTCAACCACTCATCCCAAATAGATTTGAAGTTATTATAGTAAACAACCATTGAGTGACTACCCTTAGAAATAGCACTAAGAGATTTCTCTAACTCATAAACTCGAGTATCGTCAGACTTCGCATACCTGACATGAAGTTCATCCCAAACCTCTTTCGCAGATGTGAAATATTCCAATGTGCGTTTGATATCGGGCTTGATGGAGTTAAGTATCCACATCAGAACGAGGTCGTTTGCGCGAATCCACGCAGCACGAATCACCAGATCCTCTTCAGCTGGAGGAACCAAGGAACCATCGATCAAGGGGCTTTATTCTTGACACTGAGTGCGCGTTTGACGGCATGGCTCCAGGACCCAAAATTAGTGCCATCAAGAGGTTCAAGAACGATGGCAACCGCCGGGTTATCTTGCGGATGCAGGGCCAACGGAGACAAAAGGATTCTCTGAAGGATTAAGAGAAACACCATGGAACGCCATTTTATCTCGAAGAATATGAAAAACCAAGAGGACGATATAGAATCGACAAAATCGATATAAAATCGATAAGAACAAGAAAACAATTCGTGATAGACACGAAAAGAGCCAAGAAATCGATCAAGATGATCGATTGAGCAGCGGAAGAACAGGATCAATCGAAATCGATAAAAAATCGATTCGATTCCAGAAAAAAAAACCTAAGTGTATCAACAATATCCGAATGTGAAATCAATCGGAATAACTGATACCATGTAGAACAATAAGAATTGTGATGAAAGATGAAATAAGCATGATTGAATTGAAGATTAGAATCTGTGAGAGGGTTTAAACTGAATGAATGAAAAAGTAAATCTAAAAATACAGAGAGGGTCCTATTTATATTTTGCGGTATAACTAAAGGTATTAGTTATACAACAGAACAGTATTAGTTTGAAAATAATAAGACTTTATTTGACTATATCTTTACACACATCTCTCTTTCCAATTCTCTATACTCCTCCACCATAATCTCCCACGCCTCTGTTTCTGCTTTCACCTGCCTCCTTCTTAGTAAATAGTATTTTCGCCTCTATATTTCTTGAAACTCTATTTTGACCCCATTACTGTTCTTGCTCCTAAACAGCAAACTTTTCATGAAAAGGGACGAAATCCAGGGTGGGTCCTGAATGAAAACCCTGTCGCTGGATTCTTTCATCAGATTCGAGGGGTACCCAATTGGGGTTACTTGTAAATTCGATAATTTATGGGCGTTTTCTGGGAAATTGACGTGGGTAGAGTCTGATATGGGGGTGGGAGAAGAGGGGGCGAAATGTGGAGGGAAGGGAGTTTTAGGGTTTGAGGGAAAGAAGAAGAAGAGAGTTGCGGGTTTTGTGAAACAGTGGGAATTTCAGGAGTTGACATGGGAATGAAGCTCGGTTTCTTCTGGGGTTTCCATAATGGAGGTGGGGGTTGGTTCAATTGAAGCTATGGAGCTCTGGAAAAATGGAGCTATAGAGGGACTTCAAAAACCTCCCAAAAAAGACCCCATTGGTTAAGACATGCAGATGTTTTTTTTTTATGACTTTTAACTCTTGTGCAAAATTTATATTCCCTCCGTCTCAAACTTAATTTCCACGTGCTCGCATTTTTAAAACAAAAAAGTGATAAAAGTGGTAAAGTATTGGGGTAGAAAGAATTATTTATTAGTATTTTATGCGATAAAGTGATGGGTAGTTGGGGTTAAAAAGAGTTGTTTATTAATATTTTATGTGATAAAGTAATAAAATATATATTTTCATTTAAGAAAAGTGGAAATCAAGTATGGAACGCCCGAAACGGAAAATGTGGAAATCAAGTGTGGGACGGAGGGAGTATTTCATTTGAAAAAAAATAAACAATCATTATCCATTTACATTTTTTCAAGTTTATTTTTAGTCGCCTTATATGGAAATTATGATGTGTTTTGCTTACAACTTAACAAACAAGATGTGTGATGTGTCGAGCACAGTGTATACATATCGAACACAGGTTGATAGTAATTTAGAGAGTTAAGATAGAGGTGCTATGTTGGAAATTTGTGTGTCCTTTTATTAACTTCAATGGGTCTATTTATAAAAGTTGACAAGTGTCTACCTTGACAAGTATGTGTTGCCCTTTTCTTGCTAAACAAGTATACATGTGATAATGACAAGTGTCTGAGAGGACTCCCCTATTCGACATCTGTCTTTGTCTGTAGTTGAAAACTCCGACTTGTCATCCAGGTGCTAGGTGTTTGGCATGTTACACGCCCTCATGGCTGGTAATGTGTGCTAGGTTTCGAGGGGCCAGGTGCTCGCCTCGGAGGGGCGTCCATGATCTCGCCCTATCTGGTCTCGAGTTACTTGCCTCGTGCTCGCCTGGGATGGAGAGACCGACCACTAATTTCCGGGCGAGCACGTTTGTTTCCTTGGATGATCTTGGGGCTGAGTTGTGTTCGTCTAGGACTCTTCAAATGACTAGCAAGTTCAGTTCAGATAACATTGTTATATTATTGTGTTCACCTCCTGCTCGGTGGCCTCCTGCTCGTCCCCTGGGCCTGGCTGTGGTTCCTCTCTCGTGCTCGCCTACCGTGGCGAGCACGTGCTCTATTCCTGGGCGAACCCCTGCTGATGTTGGTGTGCTCATGTATGATGTGGACAATGTTGGGGAATAGGATGCCCGGATCTATTCGAGTTGCAATTAAATATATATTTAAATTATTTAATTATTACTAGCAAGAATTAATCATATATTAATTCAAATAACAATTAAATACCAACAACATCATGCGTACAATTAATTTCACATAAATTCATAGACATGCGGAATCTAGGAGTTTACGAGAAACATACCTCTTGGAGTGACAACCGTTGAGACGTTGGATCAACGTAAAATCCTTCTCAAGTATGCCACACGTCCTTGTCCGAAATCCGTTGGAGGATTCTTACGAACAATTTTAACAAAGGAGAAACAAAAAATATATTCCACCACCTTTGTGGATTTTTAATTTTTCCAAGACTGGAATTGTGTAGGGGATGGAAAATTCATCATCTATTTATAGACTATGGGGTAGGCGAAATTTGTACCCAATTAGGGTTTATTGAAAATTTATTTGTATCTTCCCAAGATACAATCTTAAATATATCTCATATATTCTATTTTCCATAAATAATAACAAAAGATATATACCCCAAATCTTTAGCATATTTTCGAAAAGAATTAATGACTCTCCACTACAAAGTTTCTAACAAAAAGACTCTAAGGTACAAAGTATCTTTAAAGTGACTCTAAGATATAATTTGTACCAAAAATATCTCTTATCTCATTTTTGTATGTATTCATAATTTTATTTTTTTGTGTTGACCAAGTACACATTTTGGGAAAGTATATATTATTTTGGGAAAGTGCAGATTCAAAATACAAATTTTATAAAATCTGAAATTTAAATTAAATTATATAAAAAAATTGCAACTAATAAAAAGTGGAATAAAAAAGACGAAAGTGCAGAAAATTAAAAAAACTGCACTCCAAAATTGGCCTAGTAGTGCAAAAAAAAAAAAAATTGCACTCGAAAATGCATCAGAAGTACAAAAACGTGTCAGAAGTGCAGAAAACGGACATAAGGTCAACTTAGACTTTTTAACCATATTTTTGTACATTATAGTCAAAATAAAGTTACTTTGTATCTTAGAGTCACTTGTGGAGTGTCTCTGTACCTTTGAGTCACTCCCCCAATCATTATTTGGGGATAATCAAACCGATTTAATGGCCGATCAATAGGTTTAATACAGTTTTGAAAATACTAGTTTAAAATTAATTAATAAATAATAATGAAAAAATGGTTCAACTGGTTTTCTTGTTTTTCCGACTCAACAATAAAAATCATTGTTTCGGATAATCAAATCGATTTCATGGCTGGTCCTCAGTTCAATTCGATTATGAAAACAATGATTTAAATTATAAAATTCTTGCTTAAAACGGTAAAGCTATTAATCCTTCCTTGTTAAATTTTAGTATTAGATATTAACTTTTTATTTTTTACTGAACAACTATTAGATGTTTTCATGAATCAATATTAGATGGCTCTCCTGAATCTGAACTAGTATATTAGGTGATTATTAAATAAAAATATTTTTATTTTTCTGAGAAGACTAAAACTCAGGGATGATGTAATGGAGAAAGTATACTCTAAATCAACCTCTAGAATGTTTGTCATCTATTTTATGAACGCTAGATATTTGTGTAATTAATGGGATTAAAATACCCCTTATAATTTGTTAATGAATTTTTATTTTTTAAAAGTATACTATACACAATAAATACATGTTATTATAGAGATACTAATAAAGGAGCGGTTGAGCAAAGGCCACAGTATGCTATCTATCCATTCCAATCCAAGTTATAAAAAAAAAAAAAAAAAAAAGGAGGGAGGTAGAAAACGATGATGGCGTTGTCCTCTTCAAGAATCATGAGTTGCAGTTGCAAAGATGAAGTATACGTGGCGGCAATGCCATTGCGAGCTTCTAAGGGCCCCGCCAAATTCCTGTTTTCAACAGCCTACTCTCTCAATATCTGGGAATTCCACCATTTCATCGTCATAATCAAACCTGTACTCATTCATTCATTCATCTTTTTCCTTGTGATTTATCATAACTAAATTAATTCCTTATATGAGATCATGTATTATATATAGCAGGCAGACGGAGAGGGAGAGGCGGTAGTTTACGATTTTCAGCCTCGTGATCCTGAAAACATATGGGTGGCTCTTGCTGCCTTGTCAGGTCGAAATGTACCTGGTAATACCTTTCAGTATAGTTAGTAATACATTTCACTTTGTATTTATAGGAGAGGATTACTTCATTTTCATTTATCGCCTTCTATCTTATCAGACAGATATATAGTTCTCTCTACAACAAACTCTGATTCTCAATTCGAGCTTTCCTATTCTTTCTTCATCAAATTCTACAACAATACAATACAATGCATTCTCTCGTCTAAATTACTCAATATTTAATGATTTGCAGGAGTGATTCTATCGAGAAAACTGGTGGGGAAGCAGGTTCCGAGAAGAAAATGTTGGTTGATTGGGTATGCCAAAGAAAACGCAAGTGCATCAAAATTCAACAATAACTGGGATACTCATCTCAGGATAGGCCACCATGATTGTCGACATTATTCTCAAGGTATATATTTTCATAATCCATCTTATCTTCCATATAAATTCCCATTGCTTTAATCTAAATCCCATCTTGTTTTTGCAAGGCCTTGTGGAATGCTTAACGGGTAAAGAAGTCGTATTGGAGCATCTCACGCGTAACATGCTCTAGAAATTCATCCACGAAATTCACATTCTATTTCTACAACATTTCGCCTTAAACTTGTACAGACCACAGACACTGAATTATTCAAGTCCAGTCATGTGATTTGAGCAAACAACAATTTGTTCAAAGACTGATGAACACACAGTAAGCTCAAACAATATCTACGCAGCGGGTTGGTTGGTTGCTTGCTTGTAGCTAGAATCATAATCATACTCCCACCATTATGTTTTAAGTTGCACATTCACTGTTTGGAATTTAAATCAAAATGGTTCCATAACTTTGCACATTTATTGAAAATGTCCCGTATATATCACATGTTTCAATTTAGTCTCGTATGTATTCAATTTGTGCCGATTTAGTCCCGTACTGCCGGAGGTCGACCAATATCATCCAAAACGACGTCGTTTTAGACGCGTGGCCGTCACGCACCCCTAATTTTCGCCGGAAAATGCTGAGCCCGATCAAAATTAGGGACGCGTGTATCACACGCCCAAAAAACGACGTCATTTTGGAGTAGTTTGACCGGTCTCCGGCGATTTGAGACTAAATCGGCACAAATTGAAAACATATGAGACTAAATCGGCACAAATTGAAAACATACGGGACTAAATTGAAACATGTGATATATACGGAACCTTTTCAATAAAGGTGCAAAGTTACGGGACCATTTTGATTTAAATCCCTTCACTGTTTTGTTTGTGTTTTAGCGGGAGAGTTCTGTTTTAATATTTGAAATGGTAAAAAAAAATTTAAAGTGGGGTAGTCTTACTCTCATCTATCCTACGCCTCCTTAAAAGCCACTTTATAATTTCATATACTAATAAATAATTTGTTCGCTAAAACACGAGTCAAACAGTAAATGATCAATCTAAAACAGGATGGAGGGAGTATATCTTAACTGTATACGGTATTTCAGTCTAGCCACACACTCTTGTGAATTTTTAAATATGTGACCTTGTTCTCTTAAGATCACTCTGTTTTTATGTCTTTCGGCCTCATGCATTTTGGATCAATATTGCTCTTTATTATATATACAGACACCATGAAATAGAGTAATGCTCCAACAATTACTACAGAAATTCAGACAGTTGCATGCACATACCCATACTAATTTCTTAAAAAACACATATTATAATTTCTTAACAGAAAATCTAATAACATCAAGAGAATAATATTATGTCACACAGTCATTATTAATATTATATCTTCATCTATGCTCATTACACTGTCATCAATGTCAAAAATGAATATGAACATTTCTCTTTTCCCTTTTTTAGTTGGTTCTTTGAGCAATAGTGAAAGCAGTAAATGGAATGAGAGATATAAACTATGATGCAGCATATAAATGTAATACCTTAATTCTGTATTTCTGTTGGCCATGCCACTAGAATGTTGATAGACCAAACAAATATACACACATATGTATGTTTGTTTCGTGATTCACCTGGATGGAGTTAGGATTCACGATCCACGTCTCATACTAGTTCGTCATTTTCAAATCTATTTTTAAATCCATTCCCATAAACTATATATATATACACACAACGATTCTCATAGAATTCAATACAATTGTATCACCACTTTTTCTTCGATCCACTGTCACTTTCTCCTACTTTTCTCTCCTCAATACAATATAATACTACAGCATCAATCGCTAACAAACTTTTGCTATTCAACAGAATTTTTTCAAATCCATAACATTTCAAAATCATTAGCTAAATAACATAGCCTAATATACAAAGTAGTGAAGTAGGAAACAAAATTAGACAAAACTTACCTCCCCTTACTCTATTCATTTGATCAAACAGGTAGTGTGCATAAGTGCATTGATGATGTGTTTCACATGAGAATTGCGTATCTCAAACTGTCCCTAACCATGAGATGAGTGAGCTCCGACGTCTGGGGCAGCTCCGCCGACACCCAAACCCCATCGGGGCCGTTTATATTAGGTGGGTGGGAGTGGGACGATGATAAGCACGAGAAGAGAGACCACAGGAAAGAAGCCCCGTTGTGCCACCGCGATGGCGGCGTTGCTGCGGCGGCGGTAGCAATTGTCTCATCGGCGACGCGGGAGGCCTTCTTTTTGGTGTTGAAGAGGATGGCCTCCATTATTCTCATTAGTGAAGTGGAGAAATGTAGTGCTTAATTATCAACGACAAAAATTAAAAAATTAGGGCGTATTATTATCGTTGATGGTTCGTCTCTTTTCTACTTTTGATTGGGACCCACTGACCAATAAACAGGGGAGGCTCCCTTGGCCTTCACCCACCTAAGCTGGCATACGAGACACACACGTCAATGTTAACACTTGTCAATTCTACTAATTATTCCTATAAAAAAAAAGAATTAAAATTAAATAAAAATTAATCTCTCATTAATCAAGTCTTCACTTATTTTAATATATTTATCTAAATCATTAAATTTAATTTATTTTATATTTTATATATAATTAAATGCTATAAATTTAAAATAAAATTTATAGCACGAAACAAGTATACAAGTCTATAGTATAGAAGTTATTGTCAACAAATTACTAGTTGAAACATGACATGAGAATGGAGGGATCGATGGAAAAAGAGAGAAATTTCAGGAAAACCAATGGAAATTGAATTTTTTATCCTTATCAAGAAATTGAAGAAAAATTTGAAGTTGGGATGAAAAAAATACATATTTATGTATGCACTTAGTGTATCGTGTGTTGTGGGCATATGACGAGAGGTCGGGCCCGACCTGGAAAGAAACAGAGGAGGACCAGACCACATTTTACACAAGTATAACATCTCGTAGAAAGGATGGAAACGAAGGCATGCCAAGTTACCCAGTATCGACACCGACGCAGACCTCGCCAGGTCGGTCAATCGACACTAAAAGACGAAAGCATTAATGGGGATGGGACCCGTGGCAGGCGAGCAGCCCCAGGGACCTTACCTAAGAATGACTTTAATTAGAGATGTGTCAGTAAAAGACGAAAATGATGAGTAGTTATGAGTAGATAGACGGCTAAATCCCTGCAAATCCAGATTGGCCTCGGGCGACGTCCCAGCGAGGTGCGCGAGCTCTTAAATACCTCGAACAACCTCCTAGCGACCTCCGACCTGGGTCACATCAATCATGTAGATTTAATGTTTGGCGAGCTATAATTGCTACTTGTCCTTGTAAATCGGGAGAGTGAGCTCCACTCTCCCAAACCTTATAAATATGGGTCATTTATGACCATGAAAGAGAGAAAAATCAATACCTTACCAAACCTCTTGTAAATTTATTGCTCAAACTCTTACACTCTCAAGCAATCATATAACATAAATACCATCTACTTTACACATTTATTGTTTGTGTCACTAAGATCACTAAGCCACATCTTAACCCATAATCCTCATATTTTAGTGCACAACAATCGATTATTTAGAAGGAGGGTAATTTTTAAGAAATATCGAGCTAAATTCTTAGTGTTTTTTTCATTGAGTATTCTCACTTAATCTTCGATACAAACTCATCTCATACACCCAAATCTCTCAAAAAATCACTCAACCATGTCTCAAGCAACTCTCATCACCAAGAGGAAAGCCTTTTAGGTGTCATGTCGCTCCGTGGAGTTAGGGTTAGGTCTGCCTTTTTAAGAATTTAAGAAGGCCAGAGGACCCACCACCGAGGTTGCTCAAAAGCTCGAATGCAGATCCGCACCCTAAAGAAATCGACGGTTATTATGAGTTACGCCAAGGCAGGCCAAAGTGCAGATCCCAGATGGCGACCTACGCCATAACCTGAACCGGAAGGCCCAAAGCACGAGCAAGGGCCAAAGGCGCGAGGAATCCCGCCGAGAGCCTCGCCAGAGAAAATGATCCGCAGGGACCTCGCCACGAGGAGCCTCGCGATGAGGGATCTCGCCGCGAGGGAAGCCAAGAGGTCAACTCCCGTGGAACCCAACATACTCCAATCTATCGACGTAACCCTAACGAGGGGCCAAATCCCATCCACAGGCGTCTGTTCTCAGAGGGTTTCAATGACGGACACCGAGGTTGCGGACCTCGGCGAGACCAACCTGCACCATCCCAAAGGCGTAATGTGCTAAACCGAAGAGATCATTTTCAGGGTCGGTGGCCCAAGCCGGACCCAGATAACGAGTGTCGGCGAAAGATCGGCTCGAACGAAGTCCTTCACCTCGTAGGGTGGAAAGAACCCCTTCACCCTGCAGACGTCATCGAACCTCACCCCACCGACAGGAAAGAAATTCTCCACCTCGCCGTCATCTTGGCGAGGTCGTAGAACAGAACGATTCTCCGCAGATGGCCGCCATCCTCCAGAATATCAAGGATCTCCAAGAACAATTAACAAACAAGGGAGGAGAACCTCTCACCACGAAGATTCCCGTCTCGCCGTTATCACCCACGGTCATGCTCGCTCCTGTCCAAATCAAAATCAATGTCAACTCCATCACCCAATATAACGGCAGGACCGATCCGATAAATCACGTGAGCAAATACACGTCCTACATGAACTCCATGGGCGCGAATGATGCCACTCAATGCCGTCTTTTCCCGCTCACTCTAGGCGACCAAGCTTACCGATGGTTCAACTCCTTACCCCCGACGTCCATAGAGTCTTTCCACCAGATGGCTCAATTGTTCCTCCTCACTTTTTGCCTCGTGACCCCAAGACAAGGAACAAAGCAGTGTTTGGCAAACATCTATCAGTTTGAGGAGGAGTCAGACCGGGCATATATTGATCGAATAGACCAGCTCATTATGGAGGGCGAGCCGCTGGGTGACGAAGCCAAGGTGTTAGGAATAGTGCATGAGTTGAAAAAGGGAATGAAAATCTGGAAAATGATGAACAAGGATTATCCATTGAGCTATGCCGATTTCCGATACCGGGTAGGGGTTATGATCACCAATGCCGAGATACTGGCATCAAGATTGGGCGAGCAGCGACAAAGCGAGGTGAAGGTCGAAGTCAAGAAGCCTGACCCAAAACCCGAGAAGCCTTACAGGATGCCCGGGTCCACGAGCTACCGACCTCCAGGAACTTTCAAGCCAATTGATAACCCTCTAGAGGTGAAACTCCTGGAAAAACTAACCATGAATGCAGCTCGGGTGTTCCAGGAGATCAGGGGCAAGCAGCATATCCCACCACCCAAAGAGATGTACCAGGACCTTTCCAGACTCAACCCGAGAAAATTTGTGATTACCACAACTCCATTGGACATGACACCGAACAATGTCGCGACCGCAAGGAGCTTTGAGAGATCAGACGAGGAAGGAAGTTAGAGAACTTCGTCCAAGCCCAAGGCAAAAGAAGAAACCATGACCGGCCACCGCCAGGAAACCAGCTCGACCAAGGAAAGCAAGGTCCACAGATCCCAGTGGAAGCGGAGAACAGGGTCATCCATATGATCTGCCCTACTGGGGGGACCCTTGGGGGATTCCTCCCAGCGACCTCCCTGTCTAACCGACGCCAGAAGGTCGAGATGCGAGCTCTCGACAATGCCGTGCTGAGTTGCCTTCCAATCAACACCATCGCCCAAAGTCAGAAGCAACTCACCTTCACCGAGGAGGACAAAGATGGGGTGGTGTTTCCAAATTGGGACCCACTCGTGATCTCGGCCAGAATAATGGGGGCTCTAGTTCATCGCGTCATGATCGATAATGGGGCTTTCTGCAACATCCTTTTCAAAAGACTGGACACCTTTCGCGATTTCCACTCCTACGTCGAGCCTTGTGAGGTCGGAATTCGGGGTTTCGGGAACCAGCCTGTTGAGGCCTATGGGATGATCCGCCTATCTGTCGAGATCACATCAACCTTGGACATTAAAATGAAGGCAACGAGGCAGCTAAACTTTGTAATCATTGATGCTCCATCAAATTTCAATGCTTTCTTCGGCAGGCCTTTCGAACATGAGTTCGGGGCTGCCTCCTCGTCCTACTTTTATTGTATTAAGTTTCCCGGACCTGACGGGAAGATTGGCACCATCAAGGGTGACCAGATTGCGGCAATAAAATGTTTAACTTACACTTGTGTCGATTTAAATTCTGCTTTTTATTTTGATAGAAAATCCGAGATGGGGCTAAGTTGAACGAGCCGAACTCCACCTCGGAAAGAGAAAAAAAGTAATGAAATGAAGATAGATAGTGTAGTAAAAACAAATGTAACACCTATGGAAGTTGACATCACAGCTAGAGAGAAGCCTTCACGAGATTTACCAGATTTGGAACCTCGCCTAGGTTTCGAACCAATGGAGGTCGACTCCGAACAGCTAGAATTCAACCTCGATCCTAGAACGGGGAGAAATGGTCAACGAGCAACACCGATCGAAGAGCTCGAAACAATCCCAGTCGACCTTGATCGGCCAGAACTAAGTGTGATCATCGGAACACGAATTCCCAGCGACCTGCGAGAACAACTGATAAATTTCCTAAGCAGAATCTAGACATATTCGCATGGTCACATGAGGACATGGTCGGCATCGACCCCGAGGTCGCATGCCACAAACTGAACATCGATCCGACGAAGAGGCCAGTGTCCCAGAAAAGAAGGAAGTTTGGTCTGGAAAAGTACGCAGCCCTAGCCGAGGAAGTAAAGAAACTGCTAGATAACAAGTTGATCGAGCAAGCAGATCAGCCGCAGTGGGTGGCCAATGCAGTGCTAGTAAAAAAAGTAAACAACTCTTGGCGACTATGCATTGACTTCACCGACCTCAATGAGGCCTGCCCGAAGGATTACTTTCCAATGCAGCACATCGATCACCTTATAGATAGCACCGCTGGGCACGAGATGATGACGTTCATGGATGCGTTCACCGGGTATCACCAGATCGCCATGGACAAAAATGATCAGCAACACACATCTTTTCTGACAGAGAAAAATGTGTATTGTTGGAAGAGGATGCCATTTGGTCTGAAGAACGCAGGGGCAACCTACTAGCGTTTGGTAAACCGAATGTTCGTCGACGAGATTGGAAAGACCATGGAGGTATACATCGACGACATTGTGGTGAAAAGTGAGAAGAAGGATGACCATCTGTGCCACCTCACCCGGACCTTTGACATCTTGAGAAAATACAACATGCGCCTAAATCCCAAGAAATGCAGTTTCGGGGTTGGTTCGGGAAAGTTCCTGGGCCATATCATCAGTCAGCGGGGTATCGAAGTTAACCCTACAAAGATCAAAGCCATCATGGACATGAAACCACCTCGCAACGTGAAAGAAGTCCAAAGATTGACCGGTTGTCTCGCAGCTCTCAACAGATTCGTATCCAGAATGGGGGATAAGTGCAAGCCTTTTTTCGAAGCCATGAAAAAAAGGAAAGTTCTCATGGACCCCATAATGCCAAGCCGCGTTTCTGAAGCTCAAAGTGTACCTCTCCGACCCCCAGGTCTTGGCAAAACACATACCAGGCGAGAAGTTATTTCTGTACCTCGCGGCCTCGGAATCCGCTCTCAGCGCGGTGTTAGTGCGAGCAGAAGGACAATACCATTTTCCTATATAATTCGTCAGTCAGACTTTGAATGATGCCGAGCTCAAGTGCCCGCCGCTCGAGAAGCTCGCCTATGCCTTGATTATGAGCGTCCGGAAGCTTCGACAATATTTTTTCGATCACCAAATAGAAGTCCTAACAAACATGCCACTGAGGAAGGTTTTGCACCGACCTGATACAGTCGGAAGATTGTTGAAATGGTCCATTGAGTTAGGATAGTTCGGGATCACCTTCTCACCCCGAACTGCGATCAAGGCTCAAGTCCTCGCCGACTTTCTCACCGAGCTCACCTTTCCAGAAAAGACACCGGAGGAGGCCGACATCCCATGGACATTACACGTCGAAGGCTCTTTGAAGAGCACCTGAGCAGGGGTTGGAGTGGTCCTAATCAGTCCCGAACGACAATCCTTCACCACGGCTGTAAGTTTTGATTTTCATGCCACAAACAACGAAGCAGAGTATGAGGCCTTGATAAATGGCCTGGAAATGGCGATGGCCATTGGTGTGCGAAAATTGAAAGTTTACAAATGATTCCTGGGGTTGGTCGTATGCGGATGTCGGAGAATATGAAGCACGGGGTGAACAAATTATGAAATACCAGCATAGCGAAGAGCCTCATCGAAAAGTTCGAGGAGGTGCAAATAGAGTTGATACCTCGAGCAGAAAACACACAGGCAGATGCACTATCTCACTTGGCCATGTCGGAAGGCGCCGCAGATATGGACAACATAGCAGTTACTAAACTCAACACTCCTCAAAGAAAGTAAGGCATCACCGACATAAAGGAAATAACTTGGACGAACCAAGAGAGTCCATCAAACATTCATAGGGAAGTCCTTCAGATCGCGACCCCGGAAAACAATTAGATGACCGAAGTCAGAGACTACATCGAGAAAGGGATACTGCCAGAGGATAGGGTCGCCGCTCGCGGATTACAACAGAGCAGCGAGGTACGCCATCATCGATGAACAACTTTATAAGCGAAGTTTCTCTTTGCCACTTTTGAAATCGTCACCCGGAAGAACGCCAAGTGATCTGAAGGAAATCCACGAAGGAGATTGTGGAAATCATATCAGAAGCGCTCTCGTCTACAAGACGATCAGACAAGGCTATTATTGGCTAACTTTAAGGAAAGATGCGATTGCATATGCAAAGAAGTGCCAGCAATGCCAGTTTTTCGCCCCGATGATTAAGCGAGCTCCGGAGGAGCTCACATCAATCTACAGCCCATGGCCTTTTCATGGGTGGGGAATCGACCGATCGGTCTGTTCCCAAAAGCCCTGTGTAGTTCGGACGCTTGCAAAGTGGTCGCAGTAGACTATTTCACCAAATGGGCGGAAGCAGAACCTTTGGCGACCATTACCCAGGAGAAAATCATTCGATTTATATGGAAAAACATCATTTGTCGTTTTGGCTTACCACAAGCAATCGTCACAGATAATGGGAAGCAATTCGATGGTTTCGAGATCGATGCCTTTTTCGCAAAGTGGAAAATCGCAAAGTTGTTCTCCACCCCCTATCACCCCCAAATCCAATGGGGGGGTTGAAGCTGTGAACAAAATAATCAAACACACCCTGAAAACTCAACTCATTGAGTCAAAGGGATTGTGGGCTTTCAAGCTTCCAAGCATCCTATGGTCATATAAGACCACTTGCCGAAATTCAAATGGCGAAACACCTTTTGCTATGGCTTCCGGGACGGAGGCAGTCATACCAGCCGAGGTCGTGGTCAGAAGCCATCGAACATCACTGACGCAAATACAGAGGACAACGATCAAGCCATATCTCCCAACCTCGACCTCTCAAAAAAAAAAGATTGGAAGCCAACTTAAGAAACATAAACTACAAACAAAAGTCGGGAAAAATACTACAACTCAAAAGCAAAAATCCGAAGATTCAAGGTCGGCTACCTGCGTCTTAAAAAGGATCCTCAAGGCCCGAGAAAGGAGTTTTCGGTCCAACTTGGGAGGGACCCATGAAGATTTCAAATGCCTCCCAAATGGGGCTTACCAACTCGAGGACTTGGAGGGCATTCTGCGATGTATCCGTGTGGAACGCGACCTACCAAGAAGTTCTACCAATAACTATGAGTTGTAAAATCCAGATCGATTGTATATTTCTCTATGAGTTATGACTTATAGCACAAACTTGCTCCACCTTTTTACATTTACGAACTTGAGGGACTGGTCCCCGACCTCTCAAGAGTTCGATCAGAAATAGATTCGCAAATGAAAAAATCTAAGTTAGCTAAGAACACATGAAGAACAAGAACACATGAAGGCTAGTATGTCGATACCCGCCTAAGTCTAAGCCAAGAACACATGAAGGCTAATGTCGATACCCAGAGTTACCCCCTAAGTCTAAAGGCTAAGCCAAGAACACATTAAGGCTAGTATAGATATGTCGATACCCAGTCCTAAGCTTCGGCTTAAGCTAAGAACACATGAAGCCTAGTATGTCGATACCCTATCTGGTTCCGGGCCTCTGGTCAGCAATCAAGCCCAAACAATCAATATCAATTAATGATCTTTTATCATTATTATTTATTACCCAGGCTCTCAGGAAGGCAAAATATACGGATTCACCGACGACAAAGTATTGGAAAGAAACAAACAAGCATTCAAACCAGGAAGCGAGAAAGATAGGAATAAAAAGGAACTGCGATTTCATTAATGAACGCCCAAAGGCAGCGAAGTCCTACGCCCCTTGGGCAAACACTTACACACCCCAAAGGGCAACCTAAATAGCTGATAAGAAAACCCCGAAGGGCGATTACAAAGGGTGCCCGAAGGCATTTGACATACTTGTTGGGATTATACTGGAAAGTATGCTTTTACTTTGTATAATCAGACTGAATTTCGGACTTATTTACTGAAATAAATTGTTTATCACTGATGCTGTAAATATCATCGAATGTTACATATATTTACTGCATAACTGTTCAGTAAATAGTACGTGTTACATTGTAGTTAATTTAGTGATACTAGACCACAAAAGATTAAATTAACAGTTCCTTGTAACCAAAAGTACACCATTCACGACCTAGATGGAAATGAACAATCCATCGTGAAAGGTTGAAGTGTAAGGCTCAGATTGACTTGTCTTGACCAAGAGATTACACTAGTGCAAGTCCAAATTAATGAAGAGGATTCCTGAGGAGGACAAATTCTTTAACCGAACTAGGAAGAATTAGACCTCAGTGGTTTGTTATTTCTTAATCTTAGTCCCTTAAATATGATTGCGTGTGGTTAGTAACTATTCCTTTGACTTTTACGGTAGAGAATCAAGGAGATTCAATACTTTATATCTTGGGCAATATTATTGGTCACATGCGATTGCTAAGATTTATATACGGAGAATCGTGTGCAAGCACGCTTGTTCGACGGCCCCCTTGGGAGGTTCATAAGTCTTATCATACCAAATCTTGCAAGTGGAACTAGTTTCCGGTATGAATAATAATGTTGAACCGTTCCTTTACCAAGGATAAAAGATATTAATTAATGGAAAGCTATTTCAGTGGCTTGAATTAATTAATGGGCTAGATAATCTTAAACACGGAAATAATAAGCGGGAGCCATATTGATCGTAATATGGGTTAAGATGGATAGTGCAATATTAATTATGTAGTGGGATTAATTAATATTTATGGGCTTGAATAATATTGTGGCTCAATATTGATAATTCAAGATCCATTGGAAGGTCCAATCTTAATTCTCCTAAAGGCCCCTCAAGTAGCCCAACATAAAGTCCAATAAATCAAAAAAAAATGTGTTTAAAAATAAAATAAATATTTGTTGCTATTTTTTCCTCATTTTTCGAAAATCATAAATAAAAGAGGGAGAAAGATTTTCTTTGAATTTTGTTATGTAATGAAGATATGTATTCTTGGAATACAAGATTATCTCATTAAATTCAAGAAATCTCCCACTTGGTTATTTATGGTGAGATTTTCGAAAATTTTCAAAGAATAAGGGAAATAAAGATTTTCTTGATTTTCTTGAAAAGATATTATGGAAGATATGTATTCTTGCAATACAGGTATATCTCATAAATTCAAGAAGATCCAAATCTTGGAATCTTGATCCTTATTTTTTCAAAAATTCCCATAACAAGAGGAGTTGGGATTTTTGTGGAATATTTTAATTATGGAGAAAAGAATATATATGAGATATATTCAAGATTTCTTGAAGATCAAGAAAAAGATTTTCCCATCTTATTCAGGCACAAAATTTCGACCAACACTCCTCTATAAATAGGGGATGAATGTTTCATTCCCAGCGGAACATGAAAATTGGTTTTTGGCAAAATATCAGCGTCGATAAAATATCAAATTTTTTGAAACGTCGACAGATTGTGTATTTTTGAAAAACGTCAATTGTGAGTGTACAATTCCATGTGCTGGAAAAATTAGTAAATCCACAAAGGTGGTGCAACAAATTTTATTTTCCCTTTTGTTAATTGTTCGCGAGCTTCCTTCCACCGGATTGTCGAGCAAGGACTAGGGAATACTTGGGAAGGACTTTTGGTGTGTTTTCATAGACGAGACCATTGTCATTCCAAGAACTAAGTTCACGTAAACTCGTAGTAATTCCGCATGCGTAGGATTTACGTGAACTGTTTATATGCATGATTTGTTGTTGAATTATTATTTGAATTAATATGGGTTAATTCATGCTAGTAATAATTGTTAGAATTAAATTTGTATTTAAATATTCATCCCGAATAGATCGGGCAATTAATTCCCAACAACAATCGGTATCGAGCCTCGGTTTAAGACTCTGAATTTTAAATTGTAATTTAATTCGCTGTCATTAAATTTGAAATTGGATAGTAGAATTGCTAGATCTTTTTGCAGGTATCCAATTGTCATGGAATTTAATGTGTTTATTTATACATGCATATAAATTGTGGTTTTTTAATTCGATTCGTTTGAATTCGTTTTGCCTCGTGAGAAAATCCACGAGTAGATTAGAATTTGTTTGATTTTGATCAATGTAATAGACTAGTCTAGATTCAGTTTATTTATTTTTTGTAAATAAATTGTAACCGATCGTAAACGGAGGCGAGTTTAAGAATTAAAAGATGATCCTCGGAACCCGCGAGTAGCAAAGGTGCGGGCGAACGTGATAAAGGAGGCACGCGCCGACGCGGACGCTACGGAAGCGCCAAGGCAGTACGGGCGCGAGGCTTATACGAAGCGACGACGGGATCCGCCATGCGGAGGACGGATGCGGATCGAAGGGCACGTCAAGATAAGCACGCGGGCGCAAGGAGGGTGACGGGCGGGCGGTTGCCGAGCGAGCGACACAGGGGCGACGCAAGGAGGCCGAGGCGACGCGGACGACGTGGAGACGAGGGTGACGGTGCGGGTACATTTCGGGCGCCAAGACGAAAAGCGCCTCGACACGGCCGGAGAGGCATGGGCACTCCCACTTCGGCCGTCGATGACGTTGCTTGACAAGGCATTTTTTTAAAGACGGTCAAGTGGGAGCTTTTCGAGACGAACGATGAAGGCTATGAAGACGATTTCTCAAGATCAAGACATGACAAAATTAACCATGACAATTGGATAAATGTGCCCAATATGTTTAATTTTTTGTCTTGATGTTTATGCATTATTTTATGCTTATTTAAATTGTGTTTAAATTTGCGATGCATGAGAAAATGTTTTGAAAAATCTCACTTTCGAAAATTACTAAGTATGTTTAAACAATTAATTGAAAATTTTATTTCGGATTATTGACCTCCATGATTTATTTATTTATTTGTGAATTCTTTTGGAGAAATTCCCCTCACGGGACGGTTAAAAGATAGCTTTCACATGAATAAATTCCAAACGGATGATTGTGGATTATTACTAGTGGCGACGATGACCCTCCCCACGAGGCTCGTTCAAAGCGAAATAATAATTATGTATTTAGGTATAAAATTGATATGCATATACTTCCCCGAAGTCCCTGTCAATTTTATATTGGTCAAGTGGGAGCCAACTATTAATCTGGATATTAAAGGTTTGTAACTGTTCTTGTTTGTAACCTGCTTGAATGTGTTTAAATAATGACCCACCCCACGTGGCTTATTTAAACTGTTTTGAGATGTTGGCTGATGCATGTTCATATTTTTTTGAGATTTTAATATGAAACATGTGATCGAATTTTGTGATATATTTGTGCTTATGTATATTATTATTTATTTCAGTTCAGCATGTCGCAACCTTTTAATCCACTGTTCAATATACTTAAAGACAATTTGCTCACTGGTGAAAACTTTGTTGATTGGAGTCATAAACTTACTATTGTCCTCACTGCACAAAGTCATAACTGGGTTCTCACTACACTTAAACCAGAAAAGCCAAATGACGAGTCAACTAAATCGGTTAAGAAAGAGTTTGCTGACTGGGAGCGTTCCAACGAAATGACAAAGTGTACCATCTTGGCTTCAATGTCGGATGTGTTGCAACACCAACACCGAAGCGTTGAGATTTGCAGACATCATGACTAGTCTTAAAGCGATGTTTCAACATCGTAAGCAGGTGTGGCTCGTCAAATCACCATGAGGGACTTGCTCTCTATGAAAATGGTGGAGGGAACGCCCAAAGGGGAGCACGTTCTCGGATGATGGCTCACCTTAACAAACTTGAGGTACTTGGCGCCGAATACGACATCGAGATCCAAATCGATTTCGTGCTCCATTCTCTGCCGAAAAGTTTTGAACAGTTCAGGTTGAACTATCAAATAAATAATCAAAAGTTCTCGATGCCTGATCTATTGCAAGCTTTGGTCTCGGCGAGAGGCGATATTGGGGCAAAAGAGCCAAGCCTTGGTGGCAAATGGACCTTCTTCTTCTTCTAGGCCAAGGGGTGGTAAGAACAAGAGAAAGGACAAGAGCCAAGCAAGTGAAGCAAGTGAACTCAAGTGTTGCCAAAGGCAAATAAAAAGGTGAAGGAGGAGGTGGAGGAGCAAGCAAGCCGGTAATGGGAAGTACACTGTTCCAATCCCAAAAGGAATGGAAAAAAGGTAATTCTCAAGCTTAGTTGTTGAAACTTGATGCCTCCCATTTATGGGGACATTGGAGATCATGTTTGTTTCACTTTTTTGGGGTTTCCGGAATCCCAAAATGAATGGAAAGAAAGGTAATTCTCAGATGTATTTTTACGTTCGAATTTTAGAAAGTTGATTTGGTTTCTAAACTTTACCTTGATGGTGGACTTTTTGATAAAGTTGTTACCATTTCTCTTTATGATAAATTTATCGTCATCATGGTGAATCAGGATTAATCGTGCACACCATCATGTTTGTTTAACACATCAATCAAGTTTCCTAAAAGAAAAACATTCATCGACGTGGTTTCAAATTGGGACATATTAATCCAAAGAGGATCCAAAGGTTGGTGAAAGACGGAGTGAGATCCTCAGTTGAACCAATTCTAACCGAATCATGTTTTGACCAAGAGGGCATTCGAGCCAAGGGAATAGAGAGCCAAAGAAGTGTTAGAAATCGGGAGAAGTGCATGTGTGGTCAATGTTTGAAGAGAGGAGTTTTAATTTTAAAGATTGATGACTACTTTTGCGGTTATATTTTTTAGAAATAAATTTGAGATTTGAGAAATTCAAAGAATTTAAGGCTTTAAACTTTACCTTGATGGATGATAGGCTTATCACAAGGTTCATCAAAACGAGACACGAACTTTTCTTGAAACGATTAGATCAATGATGTGCAGATTCCAAGAAAGGAAACAACGACTTACCTTTCGTGACAAATGGAATCCATCTATATGAGACACATGAAAATGTGTCCGACCTAAGACACAAGGAAGCGAAATTGGAGATAGATAAGGTTGTTTATGAAAGGAACAAAAGGGTGTATGTTCTATGGTCCCAAAGATCAAAAGGTGGTAATAAGCACCCACTTTAGATTTTTGGAGGAAGACTATATGAACGAAAAGAAGACCCGTGAGATTACCTTATGAGTGAGCTAAGGGGCTAACCTCATTATAATGCATAAGATGACATACCAAACGACACACATTTACACAACCGTCATAGTGGGAGGGTTGTAAGACGACCAGAGAGATTCCGGGGATATCCGGACTTGATTCCGGACAAAGGCGAATCCGGCATGGACATATGATGATATCAAAGTTTTCTTGGCAAAAGGCAATGAAAAGAACATTGGATGGCGGGAGCTAGTCGAACCACTTTAAAAACAAGTGGGTATACAAGATAAATAGGGGTATCGGAAAAGAAACCTTCGAGATAGAATGTTGGTTTATCAATCGACTATAGAAACCTTTTCACCTGTAGCAATGCTCAAGTCCATCCCCATCTCTCGATTCACACATGACATCTCGATTTTGAAATCTGGCAAATGGATGTCAAGGACTTTTTTTCCAATCTTGATGAAGAAATCTATAGAACCCCCGAAAAACTATCATGAAGTCCATTTATGGACTCAAGCACATTCGAGCTTGGAACCTTCAATGTTTTTGCTTTCATTTGGGAAGTCTGTAGCCATGATCAATGGACGAGTGAACCAATGAAAATAAAGCATATGGGTTTGACTCAACCATCGTGTGGTTGAATTGGTATTGGTATTCTTAGTACTATACATAAGCGACGATATTCTCGCTCATCGGGAACGATGTAAAGGTGAAGGAACGTAAGGGCATGACTTTCAAAACCTTTGATAGAAGGACTTGGATGGATCCTTGGGATCAAGATATGATCTAAGAAAATATTTGCTTAGGGGCAAGCTTCATACATAGATTTTCTTGAAAATTCAAAGGAACCAAGAAAGTCCACGAGTGGAATCCATCTAACAAGGAAATGTTCCCTAAGACACAAAGGAGATAGATGACATGAAAAGAAATCTTAGGTCGGAAGCCTTATGAAATCGTTAAGAGAGGATATCTTTGCGCGTTGAATGGTGGCAAGATATCAAAGTAACCCGGGGAAAGAAGAACATTGGATGAGGATAATCGAAAAAGTCGAGATATGGTTTTCACAAAGTCTATCCCCATCACTACATGGACTCGGATTTTAGAGAAACATTCAAGAGACATGTGGGAGGAATGACCGTTGCGATGAAGGAACGATTTGGCTCTAGACCTTCTTAGTGGACTTGGATGGAGTTCGAATATGTCTAGCAATATTTGCTAGGCGATTGCAAATTTTGGAAGTATAAGTGGGAGACATCGAAAAAAATTAGGTTCAAGTGTAGGTGACATTGTATGTCACGTATCTTTACAAAGTGTCCGCCTCTAGAAACATTCAAGAGACATGATGTAGTATACTTAAAAGCAAACTTTGAGTATAAGTGGGAGATTGTTGGGATTATATGGAAAGACATATGTAGTATTTTACTTTGAGTATAATGGGGAGATTGTTGGGAATTTTTGGAAAATACTTTTACTTTGTATAATCGACCGTGAATTTCGGACTTATGAAATAAATTGTTTATCACGATCTTTGTAAATATCATCGAATGTTACATATATTTACTGCATAACTATTCAATAAATAGTATGTGTTACATTGTAGTTAATTTAGTGATACCAGATCACAGAAGATTAAATTAACAGTTCCTTGTAACCAAAAGTACACCATTCACGACCTAGATGGAAATGAACAATCTATCGTGAAAGGTTGAAGTGTAAGGCTCAGATTGGCTTGTCTTGACCAAGAGATTACACTAGTGCATGTCTAGTGCACTGAAGAGGACCTACAGGAGGACAAATTCTTCAGAATATAACTAGGAAGAATTAGACATCAGTGGTTAGTTATTTCTTAATCTTCAACCCTTAAATAGGATTGATTGTGGTTAGTAACTATTGCTTTGATTTATTACGGGTAGAGAATCAAGGAGATTCAATACTTTATATCTTGGGCAATATTATTGGTCACATGCGATTGCTAAGATTTAATACGGAGAATCGTGTGCAAGTACGCTTGTTCGATTTGCCCCCTTGGGAGGTTCATAAGTCTTATCATACCAAATCTTGCAAGTGGAACTAGTTTCCGGTATGAATAATAATGTTGAACTGTTCCTTTACCAAGGATAAAAGATATTAATTAATGGAAAGCTATTTCAATGGCTTGAATTAATTAATGGGCTAGATAATCTTAAACACGGAAAATAATAACCGGGAGCCATATTGACTGTAATATGGGTTAAGATGGATAGTGCAATATTAATTATGTAGTGGGATTAATTAATATTTATGGGCTTGAATAATATTGTGGCTCAATATTGATAATTCAAGATCCATTGGAAGGTCCAATCTTAATTCTCCTAAAGGCCCCTCAAGTAGCCCAACATAAAGTCCAATAACTGAAAAAAGTGTTTAAAAATAAAATAAATATGTGTTGCTATTTTTTCCTCATTTTTCGAAAATCATAAAAGAGGGAGAAATATTTTTTTGAATTTTGTTATGGAATGAAGATATGTATTCTTGGAATACAAGATTATCTCATTAAATTCAAGAAATCTCCCACTTGGTTATTTATGGTGAGATTTTCTAAAATTTTCAAAGAATAAGGGAAAGAAAGATTTTCTTGATTTTCTTGAAAAGATATTATGGAAGATATGTATTCTTGCAATATAGGTATATCTCATAAATTCAAGAAGATCAAAATCTTGGAATCTTGATCCTTATTTTTTTTGAAAATTCCCATAACAAGAGGAGTTGGAATTTTTGTGGAATATTTTAATTATGGAGAAAAGAATATATATGATATATATTCAAGATTTCTTGAAGATCAAGAAAAAGATTTTCCCATCTTATTCAGGCACAAAATTTCGACCAACACTCCTCTATAAATAGGGGATGAATGTTTCATTCCCAGCGGAACGCGAAAATTGGTTTTTCGGAAAAATATCAGCGTCGATATAATATCAAATTTTTTTGAAACGTCGACAGATTGTGTATTTTTGAAAAATGTCAATTGTGAGTGTACAATTCCATGTGCTGGAAAAATTAGTAAATCCACAAAGGTGGTGCAACAAATTTTATTTTCCCTTTTGTTAATTGTTCGCGAGCTTCCTTCCACCGGATTGTCGAGCAAGGACTAGGTAATACTTGGGAAGGACTTTTGGTGTGTTTTCATAGACGAGACCATTGTCATTCCAAGAGGTAAGTTCACGTAAACTCGTAGTAATTCCGCATACGTAGGATTTACGTGAACTGTTTATATGCACGATTTGTTGTTGAATTATTATTTGAATTAATATGGGTTAATTCATGTTAGTAATAATTGTTAGAATTAAATTTGTATTTAAATATTCATCCCGAATAGATCCGGGCAATTAATTCCCCAACAATACTACCGCAGAAAAATCGTCCTAGGAATCAGCTAGGCGGAGCATCCGAGGTCCCCTCAACAGGGTTGGTCGTCGTGTTTTGCTCAACCTAGGGAATCTCGACGCCAACCTGATTCCCTTCACCATTTCCACCATCATCACCACCAACAACCTCCCTACCATCGCCATCCTTGCCATCATCCGTTTCTTCATTCAACAGCCCGAGCAACTCCTCGGGATCATAAAGATTAGCACCTGGGGGTAGGAAACTGAAGTCCACACCAAAGGCAGCAAGGTCTTTGATGGGAAGATCATCCCCCTCCCGAACAGGGTTGTTACGCATGTATCCTGCGAGCTGCTCGGACATCACTGACTTTGCTCCATCAAGGTCGCTAGCTCGATGACAAGCCCGAACATCGTTAGAAAATGAGTGGATATAGGCCAGGTTGGAGGCATGATGGCGCTCCAATTTCACAGTGGTCGGAAAGTCATGGACCTCAGCTTCTAAATGGCGACGCCGAGCCTCCACCTCAACAGTCCTGTCCATGCTCACTTTCACCTTTTGATCTCGGAGCTCGAGATCCTTCGCCATCTGGGAGATTTTCTTCTCCAGCTCGTCCTGCTCCCGGGTCACATTTTTCAATTTCTCCTCGGCCGCAACTTTTGCATTGATAGCAGCCTCCCGCTCTTTCGATGACCTGGCCAAGTCTGCCTTCATCAACGAGCAATGCGCTTCATCTTTCTGGGCCTGGATCTTTGCCCGACCATACTGCTCCCGGCTCCGTTGAAAGAAGGCCAAGGAACGACACATGTGAGCAATCCCCGAGGTCAGATTCTCGGAGAAGTGTTGTGTATGAGCTTCCTCGTGGAGATCCAGAGTCCAAGAACTCGGAGCATCTTCGACTATCTGCCGGAGGTAGGAAGGGTGGGTGTCATTGGCCGCAGGAGCTCGCGACCACAGGTAGTTGCGGGTCGACTCCCCCCGAAATACTCCATCATCCAGTTTGTATCTGCAAGGCAACCAGACATAAACATGGTACACTCGAAATAAAATATAGAAATGAAGTCATAAGTAAAACGAGGTATACCGTTGGCAGAAATCCGGGTTCCACCCAAGGAAAGTGCGATCATCGGGATCGCAAGCCCGACATTGTGTGAGCTCGACAATCATATCAGGGGTCCCCGCGGAACCCGAGACCAACACCTTCCCACTCGGGGAGTCCCGGAGCACATCCATGTCCACGGACGTCCGGATGTGTTTAGGGGAGCTCCCCTCGGTTGCTCGCATTTCGGCAAGAGCCCTTTTCCGGCCTTGGTCAGGGGCGGCGATAGCTTTGGCCCTCGGAGGGGGGGCCCTAGTGGCCCCACCGACCGCGACATCCTTCTTATGGCTCGCCCACGCTCGAGGAGAGCCAAGGCGAGAAACCTTTTTTCACAAGATCTCCGGCGTTCAAGTTTTGCATCTCGTTGGTAACTTTGGAGGATGTGAAACAGATAGGCTCGATGAAGGAAACTGAAGACAAGAAGAAGATCAGGAAACGACCAGAGAATAACCAAAGAAGTTGAGTCAATGCGAGTAAAATCCCGAAAAGCTTACCGGGAAGGTCGGTGTCCAGCGACAACCGAGGTGGAACAGTTAGGCCCGCAAATTCCAGACACTTCAACCGTTGGAGGATGATCAGCGACCTCTCGTCCAGATCAATTAAGCACACCTGAACCAGCCGGACCAAGAAGGGAAGGGAGAGCTCGGATGCCTTGGATTTCTTGGGAGCTGCAATAGGGAGAAGAAGTTAAATCAGTATTATGGGAAAGGGAAAAGCAAAAAAACTTACTTTTAAGAATCGCATAGTCGCGAGGAATCTCGTGATATCCTAGGGCTCCTAGGGCAAAAACGGGACTCTGCCAGGCTCCCCCTACCAACCACCACTTCTCTTTCCAATCTTGAACCTTGCTAAGAAGGTCCTCAACTATTTTCATATGAGGGCGGGCTTTCACATAGTAATACCCGGGGTCTTTACCCCACTTCGCTAGCGAGATGAGAAGATTCATTTCCTTGACAGAAGGGAACGCCCGAGGTTGGATGCGGCTGAACAGAGATAAGATCCCGAAGATGGTGCTCCACCCATTGGGAGTAATTTGTGTCGGAGCTAGGCCCCAAAACCACAGCAGCGAAGTAATAATAGGATGAAGCGGAAAACGGAGCCCAACCTTCATTGTGTCATAGTTCATCGCCACACATCCATCAGGGACCTGGTTGGCATAATCGATCTTATAACCGAGAACCCAGAAGTGAACGTCGCTGGGGACTTAAAATTGTTCTCTCCATAGAAAAAGCACGGCCTCGGTTACCGAGCTAGTTACCTCACCCTCAGCAAAAATACTGTCCGCACGAGTTCGGGTTGGTCGGGGGATCAGTTCGCGAGGATGAGACATACTCTCCTCTATCCGCAACTTGTGATCAATGTCCTCAATCTCATCGTCATCACTCTGCACGTCGGGTACGACCTCATCCGACAAGAAGTCGAACTCGGCTAGATAATTCGATCCCAAACTAGGCTCATCTCCTTCCTCCCCCACCATCTCCAAAACCTGAGTTTCCGGCGCGACGGGGGCCGAAGACCTCCCCAAGGAGTCCCCCTCGGCCCGGCGAAGGCAGCGTCTTCTTGATGTGACCTCACCCCTAGCTAACACGGGCACCTCGCTCACCGTCTCCGAGGAGACTTCCACTACCAAAGCTTTAGGCCCGTCGTGGCGTCGCTGGCAGCGAATCGCCGCAGTCGGGGCAGAACTCTCGGCCGTGCTCCCCGAGTCCTCCCGATTCGAGGTAGATATCGTTCACCAAAGCAATGAATAAGAAGAAAGGAAGAAGAATATAGATCTTTACCTTGAACACAACAATAATCGAAATCAGAATTGAGAGAAGAATCGGAGCAGCACAACAATTTTTGAAATTTCAGAGTGTGAAAAGTGGAATGTGGAGAAAAGAACATTATTTATAGGAGAATTCTAGGGCGCGTGGGCCGGCCCACGACCGATCAAATCCCACTCGTGAAACCCACGCGCCATCATCACCTAGTATCAATAGGCGCGACAATCGAGGCGAAGCCGTCATCATCCAAACCCCGAGGCAATAATCACGCTGCGTACCCTGAAGCTTTTGCGACCTCGCCCAGATCGAGGCCGCAGATCTTGGTTATCTTATCCCCCTTGGCAAGCATAGGTAAATGAGCTAGGGGCTATTGTTGTGGGCATATGGCGCGAGGTCGGGCCCGACCTGGAAAGAAATAGAGGAGGACCAAATCACATTTTGCACAAGTATAACATCTCGCAGAAAGGATGGAAACGAAGGCATGCCAAGCACCGGTATGTGACCTGGACGCACCTCGTAGGTCGCACACTGACACTAGTACAAAGCATTAATGGGGATGGGACCCGTGGCAGGCGAGAAGCCCCAGGGTTCTTACCTAAGAATGGCTTTAATCAGAGATGTGTCAGTAAAAGACGGAAATGATGAGTAGCTATGAGTAGATAGACGGCTAAATCCCTGCAAATCCGGATTGGCCTAGGGTGACATCCCAGCAAGGTGCGCAAGCTCTTAAATACCTCGAACGACCTCCCAGCGACCTCCGACCTGGGTCACATCAATCATGTAGCATTTAATGTTTGACAGAGCTATAATTCGGCTACTTGTCCTTGTAAATCGGGAGAGTGAGCTCCACTCTCCCAAACCTTATAAATATGAGTCATTTATGACCATGAAAGAGAGAGAAATCAATACCTTACCAAACCTCTTGCAAATTTATTGCTCAAACTCTTACTCTCTCAAGCAATCATATAACATAAATACCATCTACTTTACACATTTATTGTTTGTGTCACTAAGATCACTAAGCCACATCTTAACCCATAATCCTCATATTTTAGTGCACAACATCGTGCAATTAATATATATTTTTAAAATATTCAATTTGTTTTTGAGTGACACTCCTGTGAACTAGGTTCACAGTGTGAACTCTAATTCAATATGACTCATATCAAGTAATTGGGTTGACCCGAAACATTGCGTTGTGTAGTCTAGGACCCCCTGCAACAACTCATTTTCATCCTTGTCGGTCCACAACCGCTGGAATGTTGGGGAATTACTTGCACGGATCTATTCGGGATGTATATTTAAATACAAATTTAATTCTAACAATTATTACTAGCATGAATTAATCCTATATTAATTCAAATAATAATTCAACAACAAATCATGCATATAAACAGTTCACATAAATCCTACGCATGTGGAATTGCTACGGGTTTACGAGAACTAACCTCTTGGAGTGGCAATGGTCTCGTCGATAAAAACACACCAAAAAGCCTCCCAAGTATTCCCTAGTCCTTGCTCGTCAATCCGGTGGAAGGAAGCTCGCTAACAATTAACAAAAGGGAAAATAAAAATTTGTTGCATCACCTTTGTGGATTTACTAATTTTTCCAGCACATGGAATTGTACTTGGGGATGAAGAAATCATCCCCTATTTATAGATATGTGGTGGCTGATTTTTTTGTCATGGAATAGGGAGGAAAAAATCTTTTCTTGATATCCAAGAAATTTTGAATATATCTCCTATATTCTTTTCTCCATAATTAAAATATTCCATAAAATCCCATCTTCTCTTGTTATGGTTATTTTCGAAAAAATAAGGATAAAGATTCCAAGATTTGGATCTTCTTGAATTTATGAGATATACCTGTATTGCAAGAATACATATCTTCCATAATTTCTTTTCAAGAAAATCTTTCTTTCCCTTATTCTTTCAATTTTTTTGAAAATAACATATAAATAACCAAGTGGGAGATTTCTTGAATTTAATGAGATAATCTTGTATTTCAAGAATACATATCTTCATTCCATAACAAAATTCAAAGAAAATCTTTCTCCCCTTTTATTTATATTTTTCGAAATTAATGAGGAAAATTAGCAACAAAATTTATTTTTTTTAAACACCTTTTTCAGTTATTGGACTTTGTGTTGGGCTACTTGAGGGGCCTCTAGGAGAATTAAGAATGGACCTTCCAATGGATCTTGAATTATCAATATTGAGCCACAATATTATTCAAGCCCATAAATATTAATTAATCCCGCTACATAATTAATATTGCACTATCCATCTTAACCCATATTACAGTCAATATGGCTCCCGGTTATTATTTCCCGTGTTTAAGATTATCTAGCCCATTAATTAATTCAAGCCACTGAAATAGCTTTCCATTAATTAATATCTTTTATCCTTGGTAAAGGAACGGTTCAACATTATTATCCATATCGGAAACTAGTTCCACTTGCAAGATTTGGTATGATAAAACTTATGAACCTCCCAAGGGGGCAAATCGAACAAGCGCATTTGCAGACACGATTCTCCGATTAAATCTTAGCAATCGATGTGACCAATAATATTGCCCAAGATATAAAGTATTGAATCTCGTTGATTCTCTACCAAGAATAAGTCAAAGCAATAATTACTAACCACACGCGATCCTATTTAAGGGACAAAGATTAAAAAATAACGAACCGATCGAGGACTAATTCTTCCTAGTTGGTTAAAGAAGAATTTGTCCTCCTCTAGGTCCTATTCAGTGCACTAAACATGCACTAGTGTAATCTTTTGGTCAAGACAAATCAATCTCAGCCTTACACTTCAACCTTTCACAATGGATTGTTCATTTCTATCTAGGTAGTGAATGGTGTACTTTTGGTTACAAGAGACTGTTAATTTATTCTTTACGTGATCCGGTATCACTAAATTATCTACAATGTAACACGACTATTTATTGAACAGTTATGCCGTAAATATATGTAACATTCAATGATATTTAAAGCATCAGTGATAAACAATTTATTTCAGTGAATAAGACCAAAATTCAGTTTGATTATACAAAGTAAAAGCATACTTTCCAGTATAATCCCAACAATCTCCCACTTATACTCAAAGTCCGCTTTTAAGTATACTACAACATGTCTCGTTTAGTTCTAATATCGTGACATATAATGTCACCTACACGAACCTAATAATGTCTCCCACTTATACTCAAAGCAGATCGGGCAGCGGTCTTGACACCCATTCATTCCACATGTCTCTCAAATGTATTCTGAGGCAGACCCTTTGTGAATGGATCTGCTGGGTTGTCTTCTGATGCGATCTTTGCCACCTCTATATCTCCTCTCTTAACGATTTCACGTATAAGATGGTATTTCCTTTCAATGTGTTTGGCCTTGTGGGCTCTTGGTTCCATTGAATTTGCAATCGCTTTCGGCATTGTCACAATAAATGATTGTCTTTGGGCAAATTCGAACTACATCCAAGTCCACTAGGAAGTTCTTGAGCCAAACCGCTTCTTTTTTGCCTGCATAGCATGACTACATATTCGGCTTCCATGGTAGAATCTGCGATGCATTTCTGCTTAACGCTTCTCCATGTCATGGTTCCTCCCCCCATGCAAAACACACTACAGGAGGTAGATTTTCTGGAATCTAAGTCTGATTGGAAATCCGAGTCCGTGTAGCCGATGGGGATTAGACTATCTGACTGATAAACCAACATTCTATCTTGAGTTCTTTTGGATACTTGGAATATTTTTAAGCTTGCCGTCAATGTTCTTTCCCGGGTTACTTTGATATCTTGCTACCATGCCCAACAATAAAGCGGATATCGATCTTGTGCACAACATTGCATACATAAGGCTTCCGACAGCCGAAGCATAAGGAATGCCTTTCACGTCATCTATCTTCTTTTATGTCTTAGGGCACATTTCCTTGGATAGATGGACTCCATGCCTGAAAGGTACGAAGCCTTTCTTGGAATCCTGCATGCTGAATCGTTTCAAGACAATGTCTATGTATGAAGCTTGCGATAAGCCTATCATCATTTTCTTGCGATCTCGAGTGATCTTGATCCCAAGGATGTGCCCGGCTTCCTCTAAGTCCTTCATATCAAACTATTTTGAAAGCCATGCCCTTAAGTCTGATAACACCTTTACATCGTTCCCGATGAGCGAATGTAAATCTCACGATAGTACTAAGAATACCAAATGCAGTTCCGACACGCTTTTTGTACACACAACTTTCGAACTCGTTTTGATCAAACCCATAAGACTTAATAACATGATCATAACATTGGTTCCAAGCTCTGGATGCTTGTTTGAGTCCGTAAATGGACTTCATGAGCTTACAAACTAGGTGTTCTTGACCCTTTTCAATGAAGCCTTGGGGTTGTTGCATATAGATTTCTTCATCAAGACTTCCGTTAAGGAAAGTTGTCTTGACATCCATTTGCCAGATTTCAAAATCGAGATGCGCAGCAATCGACAAGAGAATTCGGATGGACTTGAGCATTGCTACAGGTGAAAAAGTTTCCTCATAGTCGATCCCTTCTTTCTGAGTATAACCTTTCGCCACAAGCCTTGCCTTGAAGGTTTCCACCTTCCCGTCCGGTCCTCTTTTTCTCTTGTATATCCACATGCAACCAATGGGTTTGACGCCATTAAATGGTTCGACTAGCTCCCACACTCTGTTATGATCCATAGAACCCATTTCGGCTTTCATTGCTTTTTGCCAAGAAACCGCATCCTTGTCTTGGATTGCCTCATCATATGTCCATGGGTCTGATTCGTCTTGTCCGGGAATCAAGTCCGAGGACTCTCCTATCCCCATGAATCTCTCGGGCTGTCTCACAACCCTCCCACTATGACGAGGTTCCGGTTGTGAAAGTGTGTCGTTTGGTATGCCATCTTGTACAGTTGGCAATGAGGTTAGCCCCCTTAGCTCATTTAAGGTAATCTCACTTCTAGGTCTTCTTTCGTTCATATAGTCTTCTTCCAAAAATCTAAATGGGTGCTTATTACCACTTTTTGATCTTGGGACCATAGAACATACACCCTTTTTTGTCCGGGGTATCCTATAAACAACCTTAATTTCGATCGAGGATCCAATTTTTCGGCTTCCTTGTCCAACACGAGGCGGACACCCCCAAATTCTCATGTGTCTCAAACTGGGCTTGTGCCCGGTCCACAATCCTTTGGGAGTTTTGGGAATCGATTTGGATGGCACCAAGTTCGAGAATGTAAGTCATTTGTTTCCAAGGCATGACCCCGTAAGCGACTTGGGAAGATCCGCGATAACTCATCATTGATCTAACCATTTCCAAAAGAGTTCTGTTTCTTCGCGCTCTGCAACCCCGTTTTGTTGAGGGTTTCGGGTGCGATTAAATTTTGGGATACAATCCCTTCATTTGACAAGTAGTTCAAAAACTCATCGCTGAGGTACTCGCCTCCACGATCGGATCGTAGAGACTTGATATGTTTTTCCGTATGATTCTCTGCTTGAGCCTTAAATCCTTTGAATTTCTCAAAGGTCTCAGATTTATGCTTCATAAGGAAAATATAACCGTACCTTGAGTAGTCATCAATAAAAGTGATGAAATACTCATAACCTCCTCTTGCTTTGGTTGACATTGGACCACATACGTCTGTGTGAATGATTTCTAACACTTCTTTGGCTCTATTCCCCTTGGCTCCGAATGCCCTCTTGGTCATTTTACCCTCCAAACATGATTCGCAAGTTGGAATTGGTTCAACTTGGAGAGACTCCAGTGAACCGTCTTCTACCACCCTTTGGATCCTCTTTGGATTAATATGTCTCAATCTTAGATGCCATAGAAGTGTTTCGTTCACGTCTGATGAACGTTTTCTTTTATTGGAAATAATTGACGTGTTATAGGATGCATTTCGTGAGTGATGTGCACAGTTAATTGTATAGAGACTATTCGACAATGTTCCATGACAAATAAATTTATCATAAAGAGAAATGGTAACAACTTTATCAAAAGTAACCGAATATCCATCAAGGTAAAGTTTAGAAACCGAAATTAAATTCTTTCTAAAATTCGGAACGTAAAGAACATCTCTTAAAATTAAAACTCTGTCTTCAAAAGATAGGTGCACTTCTCCCACTGCTTCAGCTGCCACTCTCGTAGCATCGCCCAGTGTGATGAGGATCTCACTCCCACTAAGTTGCCGGGTCCGCTTGAACCCCTGTAAAGTGAAACAAACATGATCAGTGGATCCCGTATCCACCACCCATAAATGGGAGGCATACACCGCTAAGCAAGTTTCAACAACTAGTGCGTGAGAATTACCTTTCTTTTCATTCCTTTTGGGTTTGGAACAGGCTGACCTCCAATGTCCTTTTTCACCGCATTTGAAGCACCTCCCCTTAGCTGGCTTGCTCACTCCTCCACCTCCCTTCACCTTTCCTTTGCCTTTGGCAACACTTGAGTTCACTTGCTTGTGGCTTTTGTCATTTTTCTTGTTCTTACCGCCCTTTGGCCTAGAAGAATAAGAAGGTCCATTTGCCACCAAGGCTTGACACTTTTGCCCCAATATCGCCTCTGCCGAGACCAAAGCTTGCAATAGATCAGGCATCGAGAACTTCTGATTGTTCATCTGGTAGTTCAGCCTGAACTGTTCAAAAATTTTCGGCAGAGAGTGGAGCACGAAATTGATTTGGGTCTCGATATCGTATTCAGCACCAAGTACCTCAAGTTTGTTAAGGTGAGCCATCATCTGGAGAACGTGCTCCCTTACGGGCGTTCCCTCCACCATTTTCATAGAGAGCAAGTCCCTCATGGTGATCTGATGAGCCACACGGTTCTGATGTTGAAACATCGCTTTAAGACTAGTCATGATGTCTGCAGCGGTCTCAACGTTCTGGTGTTGGTGTTGCAACACATCTGATATTGAAGCCAAGATGGTACACTTTGCCATTTCGTTGGAATGCTCCCAGACAGCATACTCTTCTTAACCGATTTAATTAACTCATCATTTGGCTTTTCTGGTTTAGGTGTAGTGAGAACCCAGTTATGGCTTTGTGCAGTGAGGACAATAGTAAGTTTATGACTCCAATCAACGAAGTTTTCACCAGTAAGCAAATTGTCTTTAAGTATATTGAACAGTGGATTAAAAGGTTGCGACATGATGAACTGAAATAAATAATAATATGCATAAGCACAAATATATCACAAAATTCGATCACATGTTTCATATTAAAATCTCAAAAATATGAACATGCATCAGCCAACATCTCAAAACAGTTTAAATAAGCCACGTGGGTTGGGTCATTATTTAAACACATTCAAGCAGGTTACAAACAAGAACATTTACAAACCTTTAATAACTAGATTAATAGTTGGCTCCCACTTGACCAATATAAAATTGACAGGGATTTGGGGAAGTATATGCATATCAATTTTATACCTAAGTAATAACCATGATTAAAATGAATTATTATTTTGCTTTGAACGAGCCTCGTGGGGAGGGTCATCGTCGCCATTAGTAATAATCCACAATCATCCATCTGGAATTTATTCATGTGAAAGCTATCTTTTGACCGTCCCGTGGGGGGAATTTCTCCAAAAGAATTCACAAATAAATAAATCATGGAGGTCAAAATTAATTCAATTTTATTATCCATAAAATTGTCAATTAATTGTTTAAGCATACTTAGTAATTTTCGAAAGTGAGATTTTTCAAAACGTTTTCTCATGCATCGCAAATTTAAACACAATTTAAATAAGAATAAAATAATGCATAAACATCAAGACAAAAAATTAAACATATTGGGCACACATATCCAATTGTCACGGTTAATTTTTGTCATGTCTTGATCTCGAGAAATCGTCTTCTTTGCCTTCATCGTTCGTCTCGAAAGGTTTGCCACGTCTAGTGACATCATCGACCAGCTCGCGGGTCGGAATGCACGTCTTGCACTCCCCCGACCGTGTCGATCGTCACCCATGCACGCAGACGCTTGCCCAAGATGACGTCGCCCAATGATGCTTTCAGATCTCGCAAGGGTCGGCGCCCATGATTTCGTCTTGCGCCCGTCGACGCCCGCCTCGCCTTCGCCCTCGCCCGCTTTCTGCGTCGGCATCATCGCCCCGCATCGCGTCGCCGCTCATTGTCGCCCCGCCCGCCGCTCTCAGGCCCGATCCGCGTCTTATTTCGGCTAAGCCCCCCTTCGCCCCACGCCGTGAGTGCCCGCCCGGCGTCCGCGTCACATCACGTGCCTCCTTTGGCACGTTTCACGCGACACAAAGCCTCTACATTTCGATTAGGATCCCGTCTTTTAATTATTCGTCTCCGCCTCCGTTTCCGATCCGGTTATAATTTATTTACAAAAATAGATAAATCTAGATCTAGACTAGTCTATTACATTGATCAAATCAAATAAATTCTAATCTACTCGTGGATTTTCTCCGAGGCAAAAACGAATTCGAGCGAATCAATTAAAAAACCACAATTTATATGCATGCACAAATAAACACATTAAATTCCATGACAATTGGATACCTGCAAAAAAGATCTAGCAATTCTACTATCCAATTTCAAATTTAATGAAAACGAAATAAATTACAATTTAAAATTCAGAGCCCAAAACCGTGGCTCGATGCGCTTGTTGGGGAATTATCAGACCGATCTATTCGGGATGAATATTTAAATACAAATTTAATTCTAACAATTATTACTAGCATGAATTAATCCTATATTAATTCAAATAATAATTCAACAACAAATCATGCATATAAACAGTTCACATAAATCCTACGCATGCGGAATTGCTACGGGTTTACGTGAACTAATCTCTTGGAGTGGCAATGGTCTCGTCGATAAAAACACACCAAAAAGTCTTCCCAAGTATTCCCTAGTCCTTGCTCGTCAATCTGGTGGAAGGAAGCTCGCGAACAATTAACAAAAGGGAAAATAAAAATTTGTTGCACCACCTTTGTGGATTTACTAATTTTTCCAGCACATGGAATTGTACTTGGGGATGAAGAAATCATCCCCTATTTATAGATAGGTGGTGGCCGATTTTTTTGTCATGGAATATGGAGGAAAAAATCTCTTCTTGATCTCCAAGAAATCTTGAATGTATCTCCTATATTCTTTTCTCCATAATTAAAATATTCCATAAAATCCCACCTTCTCTTGTTATGGTTATTTTCGAAAAAATAAGGATAAAGATTCCAAGATTTGGATCTTCTTGGAATCCTGCATGCTGAATCGTTTCAAGACAGTGTCTATGTATGAAGCTTGCGATAAACCTATCATCCTTTTCTTGCGATCTCGAGTGATCTTGATCCCAAGGATGTGTGCGGCTTTCCCTAAGTCCTTAATATCAAACTATTTTGAAAGCCATGCCCTTACGTCTGATAACACCTTCACATCGTTCCTGATGATCAGAATATCGTCTACGTATAGTACTAAGAATACCAATGCAGTTACGACACGCTTTTTGTACACACAACTTTCGAACTCGTTTTGATCGAACCCATAAGACTTTATAACATGATCAAAACATTGGTTCCAAGCTCTGGATGCTTGTTTGAGTCCGTAAATGGACTTCATGAGCTTACAAACTAGGTGTTCTTGGCCTTTTTCAATGAAGCCTTGGGGTTGTTGCATATAGATCTCTTCATCAAGACTTCTGTTAAGGAAGCTGTCTTGACATCCATTTGCCAGATTTCAAAGTCGAGATGCGCAGCAATCGATAAGAGAATTCGGATGGACTTAAGCATGGTTACGGGCGAAAAAGTTTCCTCATAATCTATCCCTTCTTTCTGAGTATAACCTTTCGCCACGAGTCCTGCTTTGAAGGTTTCCACCTTCCCGTCCAGTCCTCTTTTTCTCTTATACACCCACTTGCAACCAATGGGTTTGACCCCATTAAGTGGTTCGACTAGCTCCCACACTCCGTTATGATACATAGAACCTATTTCGGCTTTCATTGCTGTTTACCAAGAATCTGCATCCTTGTCTTGGATTACCTCGTCATATGTCCATGGGTCTGATTCGTCTTGTCCGGGAATCAAGTCCGAGGACTCTCCTATTCCCATGAATCTCTCTGGCTGTTTCACAACCCTCCCACTACGACGAGGTTCCAGTTGTGTAAGTGTGTCGTTTGGTATATTATCTTGTACAGTTGGCATTGAGGTTAGCTCCCTTAACTCATTTAAGGTAATCTCACTTCTGGGTCTTCTTTCGTTCATATAGTCTTCTTCCAAAAATCTAAAGTGGGTGCTTATTACCACCTTTTGATCTTCGGGATCATAGAACATACACCCTTTTGTTCCCTCGGGGTATCCCACAAACAACCTTAATTCTGATAGAGGATCCAATTTACCGGCTTCCTTGTCCAACACGTAGGCCGGACACCCCCAAATCTTCATGTGTCTCAAACTAGGCTTGCGCCCGGTCCACAATTCTTTGGGAGTTTTGGGAACCGATTTGGATGGCACCAAGTTTAGAATAAAGGCTGCTGTTTCCAAGACATGACCCCAGAACGACTTGGGAAGATCCGCATAACTCATCATAGATCTAACCATTTCCAAAAGAGTTCTGTTTCTTCGCTCTACAACCCCGTTTTGTTGAGGGGTTCCGAGTGCAGTTAGCTGGGATACAATCCCTTCATCAGATAAGTAGTTCAAAAACTCATCCCTGAGGTATTCTCCTCCACTATTGGATCGTAGAGACTTGATATGTTTTTCCCTATGATTCTCTGCTTGAGCCTTAAATTCTTTGAATTTCTCAAAGGTCTCAGATTTATGCTTCATAAGGAAAATATAACCGTACCTTGAGTAGTCATCAATAAAAGTGACAAAATACTCATAACCTCCTCTTGCTTTGGTTGACATTGGACCACATACATCTGTGTGAACAATCTCTAACACTTCTTTGGCTCTATTCCCCTTGGCTCCAAATGCCCTCTTGGTCATTTTACCCTCCAAACATGATTCGCAGGTTGGAATTGGTTCAACTTGGAGAAACTCCAGTGAACCGTCTTTCACCAACCTTTGGATCCTCTTTGGATTTATATGACCCAATCCTAGATGCCATAGAAGTGTCTCGTTCACGTCTGATGAACGTTTTCTTTTCTCGGAAACAGTTGATGTGTTATAAGATGCATTTCGTGAGTGGTGTGCACAGTTAATTGTATAGAGATTATTCGATAACGTTCCATAATAGATACACTCATCATTTCAAGAAATGATGTCGTTCTTATTAGAAGAAACTTAATGTCCTTTAATCAAATTTTAGAAACTGAAAGTAAATTCTTTCCAAAACTGGGAACATAAAGATAATCTCAAAAAACTTCATCTTTAAAAGACAGGTGCACTTCTCTCCACCGCTTTAACCACTACTCATGTAGCATTGCAATATCTCGCTTGCGTAGTATTGCAATAATCGTTACTATCGTAGCATTGCAATATACGCTACTTACGAAAGCATTGCAATAATTTGCTACTTTCGTAACATCCCAAGTGTCATGAGGATCTCACTCCCACTAAGTTGCGGATCGGTTTGAACCCGGTGAAGCAAACATGATTAGTGGATCTCGTATCAACCACCCACTTAATGAGAAGTATACGCCGCTAAACAAGTTTCAACAATTAGTGCGTGAGAATTACCTTTCTTTCCGTCCTTTTGGGGTTGGAACAGTAAACCTCCATTGTCCTCTTTCACCGCAGACTTAAGCACTTCCTCTTTGGATTTTCCTTGACACCACAAGCATTCCTCATCTTACCATTGCCCTTAGCAACTTGGTTGAGTTTTATTGCTTATGGCTTTTGGTCCTCTTTTTTTCTTGCCTTCCTTGGCCTAGAAAATGAAGACTTACCACATGCCGTTAAAGCTTGAGTTTGGTGCCCCATCAATATCTCTCGCCGAGACCAAAGCTTGCAACAAATCATTTAGCGAGGCCAAAATGCTCGTAAACTTTTTTGGGCAGAGAGTGAAATACCAAATTCATCGAGTCTCTAGATTATAATCTGCACTCGAGAATCTCAAGTTTGTTCGGGATGGACCATCTATTTTGAGGACGTAATCCCTTCTTGGTTTGCCCTCCACCATTTTCAAATGACGACATTTCTAAGAAGGTGATCCGACGAGTCCCGCATTTTTGACTCGTCGGTTGGCTCATCGATTTTGGTGTGTTAAGAATCCACTTGTGCTTTTTTGTGCGATTAGGACAATCATAATTTTTTCGTTTCCAATCAATATAGTTTCCATACATATTGTATTGACTTTAAGTATATTAATGATGGATTAAAAGGTTACGACATCTTTGCCGAATCGAAATAAATAACTATATGCATAAGCACAAGTATATCACAAGGTTCGATCACAATCATATTAAAATTTTAAAAAAATATGAACATGAATCGCCAACATCTCAAAAACAGTTTTAAATAAGCCGCGTGGGGTGGGTCATTATTTAAACACATTCAAAGTTACAAACAAAACATAACATAAACCTTTAATAATTAATAGTTGGCTCCCCACTTGAAATATAAAATTAAATTGGGGAAGTATATGCATATCAATTTTATACCTAATAATAACCATGATTACATATGGATTATTATTTCGATTTGATCGAGCCTCGTGGGGAGGGGTCATAAATCGCCACTAGTAATAATCCACAATCATCCATTTGGAATTCATTCATGTGAAAGCTAACTTTTGACCGTCAGGTGGGGAATTTCTCCAAAAGAATTCACAAATAAATAAATCATGGAGGTCAAAATTAATTCAATTTTATTATTCAAATAAAATTGTCAATTAATTATTTAAACATACTTAGTAATTTTTTAAAGGTGAGATTTTTTCATTGGGCAACTCTCATGCAAACACATTTAAACAAATTAAATAAAGCATAAGATAACACAATAATAAATCAAGCAAAAGCGGAAAAATAAATATATTGGGCACAAATTATTCAATGTCATGGTTTGATTTTTCTTGGCTTGATTTTGAAGAAATGCCGTCTTGAATTTCTCCCACTCGATCGTCTCGAAAAAAAGTACTCAAATCTCAAACGCCACGCCAAGTAGCTAATGTCAGAATGGATGCACGCCCGCGATCAATTTGGCTCTTGGCGAGCGACAGCGTCTGTCGCGCCTTAGCCTGTGTATGTCGCCAATGCCGCTTCAGCGACCTCAGCGAGCCGCGCGCGTCGGCTTCGGTAACTGAAATTTAAGCTGACGGCAATGTCACCAGCCAGCGCATCGCTGCGCTTCGCCGGCCTCGCCTATCGCGGAGCTTCATGATGCAGCGATCTCTGTAGCCGCGCGCTCTTTCATATCACCGTCACTTGATCGGCTTGGCGCATGGTAGCGTCTTTTATCGCCCACCGTCTTGTATTTGGAAATCTCGTGTACCCTCGTGACCTGCTTTTCTTGCGTCTTGATACTTTGCATCGTCATCTTCCTTTAACCTTACTCCACTTGACAGATTTAAATGTGACGCCCTTTATGCCCGATTCTCGATTTTATCCTTTAATTCTTCGTCTCCGCCTCCGTTTCCGATTCGGTTACAATTTATTTACAAAAAATAAATAAACCTAGATCTAGACTAGTCTATTACATTGATCAAATCAAATAAATCCTAATCTACTCGTGGATTTTCTCACGAGGTAAAACGAATCTGAACAAATCGAATTAAAAACCACAATTTATATGCATGCATAAATAAACACATTAAATTCCATGACAATTGGATACCTGCAAAAAAGATCTAGCAATTCTACTATCCAATTTCAAATTTAATGCAAACAAATTAAATTACAATTTAAAAAATTCAGAGCCCGAAACCGTGGCTCTGATACCAGTTGTTGGGGAATAAGTTGCACATATCTATTCGGGATGAATATTTAAATACAAATTTAATTCTTATAATTATTACTATCATGAATTAATCCTATATTAATTCAAATAATAATCCAACAACAAATCATGCATATAATTAATTCACGTAAATCCTACGCATGCAGAATTCTACGAGTTTACGTGAACGTAGCTCTTGGGATGGCAATGGCTTTGTTTATTAGACACACCAAAAGAACTTCCCAAGTGTTCCCTTAATCCTTGCTCGACTATCCGGTGGTAAGACGCTTGCGAACAATTAACAAACGGAAAATAAATTATGTTGCACCACCTTTGTGGATTTACTAATTTTTCCAGCACATGGAATTGTACTTGGGAATGAAAGAATCATCCCCTATTTATAGAGTGGAGGTGGTCGAATTTTTAGGGAAAAAATAATGTGGAAAAATCTTTTCTTGATCTCCAAGAAATCTTGAATATATCTCCTATATTCTTTTTCCCATAATTATAATATTCCACAAAATTCCACCTACTCTTTGTTATGGATATTTTCAAAAAATATAGGTCAAGATTCCAAGATTTGGATCTTCTTGAATTTATGAGATATTCTTGTATTTCAAGAAATACATATCTTCCATAATATCTTTTCAAAAAAATCAAGAAAATCTTTCTTGCCCTTTATATTTCAAAATTTCGAAAATTGTTTCATGAATAACCAAGTGGGAGATTTCTTGAATTTAATGAGATAATCTTGTATTCCAAGAATACATATCTTCATTCCATAACAAAATTCAAAGAAAATCTTTCTCCCCTTTTATCCATAAATTTCAAAAATTATGAGGAAAAATAAGCAACAATATTTATTTTATTTTAAACACATTTTTCAGTTATTGGACTATATGTTGGGGTACTTAGGGGGCCTTTAGGAGAATTAAGATTGAACCTTCCAATGGATCTTGAATTATCAATATTGAGCTACAATATTATTCAAGCCCATAAATATTAATTAATCCCACTATATAATTAATATCAAGACTATCCATTTTAACCCATATTACAGTCAATATGGCTCCGGTTATTATTTCCGTGTTTAAGATTATCTAGCCCATTAATTAATTCAAGCCCTTTGAAATAGCTTTCCGTTAATTAATATCTTTTGTCCTTGGTCAAGGAACGGTTCAACATTATTATCCATACCGGAAACTAGTTCCACTTGCAAGATTTGGTATGATAACGCTTATGAACCTCCCAAGGGGGCAAACGAAAAGCGACTTGCACACGATTCTCCTCAGATTAAATCTTAGCAATCACATGTGACCAATAATATTGCCCAAGATAAAAAGTATTGAATCTCGTTGATTCTCTACCCATGATAAGTCAAAGCAATAGTTACCAACCACACGTGATCCTATTTAAGGAACGAAGATTAAGAAATAACGAACCACTGAGGTCTAATTCTTCCTTGTTCGATTCTCAAGAATTTGTCCCATAGGAGGTCCTATTCAAAGGCATCACTATGCACTAGTGTAATCTCTTGGTCAAGACAAGCCAATCCGAGCCTTACACTTCAACCTTTTCATGGATGGATTGTTCATTTCCATCTAGGTCGTGAATGGTATACTTTTAGTTACAAGGGACTGTTAATTTAATCTTCTGTGATCTGGTATCACTAAATTAACTACAATGTAACACGTACGATTTATTGAACAATTATGCAGTAAATATATGTAACATTCGATGATATTTAAAGCATCAGTGATAAACAATTTATTTAAGTAAATAAGTCCGAAATTCAGTTTTTGATTATACAAAGTAAAAGCATACTATTCAGTATAATCCCAACACTAAGATGGTCGAGCACGAGAAAAGATCGATCCTAACACTCAACGAATAGAGCAAGGAAGATATGCTTCATTTCTCGAGGGCAAAAACAGAGAACAAGGACCAAGTTTTGGTTTTACTTACGCGCTTCCGGGCAAACAAGAATAACCTTTCAGAAATAAACACATATTAGCAAAACACCAAGACCAGGCCACCTGTTAAACCTGTTGGGCGATGAATTTAATATATATGATTTTGATTAAGATCCCAAAACCCCTGAGTATGACATGTTCAGAATGATCTTGATAGTTGAGTCAGGATTCAGTTTTAAGAGTATTCAGGATGTTATCTGCAAAATGTATAGTCGCCAGATATAGTTAGGATAGGCTCAAGACTCAAGAACTCAAGATGTTTATGAAAAAAAATCAAGTTTCAAAGATGAAACCGAAGGTTTCAAGACTCAAGAAGAAATCGAGATATCAAGACTCAAGAGGACACCGAGGAACCAAGACTCAAAGATGAAGACTCAAAGATATCACCAAGATATCGCTAAAGACTCTAAAGACGCAAGACTGAAGACTGAGAACTAAAGATCAAGAATATCAAGGCGCATGAATTATCAAGACTCAAGAATGTATCAATGCTCAAGATGAACCGAATGTTCCGAGGCAATCAATATATCTATCCAAGGATGCAATCGAGAAGATCACGATTCCTTGGAAAATAGATATTTGCCAAAGACATTCAAATGCAGACAAAAGGAACTAAGTCAGAAGTGTTGTTAAGGTTATATCAAACTCAGAGTTTATAACCAAAAGAGCCGTTGAAGGTGTCTACCTTTAACTGGAGACAAAAGTCAAAAAGAGGAAGACAAAGATCAGACCATATCGACAATCGACAATGACATGTCGCCGAAAAAGGATGTCGATGTACGAAAAGTTCCAGATCGCAAAAAGTGAAGACCTATGTATGTGAAAGGCTATTGCGTAAAACGTACTAGGGAGGTTCAAACCCTAAATATAGCCGTTTCTCACACACCTTAAGAGGAAACTCACGAAGCTATCTCTCCAACGGATAGTTTTCAAGAGTGACCTTGGTGTATGCCTATTAATATCTTGGTGACCATCTACATTGTAAGGTTACGGGGGAAATTTATACGCAACTCAAGAGCTCAAACTTATTCTTGCAAAAGTTAAAGCACTCGAAAAACCTAGAATTTCCCAAGTGCTTCTACATTGAAGAGAGCTCACTATACTAAGCCTAGCTTGATAAGAATTATCCAAAGCTTAGTCGAGATATCCTAACCCTTTGCATTGTGCTTCATTGTAAAGGATATCTCATCCTAGTTGGAAACCAACCGAGAAACCCCAAACCCTTGAGAAGGTAGTTGGAGTGTGTTTGTTGGTGAGAAGAGTTGTAAAGAGTTAGTAAACTACGCGGAGTAGTCGTAAAACTCTAAAGGAGAAGTTAGAAAGCCATGAGGGTAAATGAAAGCTTGTTTGTGTTTGAGTAAGTAAACTACGGAGGTAGTCAGAAAGCTCAAGGTAGGTTGAGTAAGTAAACTACGTGGAGTAGTCAGAAAACTCAGTGCCGAGTTGAGTAAGTAAACTACGAGGTAGTCAGAAAGCTCAGAAGTTGATAGTGAATTTCTCTGAAGAGTCAGGGAGAGTAGACGTAGGAGCTTGAGTCTCTGAACCACTATAATTGATGTGTTCTTTATTGCTTTCCTTATATTTTCTTAACTGTTGCATTGACTTGATTTTGAAAGCATACTTTTCACTGATATTCAGTTGGAATCAATCCACTGAAGTTGCATGTAAATTGAATCACAGCTTAATCACTATTTCATAAAGGGAAGATTTTCAGCAAAGCTTAAAACGAGTATAAACTAAGGGCCAACCATTCAAGACGATCGAGTAGCTAGAACAGAGATAGTTACCAAACCGAACTCTCCTCCGAGGATTCAATAAGTTAGTTATCCGATCCAAGCAACTCAGGATCTCCGACACTCGAGGACTCGGTTTGAGATTATCCGAGGTATTCGAAAGCGGCATTTCGGGATCACCGCTCAAGAGACTTTGACTCGAGCGATTTGTGCTTCTCGTAACCTAATCTTCGTGGATTATTTGACCCAAGTGACCTCTCAAGAAGAAAAAAGTTTTAAAAACACTTGAACACGTGTATTCCCCCCATAAACGTGTAAGACTCGTTTGCACGGGACCAACAAGTGGTATCGAGCAAAGTGGTTCAACTTGACCACTGCTTTTGTTGACCAAAGTTTTATTTTCAAAAATACTTGTGGTCTATCTGAACTGATCTTATTTGCTGAAATTTTTTTCTTTTCAAAAGATCAGATAAAATGTCTTCTAAAAAACTTCCCATGTTCTCAGTGGAGAACTATGACCTATGGAGATCGAGAATGCAGCTCATCTCAGATTCCAAACATGAGCGTATGTGGAGAGTGGTCTCTCAAGGACCATTCCAGGTTCATCGTGGTGAATCCTGGAGGAACGAAGATGAGAGAATTGATCCTAGAGCAGAATTTTTCTAAGTCTCGATGACCAACTAACTCGAGGAGAGAAAGTTAGTCAATCTAAACTACATTGCAAAAGACACACTATACAAAAGACAATTGATGATGGTGTGATGGGAATGATCTCTCAACGTAATATCGCTAAAGAGATTTGTGATACACTAGTTTTGTTATGTGCCAAGGCAGATCATATAAAAGAAAACAAACTTTTAGTGGCAATTGGAAAGTTTGATAGTTTTGAAATGGATGATGGTGAATCAATAGACAAACTGGAAGTCGATTCACTAGCATCATGAATGATCTAAATGCACTTTGAAAGAAATATCCACAGAGAGAAGTTGCATTGAAAATTGTTAGAGGTCTTTCTAAGAAATGGGATATTCATGCAAAGTTGGTGATTGAAAACACCAAGAACATTAATTCAATGCCTTACCAACAAGTCTTCCGAAATTTAAAGCCTATGAATTTGTAATTGATAAGAAATCCAAGAAGGTCGACAACAAAGATGATTCTTCATCGAAAGTAAGAATGTGGCTTTAAAAAGCCAAAGATAAAACCTCTAAAACTAGAGAGTTCGAGAACCCCATGCCAAAAAAATCGGGATGAGCTTGAGGAAAAGCTAAAGATCGATGGCAAGGAGGTTTTGCGAGACTTAATAGTAGATTTGGAAAATACAAAAGCTATTACAGAACCACAGTGCAGAAGAAACCCGAGAGGAGATCAACCGAGAAGAAGAAGGACCGAAAAGTCAAGGATCTTCATCCGCAAAAGAAGGACTCCAAGTCCAAAGAAGAAAATGATCGGGATGATGATACCAACAGATGCTATAATTGCGGAAGAAAGGTCACTTCCAAAGATGATTGTCCAGATTTGAGTGCTAAGGAGAGAAGAGAAAGGCAAGCTAAGAGAGACCGAAGTTCTCAAGCAAAAAAGGTCATGGTTGCGTAGAAAGAAGAACACTCGAGGAGGATCTAGCTCTTCGAGATGAGATATTCTCGATGACAAAGGAAAGTGATGACATCCGTCCGATGGCCATTGAGGAGGTAAACTCTTATTTCTTTGTTGTTGCTCCTACACTAGCACAAGAGTTTTCAAGTTCCACCGAAAAAACAATCATTTTGACCGATGGATTCTTTTTTGAGAATCGATGAAGGACTATGCCGTTTTGCAAGGATCGCTAAATAGAACTCAAGAGCGTAATAAGGAACCGAAAAGTGAAAAATCTAAAATGGAAAGACTCTAGCTAAATAATGAAATCACTTCTCAATTAATGAGCTACTCTTGATGAACTGGATGTTATGAAAGTACAACTCTCGAGAGAAAGAGAAGTTGATAATGTCCCTAATCGAAAAGCTAGAGAAATCCACCCAAGAGATTGACTAATCAGACTAAGTTCAATGACCTCTCCGAGAAGCATGAAACTCTACTGTAATCGTGAGGATAGTGCTCGAGAAGAAGTTAACTCTATTGAATAAAGCATCTAATGTAATAGATGAAATTGAGTTATCGAGATCCGCCACTATAAGATCCGGATTGGGATACATTCCGTGGGGGAACCTCACAAGGTCATCCGAATGCCGCATCAAGTAGCAGAAAAGACAATCTTTGTAAAACCAAATGGCACCCACACTTCAAACCCAAGTAATGCCCAAGGTTGTAGACAAGGAAAAGGACCTATGGTCTCGGTAAAAAACCGAATGATCAAGGTTAGAAAGCCCAAACCTCGTAAAGGCTAGAAAACCCGAAAGGATCTGGAAAGTTTCAGTAAGTACTTCAAAGCCCTCATTTAAGAATGCAAACCGGAAAGGCTCCACATCGAACCATCGGAGGAATCTCGGATGAGAAACACTCAAAGAAAGACATTCTCAACTGAAGAGACCAAGTCCTCAAGATATTTGAAGACCCAGATTTCAAAGATGCATACAACCCGAACCCCACTTGCCTAAGGGTAAAGGTTATCTCAACCCAAGTCATCAAAGATTTAGGCCCAATTTGCACAAAAAATCCTAAGCATTTGAGCAGAAGGCCTAAAACCAAAAGAAGAATTCAAAAGCCTATGTTCATGCTAAAGCTAGCACACATATATCTAAAACCGCTAAGGCACCCAGAGTAGTGGATGTATATGTTGATGTTTATGGAAGACAAATTAGCCACTCTAAAGTGATTAGAGTTGTCAAGTAGATTGGATTCGAAAAGGTACATCTAACCTTGTAGGACCCTACACAAATTGGGTACCTAAGAATTAACTGTTTTTTCGGGAGGAAAACAAGTGCAATCGAATCGACTAAAGATCACATGGCATCGATGAAGCGAGAGATGAAAAAGCTCCTCGATATATGGTATCTTGACGAAGTGGATGTTCAAGACATATGACAGATACAAGAAGATACTCAAGTGACTATGTTGAACAAAGAGGCCCATTGATCACTTTTGGAGATAACTCAAGGATGATGAAGGATATGGAACTTTGGAAATCGACTCATTCATATCCATGGTGTTTCATATGTATCTCGGATTGAAGCATAACCCGCTTTCAATTAGCCAATTTCTGTGATAAAGGGTTTTAATGTTGAGTTCTCCAAGAACTTATGTTTTGTGAAAGATGATACATCACAGAAAGTATTACTAACTGGTACAAGAAAAGGGAATGTGTATCTTGCTGATTGGAGTTCAACTCCTAAAGATACATGTTTAGTTGCTAAAAGTTCCACAGATGCCAGTTGGTTATGGAATAAAAGAATGAATCACCTAAATTTCAAAACCCTGAACAAGCTTACAAGATTAGCTCTTGTGAGAGGGTTTCCTAATGAAGTATTCAGTAAGGAACATATTTGTGATGCGTGCCAGAAAGGAAAACAAGTAAAAGCATCATTTAAGAGCAAAGAAGAAGTTTTCTGAAAAAGAATACTTGCCATTCTTGATATGGATCTTTTGGTCCAATAACACCAGTGAGCACTAATGGCAGGAAATACACATTGGTAGTAGTTGATGACTACTCAAGATATACTTGGGTCATATTCTTACTTAGTAAGAAAGAGACTCAGATAAAGCTGCCAGAGTTACTGAAAAGGCTCGGTATTGAGAAAAATCTGAGTGTGGTCAAAATCAGATCTGACAAAGGAACTGAGTTTATAAATCATATCATATCGATTATTGTGCGAGAGAATGGAATTTCACATGAAACATCATTTGCAAGGACCCTCAACAAAATGGTGTTCTTGAAAGAAGAACAGGACTCACGAAGAAAAGAAAAGAAGGACAATGATAAATTTGGGTCGATATTCCTAAAAGATTTTGAAATTTGAAGCCATCAACACCGCATGCTACTCTCAGAACAAATCCATGCTGACCAAGAGTCAAGGCAAAACACCCTATGAGCTTTGGAATGAAAGGAAGCCTCTTGTTTCTTTCTTTCGTGTGTTTGGTTGCAAGTGTTTCATACACAATAATGGTAAAGATCAGTTGAAAACATTTGATAGTAAAGTTGATGAAGGAATATTCTTAGGATATTCTGAAGTCAGTAAAGCTTTCAGAGTTTACAACTGTAGGACTCTTATTGTGGAGGAAACACCTCATGTTGTTTTTGATGAATCTACTTGTGTTCAGAAGAAACAGGAACATGATGCAGATGAACTGACCAAGAGGATCACCAGATTAAGCCTGAAACAAAAAGATAAATCATCCACTGAACCTGAAAAGAAGAAGTCAGTCACTATCTATGATTGGAGTAACTCAAACTCAGATAAAGAAGTCCAGGATGGAAATCAGGATGGTGAGACTCAGGAAAACCAACACTCCAAAGGTGACCAATCTGAACAGACACCAGTTCAGACTCAGGTATGTGATGCCAATGAAGATGTGGTCACGGTGAGGCAAATTCTCAATCTATCAACCAAAGGGGAACAAATGTCTCTCGACAATGTTTCAATAGAATTTCCCCGAGGAAGATGATCCCCTTTCTTTTCTCGTTGTTCCTCGAAGTTATCGATTTAATCAAAACTAACATTTCAAATGTTGAGGATACTATTGAAGGGGAAACATCAAGAAGGAAATGGTTAGATAGTCATCCTACAAGTCGATTGTGGGTGATCTAACTGAAGAAGGTGTTAAAACAAGAAGGTTCCATGGTGAGAGTGCACTATTCTCTTACGCTTCCTCATCGGAGAGAGAGAACCCATCGATATTGGTGAAGCTCTACAAGATTCTCATTGGATTCTTTGCTATGCAAGATGAGATGAATCAATTCTCAAGGAATGAAGTATGGATTTTGGTAGATAGACCGTAGAAAGGCACAATGTCATTGGAACCAAGTGGGTTTTCAAGAATAAAAGAGATGAAAACAACAACATTGTGAGAAACAAGGCAAGGCTAGTTGCACAAGGTTATTCCCAAGAAGTTAAGGCTTGGATTATGATGAAACCTTTACTTTGTTGCAAGACTAGAAGCCATCATATTGTTTCTTGCATATGCTGCCCACATGAAGTTCACATCTATCAAATGGATGTGAAAAGTGCATTTCGAACGGGCGTGCTTAAAGAAGAGGTTTATGTGGAACAACCTCCGGTTTCAAACGAGAATGACCAAGTTTACGTGCTCGTAAAAGCTTTGTATGGTCTTAAGCAAGCACCAGAGCATGGTATGATACTCTTTCTCGGTTTCATCGATCATGGTTTTATCAAAGGAATCGTAGTTGATAGAACTCGTTCAGGATAGAGGATGGGAAAGATATCTTTCGTTGGGTTCGGATATATGTTGATGACATCATTTTTGGATCTCCAAACCATCAATTTTGTGTGAAAAGTTTTCAACATCGATGAAAGGCAAGTTTGAGATGTCAATGATGGGAGAGATAAATTTCTTTCTAGGTCTTCAAGTGAAACAATCAAAGGAATGAATATTCATCAACCGTGCAAAGTACACCGAGATCCGATTGCCAAATATGGTGTCTGAGATTGCAATGCGATTAGGATTCCCATGAATACTAACTACAAGATGGATCGATTTCGAAGGCAAATCAAGAAGTCATACCGATTATAGAGGAATCATTGGATCATTGCTCTATCTCACGACAAGTAGGCCGGATATAACATTTGTTGTTGGGATATGTGCAAGATACCAAAGCTAATCCTAAGGCTAGTCACATGGAGGTCGCCAAAAAAGATACCGAGGTATCTTAAGGGCCGCGATGAATAGAGGATTGTGGTATCCAACCGATGATAACCTTGAATTAACCGGGTTACTCAGATGCTGATTATGGAGGTTGCAGAATTGACAGGAAGTCCACTACGGGAACTTGTCAATTTCTAGGATGTAAGCTGATATCTTATTTTTCGAAGAAACGGACCTCGAGAGCAACCAAGATTACCGAAGCTAAAATATATGGAAGCTCTTTCAGGAAGGATTCTTTGGCTTAGACAACAATTAAGGGATTCTTGGCTTGAAGTACCAATATTATGTGTGATAACAATAGTGCCATTGCTATTTCACAAAATCCGGTATTGCACACCGGATGCAAGCATGTGGATATCAGACATCACTTCATCAGAGATCATGTCGAGAAGAAGGACATAAGGATGGAGAAAATTCATACTGATAAGCAAAGAGCTGATATCTTGACTAAACCTTTGGCGGAATCAAGATTTCAGGAACTTTCAGTTGAATTAGGGATGTTAGAACCGGTGTATAGAGTAAAATCACGAAAAATGAAGGTTTTCGGATGCATGAAGATTTTCTCGAATCTCTACCGAGAAGCTTAGGATAAAATGGAAATCGAATCGAGTCTCGTGAAACTCGGACTTTCATCAAGGTCATTTTCAAGAATATCTTGAACCAATTCAAGATTTTCGATTATTATCGACATTTTATCAAGGTCAAGATCAAGAAGACTGATAGAGGGAAATTAGTCTGAAGAAGTAATGACTCATGCGACTCATTTATTGCTTAAGTGAAGCTCAGTAATCATTTGCAATAAATACAAAACACTTGAGGAATGTTTTTGGGCGGGATCGTTTTAAATTCCGAAGAAGGTCAACAGTCATTTAATGCTTTGCTACATTAATGACCAATGAGGATGTTTTGGCGGCTTACTTTTCGGAGATCGTCGGTTCGTATACCCGATTAATCGGAGATTAATCTCAACCGTTGCTTTTCACCTAACCAACGTGGTTCCCCACGATCTCAAAGCTATTTAAACCCCAATAAGCCATTCAAGCCAAAATTTTATAAAACCCTTCCTTCCCAAATCCTCTGCAAATAAATCCCCTTTGCCCAGAAATTCCTAAACCCTAAAAGCTTCATTTCTTAAATCAATCTCTAAAATGGCCCCAACCTTGTTCGAGAGATTAGCCAAAACCAACAAGCCGTGGTACGAGTTCGTTGTCTCACTCGAAAGCACAACCAACTCAAAGCCAGAAGAGGAGGCTCTGCATATGATTCGACTGGCTAAGCTCACCCATCTAGTCGCAAGCCGACCAGACCTGGAGTTCGCGAAAGAGGTAATCGAATTCATCTGTAACTTGAGAATAGATGAAGAAGATGGTATGCATTCTTCGATTATCGTATCACATTTAGAGCGGCCGTCCAAATACGTCGATTTTGAGAGGGATTTGTACATAATTCCGAAAAATCTGAATGATGTTTTTGAGCTCTGTGATAGAGGAGAGGATCCTGCGATGTATATGTCAGGTAGAGAGCAGGAGTACTTAGATAGGATTGCTGAGAATCCTGTGACGTTTGAGGCGACACTGCATAAAAGGCATCTGAAGCCACAATATCGTGTTTTGATGGATATTGTGAGCAAGTGCATCATGAGTCTTGCGGGGAGTTTTGAGCAGATCAGTACCCCGAAGCTCAGATTGATGGTGGCGATCGAGGCCTCACCCACCACTGACTTCAACTGGCTGAAGTTCATGATTCAGATGGTGAGTGAGCAGACCAAAGTTTTGAGGAAGATTGACGGGGCGATCTCAATCAAAGGCAAGATCCACCATGCCACCAAAATTGCTTATATTTTGGAGATGTGCAGAGAGGAGGAGGATATCTTCGCCAATTCGACCCCATTCCCTAAATCCAAAATTCTCTTTAAGCCCATTGCTGCAAAGAAACAGGCCATCAGGGGGAAGAGAGAAAAGAAGATAGAATCACCTTCTGCGGTTGCTGAGAAAGAGACTCAACAAACCAGGGGGAAGGTTTTGTTGGAGGCAAAAATGGAGCAGGGTGCAAAAAATAATGAAGGTAAGAACCTTGCCCCAAAGCGAGGAAGATTGGTGGTTCTCACCGATGAAGATGGAAGTGATTCTCAAGAGATTCAACCCGAGGGCCAAATACTCGAGTTCGCCATTGCAAGTGTTGGCTCAGTTATCTCTAGGACCACAGGATTAGATCGAGGAGCGAGTCTTCTCGAGGTGCTCGAGACATTTCGGTTCGGATAAAATTTCTCAGAAATTTTTAAAGGAGCTCGAGACCTCGAGAGACGCTACCTCGGATATGCAGTTCGAACATGAGAAGAGCTACCAGAGTCGATCCGAAGATGTGCGTGCTCGGATCAAGAGCCAACTCGGACTAAACCGAGGATATGCCACCAGCCTTTAACCCCACTCGGATGCAAATTGAGGACTCGTTGCACAAACTTTGATGCCGAGGCTCGGGAGCGTAATATTCTTGATGAGCTCCTCGGTGATCTATCGCTTGATCCATCGCCAGGCTTCAACTAAACCAGAGAGCCCGAGATGGAAGAAGCGGCGGCTGAAAGAAAGGTAGTGGAGGAGCAAGGGGGACGGTTCATTCTTGACCACTACCCCGAAAGCTCGGCTCGCCCCCGACCGCAAGATGTTTCTTGGATAAAGGACAACTGTGTTCATTCTCAATCGACTCTTCCCGAGATGCTTGATATTCTTTGATTGAGGGAAGACCGTGGAATGAGGAGACCTTTTTCGACCGACTTTCGGGGTTCGAAGGACAAAGCTCGAGGATGAAAAACTCCGATTTTGATGAGCCGGTTCGTAAGAAGTTGGTCGAGAGGAGAGCAATCAAGTTGGTGCCCCAAGCAAATGGAGACAAATCTCAAGATGGAGATGGGGACCAACAGGGGAGATGCCGAGGATCGGTCTCGATGGAAAAGGAGACTTCATTGTCGATCAACCTGAAATTGGTCAACTTCGTGATCGAGCTAGCACTCTTCAGTACCTTTTGGCACTATTAACAATTATGCCAAAGTTATTGAAAAAGATCTATCTTTAATTCGAATTGTTCGATAAAATGATTGAGGCTCATTGGAGACCGGAGCTCAGGGATGATCAGATGACGACAAAGACAGAAGATGTGTAAGGTTCCTAAGATTGATCTCACTCCCTTGGTGAAAAAAACTTGAGAAGGTTGAGCCAATGATGATCAAAATTGCTCGATGGAGGAGACATTGGCCAATCAAGCTCGTAAGATGGAGCTTTTAGTCACTCTTCGGACTGGTGAACATTCAAGACACTCGACCACCAAGATGACCTCCATGGAAGAAAAAGTCGAATGAGAAGTGGAGGGAGTCAAGGCCGAAGTTAAGGGCTGAACTAAAGGGTAAAACACGGGTGAGAGTTCGATTTCCTAGAGGTGAAATTGGCAAGAGAAAAATGAGGTGCTAATCAAGTCTCCTTTGTTTAGGAAATGAGCTCAAGATCTATGACCAAGATGACAGAGATGTTCAAAGAAGCACTCTCTCGGCGGTTTGCCCACTTATCTGAAGAAGTTTACGTGACCAAGAACCATCTAAGGAAATTTGGAAGACGAACAAGATCGAGATAGCAGGAGAGATTCATTTGTGTGAGCAAAGAGCAATATCACATGGACAAAGACTCTCAGACTTCTTCCAAATTACGGTGCAAGAAGGGAAAAGGAAGGTGAAGACCTCGTAAAGTTCATGGCACGTGCTTTGGAGAAGAAGACTCAGAAAAGATGCCAAATGTATAATCTAGCCAAAGCCTTAAGAGAAGTCGGTTACCTCGGAAGTTGAAGTTCGCCGGGTGGAGAAGCCTATCTACGCCGAAGTTTCGAGCAAACCATGCTTGATGTTGCAAGAGAGAAACCGAAAGTGCTAGAGCAAAGGTTGGAACAAGCCAGTGGCTTTGCTGAAATGCCTATGAAGAGGAAAGCCTTCAAGGTGTTCAATCTGAAAAGCATGCAAAGGCTTCTAAGCCAATCCGAGAAAGTTGATTCTGGAAGATGAAGAAACGGAAGAAGACCGAGTCTCAATCTCGGAAGAAAGTCTTCAACACGAGATGCTCAAGACACTCCAAATAGAACAAGCTAAGAAAGCCGCCGGGCCGGTCTAAAGGAGCGTCTCAGGATCGAAAAGAAGATAGACGAAGAGCAGAAGCGAAGGAGTGAATTCAGGAAGTTTGCGAGCAAGAGGAAAGGAACATCAAAAGCACTAAAGTGGCCCCACATTGATAAATGGATGCCTATTAAACTCAACGATATGTGGGAAGAAGTCAAGAGAACCTTCTGGTTCAATTATGATGTTCTCAGGGAATGGAGAGGGGAAAGCTCAGATCAGAATGAAGCTTTCATTGAATATCTTCTAACCTTCTATCCAAAGTATCTACAGGGCTGGATTAACGTTGCGGATGAAGGAGAGGTACAGATAGTAGCCCCTGGTCCATATTCCTATCCTCCTCCAAGACTTGGTAATGGTTTGGTGAATGAAAAGGCCATTACTCAAGAAATTGCTCAGTATGCTGGTCAGTTGGGTTTAACAGGCAACAGTCCGTACATTATCAAGGAGAGAAATGAGCTGAAGAAGAGATTTTTGGAATGTTTGACCTGGAGGTGCCCGCTGATGAAGTTGAGAATGAAGCAAACTGAAGAGCAGAAGACTGAAGAGCCAAAATTTGAAGACTGAAGACTCAGAAGATTCTGTAATCTTTAAATTTTTGTCTTTTTGATTTTTTTGATAAAATCATTGTAATCTGTAATGGGATACCAATCATCAATGAAGATTTATCATTATGCTCAAAAGATAATATCTCATTATCTTATTTACATGTCTTATATTTTGATATGCTGAATGAATGTCTCTGAACTGATTGTATGTTGATACAGAGAAATTATCTGAATATGGAGGAAATTGCTTAAGTATTTGGTAATGAACTATTTAAAGAGATTCATTACTGAAGAAATTGTTGGGAGACTCTCTGAAATTGTTGGGAGATTCTCTGATTCAGAAATTGTTGGGAGACAACCAATCTTGTAATAGGATAAACTGAAACCTGAATATAGGTCATATGTTTGTAACAAGATAGGTTTTGGCATCATCAAAAAGGGGGAAATTGTTGGGAGATGAATTTAATATATATGATTTTGATTAAGATCTCAAAACCCCTGAGTATGACATGTCCAGAATGATCTTGATAGTTGAGTCAGGATTCAATTTTAAGAGTATTCAGGATGTTATCTGCAAAATGTATAGTCAGCAGATATAGTTAGGATAGCTCTCAAGACTAAGAACTCAAGATGTTTCAAGAAACCGAAGTTTGAGATGAAATCGAAGGTTTCAAGACTCAAGAAGAAACCGAGATATCAAGACTCAAGAGATTAATCGAGGAACCAAAGACTCAAGATGAAGACTCAATATATCACCAAGATATCGCTAAAGACTCAAGACGCTTAAGATCAAGATCGAGAACCAAAGATCAAGAATATCAAGGCACGTGATAATTATCTGAAGACTTCAAGAATGTCTTGAATGCTCAAGATGAACACAATGTTCGAGGCAATCGAATATATCTATCAAGGATGCACATCGAGAAGATCACGATTCTTGGAAAATAGATATTTGCCAAAGACATTCAAATGCAGACAAAAGGAACTAAGTCAGAAGTGTTGTTAAGGTTATATCAAACTCAGAGTTTATAACCAAAAGAGCCGTTGAAGGTGTCTACCTTTAACCGGAGACAAAAGTCAAAAAGGAAAAGCTGAAGATCGTACCATCTTGACACCAGCGGTGATAAGCCTGAAAAGGATGTCGGATGTACGAAAGTTCCGGTGCAAAAAGTGAAGGACCCGGCTATGTGAAAGGCTATTGCCTAAAACGTGCTAGGGAGGTTCAAACCCTAAATATATAGTTTCTCACACACCTTAAGAGGAAACTCACGAAGTTATCTCTCCAATGGATAGTTTTCAAGAGTGACCTTGGTGTATGCCTATAAATACTTTGGTGACCCCTACACATTGTAAGGTTACAGGAAATTTATTCTTGCAAACTTAAGAGCTCAAACTTATTCTTGCTAAATTGAAAAGCACTCATATAAAACCTAGAATTTCCAAAGTGCTTCTACATTGTTAGTAAGCTT